>JBAMAV010001061.1:600000-1006563 GCA_037043315.1 Amiota communis
AACAATGTTATTGTTATACCTACAATTGTATATACATACACAAAAAAAAATAAGCCTTTTTAACTTTAACAAATACTGCTGGCTGCCCTGCCCGCTCTCTTTTCATTTACAATCGGTTGAGTCTGCACTGTTTCTAACAATGGAGCCTTTCACAAATGATACGCCGCAGCAAGCAAACCAATCTATTTTGCCTTAAGTAGTTAGTTATACTCAAAGACAAATTCCCGATGAAAGTGTATCTTAAAAATAAGCCAATTACAATTACTCATACTACCATGCCCCTTAAAATTTATAAAAGATTCCAGGCCCCCTTTAGTATATTGTATATTTTATTAGACAAATAGCAAAAGGATAGCACCAGACATAACTTCAACTCAACTCAACTCAACTCAGCTCATCTCAACTAGTAGTAGTATTACCTACTATTGTATGTACTTAGATACAACTTATGATTGACCTTTATACTTAGTCCATTCATTTATCGAAAAGTGATATTTTATACAATAATTTATATCACAACACACACCATCAAGTCATATGCTTTATAATTTTCTACAACTTACATAGTACAAAGTCAAACCTACCTACCCACCTTTATCTTTCTAACTCGATGTAATATGCTTAGCATATTATTAGGTATATTTATGTATAATTGAACAATATTAAGAAAAGCAAGATGTTCGATATATTGGAGAAGAGATTGATTGAGGTGGATTATAAATCTTCTACTATAGTATAGTAGCACTACATGAACAAAGGGTTTTCTTCTAGGAGAATTATAGCTTATCAGCTTATTTTTTTCTGTTCATGTTAATAAGTATCTAGAAGTATCATACTCAGTTGATAAATTCAGAATTGAAACAAAACCAACAGAGAGTATAAGTATAATTACGTTTGAATAAATATAATAATGAAAGTTTGGCGGCCGTAGTTCTAAAATTTCATACAAAATATGGAATAGTGAATAGATTAAATATAAATTCAGGGTGACTGGATCAGTAAAAGACACTCAACACACAAGCCACTCACAAAAAACAAGCCATTCAAACAGTGCGTGAAAGCGTGGCTTAAAATCCAGGAACATCAATTTGACGTCGCAAATTTCGGCAAGCTCTCTACAGCGTATTCTCACTAAAGATCTGGGTCTTCATGCTTACAAAATTCAGTTAACACAATAATTGAAATCGAATGACTATGCACAGCGAAGAGAGTTCGTTGAATGAATTATTGAACATCAACAAAAGGATGCTGATTTTTCGAACAAAATTATCCTAAGCGATGAAACCCATTTTCATCTTGATGGCTTTGTTAATCGACAAAATTGTCGTATTTGTGATTGTCGAAAAACAAATGCATCCAGAACGTGTCAATGTTTGGTGTAGATTTTCTGCTGGAGGCATCATTGGACCATAATTTTTTGAAAATGAGGCTGCTCAAGCAGTGCCTGTTACTGGTGCTTGATATCGCGACATGATAACACAGTTCTTTGTGCCGAAATTGGATCATATTGATGAGGCCAATATGTGGTTTTAACAAGATGGTGCCACATGCCATACAGTCCGTGAGACAATTCAATTACTGCATGAGACATTTCCATGTCGTGTACTCTCTCGTTTCGGTGATCAGAATTGACCCCCTAGATTGTGTGATTTAACACCTTTAGATTTCTTTTTATGGGGTTATTTAAAGTCAAAGTTACCAATCTTGCGTAAATTTTGAGACACTCTTTATATAGAAACTGGAGTCTTGCACGAATGCATTTGAAAAGGCATACAAGGCATTTGTTTCGTTATGAGTAAAACAAATTTAATTTCAAATATTCGGTCGACCAACTAGAATTTTTGCACATATGTACCTATACTAAGTACTTGCTCAGACAAACCAACTGTTTTATTTCAGATGCCGACCAAATGCGAATGAACCAAAATTCATAACAAATGATATGAATGGAAAGCATTTGAATGCTTAAAAGTCATTCTTCAGTTGATGGTTACCTTACCAAGAAAATAAGTAGGTACAATATATGAAATTTACATTAAAAACTTCAATCATGGAATTTGTTAATTGTCATGTCATTTTATCGCTCAGAGAACCTGAATGGGCTGATGAATTTTACTACTATGAACTATCCAGAAAATATTGAAATTGATAGCAAACACCATAGGTTGTTATAAATGCAGAATATTATGAACATATATATTTTTTAACAAAAATGTATGTATGTACTACATAATATATCTGTACAGAACAGTCATGCCACTTCAAGTCCGGAAATATCTAGTCAACATTTCTTTTTTTTTTCTAGACTTTTTTATAAGGAAGTTGATAAAAAGATGGAGGCAGATAAGCCCGGAAATATGTAGTTAAAGTTAAAGTGCAGTATGGCAGTTGCTTATATACTAGTAAGTACTAGTAGGTATATATAAGTAAAATATAGGTATTGTATACCAATGGAAATGAAGACAATGTTTGTCATACTCATAATGTATGAGGCGTGCCTACGAGTTTTACTTTAAGGGATATTGAACAATGCAATCAATGAAAAAAAGACTGAGATTTATAGCGAATTGTTATTCCTGTTCTAGTTCAAAAGATTAAGGGGTCACCAGTGAGTGTAGTATTCCATTCTGAGATTAACTGAATCAATGGCTTAGTCCGCCATTGTGAAAATACAGATGTTTTTTCAATTGTTTTACTTTTTTCAATGTGAAAATTAGTGACCCTAAAATGGGTCACTATTTGATATCAATACAATTGTATGCTACAATTTTCAGGCAACAAGGACTACAATGTATGGAAGGTCTAAGGGACATAGCGACATTAGGGGAGTGCATCCTGAAACGAAACAGGAAAAGAACTCCACGGACTTCAGGTGGATGCGAGGCTTGAGCTAACCAGTCCGAGTACACGTAACCTAACCACTAAGCTCCGAATTCCAATTTTACCCAAGGCCCTCACTATTTAAAATGCATCACTGCTCATGTGGAGTACCATATATTATTTTAAATTCTTCATTCTTGGTTGAATGAATAGTAAGTATAAATAAAAATTCTTTGTTTCTCTGTTTGTATGAAATTAACCATTTGAAAATAGCACTTACCTTGCCTGATGATGATATCGTAGAGGCAGATGGTGTACCCGAGGACTGTGCGCTTAGATTTGCTCGACTGCTGTTCGCTTGCATTGCGTCGCCGTGCTGTTGGTGGTTGTGGTGGTCTACGGTGACTTTGCCGTTTCGCCAGGCTGCTTTAAGTAAAATCAGCAAAAGATCTTAACTCCTCAAATGCTTTAGCTGTTGCTATTGCTCCGGTCGTTTGTTGTTGGTAAAGCCGTTGTTCTTTTGTGTTTTTGGTTTTTTTTTTTTTTTGTTTTTTGTTGGATGGATCAATGGATGGATAAATGACTGGTTAGTTCTGCTCCGCTGATAGATAGATTGACTGACTGACTCGTTGACTAGCTGACTGAATTGGTTTGTGCGTTGGTTCGTTCATTCGTTCGTTTTTTAGTTTGTTTGTAGGCAGGCCAGCTCAGTCAAGCTCAGCACAGCCAGCCAAACCAAGTGAGTAAGTACTAAGTATAAGGCAGATTCCGTTAAAGCTACGTGCACCTTACGCGGTACCCGTCCAAATAAATCTTAGCGGCAGACGTGCATGTGCATTAATTAAGCTCACTAGTTTTCAGTTTAGTTCTTACTTTTATTCTTTGTTTAACTTTTTGTTGTTGTTAGTATTATGTAGGTATATTTTTATATCTATTTTGATTTTCTTTACTGTTTTTGTTGCGTTTGTTTTGTTTGTGTGCGTTTTGTTAAAGTTCTTTTTGTTGTTATTGTTGTTGTTGTTGTTGTTTAACTTTTAATATGCTTTAAGGCGCAAGCATTTCATAATTTTTTACATTTCAGTAATTTTGTTGCTCGTTCCAAAAACTTATCTTTCTTATATAGATAGGTACAGATAGAGAGATACTACATGAAAAGATACAAAATGAAAGAAAATTTATTTTGTTAGCAAATAGTAAATCATCAGGAAAGATAGTTTAATGAAATTTTTATTCAGGCTTAATGTTGTAGTACTAACAACTAGGTACTTATTTAAACTCATTAAAACATAATCAAATGCCACCACTTGATGCAACACTTCAACAACAATTTGAACAAACTTTAACGGACTCATAACTCGAACAGGAGTGATAAATGGCGACGGTGATGCGAACACATAGCATATCCATCCCAAATGTCAACCTTACCTTGACGCGGTACCTTGTGTTGTTCACAAGCGAGGCTCTGACGTCCTAGGTATAACCTTACCTTCTGCTACTAAGAAAATGTTGTTGCATAAAGCCAAAAGTTGGCAGCTTGTCTGGAAGCTAGAGTCCGCAACCCGACGCCAGAATCGGAAAGGTAGGCTGATAACCTGCTAAACTTAAATTAATCTTATCAACGAAACCACAGTAAAAAAGCCTTTGATGTGGTCCTTTGCTCCTCCTTGGAACCATAGGACTTTATATATATATATAACTCAGACAATTTAATGAGTAACATCCGACGCACGTCCCAAAAGTATTGAGCACATAGCTCGAATACTCATAACACCTCGTATTTTTCTTATTAAACTAATAAACTAATCGTGTGCCAAAAATTATTCCATTCAATATCTTTGAATCTTAGACACATTATTTTCTGTTTTTTTACACGTGAAATATTTAGATAAAAATTATTATTATATATGCAGAATTTCTAAACCATTCAGCGGATTTTGATACGATTTTCATTATAATTTACAGAATTATTTCCTGAAGGTTTATACATACATATGTGCAATACATGTATATAATTAAACAAACATTGAATTTGTGAAGCCTTTCCCGCTTACACCACTGAATCGATTTCGACAAAAAAATACCATTTGAAAGGTATTCTTCGCAAGATGGGTACAAACTCAATTTTATCAAAATTGGTTTAGTGGTTTAGGTAAGAATAGGTGTTAACCGCTTTTTAACAACAACAACAACAACACACAGCCATTGATGTTGTAAATGCAGTATAATGGGAGAATAGAGAGGATTGTGTGCCTCTCTCTTCCGTTCTATTACTGTACGCTCATTGGTTGTGTGAAGCCGTTTATAGAGAAGTTGTTGCATTAGCACTTTTAAAAATAAATGCTTTTTCAAGAATGCGATCGATTGCGTCGGCCGGGGGCTCCTCTAGTTATAATTAATTTTAATTAAGTCTATGAGTATTCGTTATATGGTGGCTTAAAGACTTTTTCTTTCTGTCTTTGTCACACATATATTTTTGTTAGTTTTTAGAATCTATAATCCATTGTTCTTCAATATTAAATCAATTTTATTTTCAAGTGTTGCGCAATATACCACAATGTTCGTAGAACAAAAAAACTTTAGCACATAAAGAAGAAATGGAAATGGGTAATGGCTGTCTAAGGCACTCGTGCAAAGCAGGAACGTCATCGTAAGGTCTTCCGACTCCAACTGCTCTGCTCCATTGTCCAAGAAAGAAGTCGATGTGATGACTTATAAGTGTACCTTTTTCCAGGAGTCTGGCCAAGCGTTTAATATGTGCCAACTACAATCGATCATTGTATCGGTTTATGTTAATGACCAGGGCATTTAAGTCTCCTGAATTCTGGCAACCCGAATTAATTAAGCTTAATCCCATGTTTTACAAGACTTGCAATCTTCAGCAGCATTTATCGTAATAGTTTGCGAGTAAACTGAGCTGAACTTATTCCTGAGAAAGAGCTAGTGTAGTTAGGAAGTGATTATCACGCTTTGGCTTCATGTTTGTAATGCACAGTGTATACTGTAATACATCGAAGACACCCATCAAGTACTATACTATACCTACACTGACAGTTTAACATGGCGCTGCCCGGAGTTCCAAAATTTTGTGTGTAAATTGTTATTGTTGTTAGAGAGGCTTTGAATGATTTGTCCAGTCTATTCATTTTACTGTCTATCTCTCTCTTGATCCGGTCTCTGTGAATATCATATTCAAAACGAAGAGCGCAATACTTTCAATAACAACAACACCACAAAATTCTCAGAAGCAGTAACAATAGCATAAACAACGAAAAAACCTATAGTATACCATAGATTTATGATATCTTGGGTTACATTATTGTAATTTTCGTAGAGATCTCTAATTTTCTTAAAAATATAAAAGAGCCTATGTTACTCACTTACTATAATATAGATTTCTAAAGGTGAAAGAATTTTCCAAATCATTTAACTAGTTTCTGAGTTTATTCATTACAAAATAAACAAAAAACAACAAATCTTTCCTCTTTATAATATTAAGATATACCTATAAATAAGAAAATGACAAGGATAATCTATTGTATTTAACAGTGTGCATCTGTTAGTTTATCAGTTATTGATCTGAAGTTTGTTACAGATGCGTTATGATTGAAGAGATAGCCAGCCCTTAAAATAAAATTTGCTTAAACTCAAAAAATTTATTGAAAAAAAAAAATCTAGTTTCTAGTTTTGTTATGCAAACAAGGGAGAAACAATATTCAAAGGAGGTGTAAGTTATGTTGTTTTTGTAACAGCAAGGGGACTACAAATAGAGGTACGCATGCAAAAAAGATTAGGAAAGAAACGGAGATTTGTGTACAGCAGCAGGTACAGTCTATAGCACTGGAGGATAAAAGACGAAACCAACCTTAACTGAGCTAAGGTGGTCCGCGTGCTACGAGAAAGTCTCATTTCACTATTATCAACAATTGGAGGACGGCCATCTAAAACAACACTGTTTTGGTGTGACTCTAAAGCATTTTCAACTGCCCTCCGATGTAGTTCATCACGACTCGACTTATAGCTACTACTGTCAAGAGTATCGCCTTATAAAAAGGCGATTGCCTCCCTCCTACATTCTAGTGTCCCTAAGGATATGTCTACGCCCGAAATAGTGCTAATTTTAGGATGTGCACTTATATGTGTAGCCAACAAAAACTGCTTAGAAAGCAATTCATTATGTTGGCGAACCTTACCTTACGTTTGTAGAGTTTCAGTGAACGAAAGTTAATGTTCCCTTATGTTTCTCTAAAACTTAAGTAGCCAATTGCTTTGATATGCAACATAAACACATAAGAAATAAATCTTCCGAATAGTAAGATAAGATATACCTACTCTAATATTATCTATAATAATTTATTTTGTCATTCTGATCATGCCTCAAGTACTCGTACTTGATATTATGATGATGATCATCATTCTACCACTCTATGCGTTACAAGTGTCACACTAAAATGACTTAGTACACAAAGTGAATTAAAATGAAGTGTATTCCGTATACCAAAGGAGACAAATATTGTACAAAAAAAAAAAAACGAAACAAAAAACGTGAAGAAAATTTATTTAAAAAAAATAGAAAACTTTTTTATATGGGAAAACAAGGCGGCAGCAGCAGTAGCAGCAGCAGGCAGTCAGTCACAAGCCATATAAACTCTCGCACACATAGATAAAAACGAAAATAGTGTCAAGGGAAAAATTAGATAATCCTTGCAGTCGGTAACTTTCTGTCCGTTTGTCTGTCCCTGTGTATCTATGTTCCTCTGTCTGTTGTGTTTTTTTTTTTTTTCATTATTTTTTGGTCTTTTTGCTTTGCCCTCTTCTACACTATATGGTATACCAGAAAAAACTAGGCTCCTCTATAGAATTGATGCTGTTGCTGTTGGTGCTGCTGCTGCTGTTGCTGTTGGTTCCGCTAATCCTTGCACCAAACGTTTATGTCTATATATGTGTATGTATGTCTGTCTGTCTTTCAATTGTTTGTTTGTCAGTAGCATAAGCGTAGCTTTTATAATTGTGTATATTTCACACACACACACAAACGCATAAAGACATGTATGACTGGAAAACTATTGATAACCATGTAGCATGTAGCATGTTTGAGTGTTTTGGTGTTTTTTTTCATCAAAGCGAACTCATTTCGATCAGATCATTTCCATATTTGTTTTTGGATTCATCCTGTATCCTTCTTCTCTTTACCCATAGGGGAGAGTACTTTCATTGTTTTGCATAATATGCCACCCTAACTCAGCTTGAAATTCAAATGTATCTAAACTTTTAATTTAGTATACATAGTACCTAGGTACTCTGAACCATTAGGTAAGAACACTTCAATCGATAGATAGTTGTGCGCCCTTTAATCTCGAACGGAACTACCGGAACCGCAGAGTAGCAATACTGACTGACAGCCAGGCAGCTATCAAAGCACTTAAATCTCACCAAGTCACATCGAAACTGGTGATGGAGTGCATTGATAAGCTGAACATCCTAGCGCAACTCAATCAGGTGCGAGCGAATTCTATGGATTCCGGGAAACGTAGGGATTTACACACTCCAAATAAGCGCTAGGGACATACAACCTAAAACGCTACAAGGACTGTACTCGTAACTTAACAAAGAACAAATTAAGAATCATTGCGGGACCTAACAAAACTGGGAATCTTGTCTAATGGTCTTTGCAGGTTCTGCGGGGAAGATGATGAGACCGCACTACATGAGATAGCAACTTTCTCTGCCCTGATGCGCAGGAGAAGCAAACACCTTGGCGAACTTACCCTATCCGAAGACGAATTCAGACTCTGTGAAGTATTCATCGAGGGTATTGGGCTAGGAGAAATACTCTAAGTCCATGAAGGGGGCACAATAGATCATATAGGTCGCAGTGCTACAGCAGCTTGAAATCATAAAAGAAGCTGCTTCAAAAATTTGTTATCTATTTTCTATGTTGCAGTCTTTGACTTTTATTTAGTTCCTTGCATCTTACACAACATAGTATACCGCTTACCATTTAGTAACATGCAATATACTATTGTTTCATCGCACCACCAAAACACTCGTTGGTCCATCAAGCCCACTTTTAATAATTTTTATAAAGACGAAGCGAAGTTGCTGATTATAGAGCAGATTTTTTAGATTACCATTCATGCTTATTTTGGCCACAAGTTCTATGTCTATTCAATGTTCTTTGTGCAAGTACCTACATATATACATATGTTATGTATTTCCTTAGCATCAAGGCTGGTGGTAGAATTTCACTTAAAATTAATCAGTCGAAGTACATATTACGTATCTAATTGCATTCAGAGAAAAATATGGTTGCTGCAAAGTGCACAGAAGCATGGCTGGAAAATATTGTAGGTAGTAAAATCATGGCCTCAACTCTTCTGTGCCATATAAGCCACCCTAAATATAAAACAACAAGTCCTCAGAAGGCATTGGCAGCCCATGGTCCATGTATTCTATAGTCATAAGTAAGTAGTTAGTCCGCTTCTAAAAAATTATAAATTTAATATTGTTTTTCTTTTAGTTTTTTTTTTTTTTTAATTTAATATTAGTATATAACTTCAAATTCTTTATATATTTATAGATAATGCAACATTGAGTAATAATTAATTGATTAATTAATAAATCTACATATATAAATTTTAAAATTTTATTTATTATATTTAGATAAAAGTGGATATATGTATGTTGTAGATATGTATGTGTGTATGTTCCCTATAGATTCCGAAACTGCTAAGACGATTTTAATGAAATTTATAGGGAATCTCAAGCATAGTCTGGAGAGTGCTGCTGTGAAGTTTGTGCTGTGTCTGTTATCGAGGATTTTTGTGGATTTTTTTTTTTTTTTCATGATCGTATTGATTTGTTTCACACAAATTTAAGAAAGGATTCAGTTGGCCGTGCAACGCCGGCTGGGTGCACTATTCTATATGAAAATGGATGTCCACATATGCATACCGTTTGACCCATCACCATGAAAGTTGGCCTATATATGTAATTATGTTAGAGATCATCTTGTAAGCTGTTGAACTGATAATGATAAGTGTTTATATACTACGTAAGTATACTGTTTCTAATAGAAGTAAAAATTTGAACGCACTAACATCAAGTCGGGGGCATAGTAGTAATAATTTTGAACGTTTGGATTTGTGTATTGTGTTTGTGTATTGTGTTTGTGTATTGTGTTTGTTTTTTATTTAAGAAATTTGTTTAAATTTAAAAATATTTATTATTATTATATTAATTATTAATTGATTAATTGATTAAATGGATATAAGTATGTATGCATATATATTTATATTATTGATTAATTGATTAATTGTATATAAGTATGCATGTATATATATATAGGTATATAATTGATTAATTGTATATAAGTATGCATGTATATATATTTATATTATTGATTAATTGATTAATTGTAGGTATATAAGTATGTTTGTATGTATATGTATATATATTTATTTAAAATAAAAATATTTAATAAAATAACAAAATAAATGAATTAAAAATTCATTTATTCTTAGATTGATTGAATGACTGAAGAATGGCTGTGACTGAGACTGAGACTGTGAGATTATGTGTGTGTGTTTGTGTAAAATGCAAATGTGTGTTACAAAATTTGTGTAAATATTAATTAATTTCCTTTTTCTCAACACAAACACAAAATACAATATACATACACATATGACACATACAATAGTAGGTAGTATAATAAAATAACGAAACAAAATTTTTACAATAGAACACATTTGCGACGTCGGCGACGCTGGCGACGTTGGCGAGGTTCTTTTGGTGGGTCTGGCCAGAGGGCAGCACGAATGGCTTCCTCGAAAACAAGGTTAAGACCTTCATGTGTCTTAGCTGAGCATTCCAAGAATTTGACCACATCAATTTTGGTTGCCAATTTCTCGCCATCTTGAAGTTTCAAAGGCTCTAAACCTAGTACGGATAAAGCATTAACCGTCTCAGGATCTTCACGTAAATCGGTCTTGGTACCGACCAAAATGATAGGGGCATTTGGACAATGATGTTTGATCTCTGGATACCATTTCATACTGACATTTACAAACGATGAATGATTGATGACACTGTAACACACCAAAAAAACATCAGTTTGATCATATGACAGTGGACGCAAACGATCATAGTCTTCTTGGCCGGCAGTATCCCATAAATCCAAAGATACTAGTATTGAATCAATTGTGACTTGTGCATTGAAATTGTCAAATACTGTAGGTATATATTCAATAGGGAATTCGCCATTTGTATAGGAGATTAACAGGCAAGTTTTGCCGACAGCTCCATCACCAACAATAACACACTTGATTTTTCTTCCTTCAGCCATGATGATGATGTTGCTGTTGCTGTTGTTGCTGTTGTTATTGTTATTGTTGTTGCAATATGAAGATTCACATTCTGATTCTGTTTAAGTGGTGCTTTTTGCTTGGATGTTTTTGGATGTTAGTGACTCTCCTTTTGTTCTTTGTTTCTGACTTGCAATTTTTGTTGTTAATCAATGTGCCAATGCAAAGCAAATGCAATATTATTTTTTTGTTTGGTTGTTTTATTGGAAATTATTAAATATAAAAACCTAAATAAATAAAAAAAAAAAAAATTGAAAAAAACAACAGTTAATTTCAGTTCAGTTCAATCAATTAAAGACCTATGAGCTCACTTTGTGAATAAATACATAGTAGGTACAATAAATAAATATGAAGCATGGATTATTTTTTATTTTGGGTAGCCATCTCGCTCATCTTCAGCACTGGTTTTCATCTTCATACTACAATATTATAAAATTAAATTATAAACAATAATCGGACAATCTACAACTAAGTATGGTAATACCAACCAAAAATGTGTCTACTTTTATTTTTGTAAGTGAATTTGATCAGGAGTGTGTAAAAATTGGACAATTTTCAATCGAATTTATTTAACAAAATTTCATTTATTTTACCAATCCTAAGATGGACCAAATCCAGTGTCCTAATCTATGAAAAAATCACTCACCTGGCGTACTCATGCCATGTTCAACCCCATTAAACTTTCCTTAGTAAGCAAATAGTAGCCCTAACTTAGCTTTAAACCCCATACAAATGGGGGAGTATCACTTCCGTGAGCAACATAAGGAAAGAATTGGCTTTCCAACAACAAATTACCCCATGCATATGGATCTCAAGTTATCTGAAGTCTTTGATGATTGATTGGATTGTTACAAGCAACAGTTTGAAAGGCATTCCAATGTTCTTGTAACAGCACTCACCCAAATTGCAAACACAACACAAACTAAAGAGGCTGCACCCAAACGATCATCTTCAAAGAAGTATATAACTTGCCCATATCATACGGGTATGTGCTAGAAAACACCAACATTTTTGATGTCGGACGTTTTCAATTTCGGCCAAAAAAACCATAAGTGTGCTAGAAAACACGACGATTTACATTGATGTTCGATTGTAAAACAACTAAAATCTTACATTCTTTAAATGCAGTTTGGCGAGAAAAACAATAAGCTCCTTTAATATCTTCAGATAAAGTAGAATTTAGCCAAATCGTCTGTAATATACTAGCCGATTTGAAAAACGTCAAAAGGGTTTTCTAGCACACCCAAAAATTGAATTGGGCTGGAATTGAGACGAAAGCGGTTTCTAGCACATACCCAATAAAAATGTTTTAAAATACTTATAGCGATTAATGTTAAAATAAAATGATAAAAAAAATAAAAATATTTTATCAATAAATTTTTTAATATTTATTAATTTATTTATAAGTATGCTTATTCATTTTTTATTTATTTTTTTTTTTTTTTTTATAATTTAATCGTTGATTATTCATTTTTATGTTCATTTATTTTTTTGTTCATATTTATTTATTTATTAAACTTGTTTCTTTACAAAAAAAACCATTCTTAATTGTAAAGACATCCCAATTTATAAATATGTTACATTAAACATTATAAACCAAACGGACAACACCCAAAGCAAATATTATAAATATTTATTTATTATATGTATTTGTTTCTTTATACAATCATTTTTATTATTTATTTGTTTATTTATATATTTATTTATTTAATTGTTTTATTATTTATTTAATTATTATTATTTTTATATTTATTTATCCTAACTCACCTGTCCTTTTCGAATATAAAACTCAAACTTTATACTTCCACTTGACAACTTATTCGATCAGAAGACAATTTCTTTCTGTTCATTACTCTTCACTTTCACAAAGTAGATACCCAAAATCATTGAATTTATGTTCGTCAATAATCCGATCTAACTCTTTTAGCCGAAGCTTCCCTGTTCGTAATACATCTCGGTTTGTAAATTACAGATACTCGGATTTTCCCTATAATTGCACGACGAACTTCGAACGCTATCTCTTAATGCAACCCCTTTTTGCCAACAAACTCGACGAGGCCATCGTGTCCAACAATCCTTGAATCGGACTTCATTCGGAAATATTCTGCCATCCGAATACTCATGGACACGTCGAAATTCTTACCTTCCTTCTATTGTCATACCTCTCCCTTGCATTCTGAATTCTTCGAATTTATCCAATTCGGTCGCGAAGATACTGTTCCAACCTAAACATATCTATGCTTTTTGATGCTTTATGACAAATAATATATATTTTATCTTTTATTTATTTATTTACTAATTTATTTATTTATTTATATAATTATTAATTTATTTATTTAATTATTCCAATTAATATTTCACAATCAAGGTTTTCATTTCATTTTCATTTGTTTATTTCATCATTCATTAATTTATTTATTTATTATATATATTTGTTTATTTATTCCTTCATTTTTATTATTTATTTGTTTATTTATATATTTATTTATTATTTATTTAATTATTTTTATATTTATTTATCCTAACTCACCTGTCCTTTTCAAAAATCAAAATCAAACTTTGTACTTCCACTTGACAACTTATTCGATCAGAAGACAATTTCTTTCTAATCATTACTCTTCACTTTCACAAAGTAGATACCCAAAATCATTGAATTTATGTTCGTCAATAATCCGATCTAACTCTTTTAGCCGAAGCTTCCCTGTTCGTAATACATATCGATTTGTAAATTACAAGTACTCGGATTTCCCCTATAATTGCACGACGAACTTCGGACGCTATCTCTAATTGCAACCCCTTTTTGCCAACAAACTCGACGAGGCCATCGTGTCCAACAATCCTTGAATCGGAATATACCTTCCTTCTATTCTTTGAATTTATCCAAATCGGTCGCGAAGATACTGTTCCAACCTAAATATATTTTTTGCTTTTTGATGCTTTATGACAAATAATAATATTAATATTCATCAATATTCGGAAATCCAAACCCTCATGGACACGTCGAAATTCTTACCTTCCTTCTATTGTCATACCTATCCCTTGCATTCTGAATTCTTCGAATTTATCCAATTCGGTCGCGAAGATACTGTTCTAACCTAAACATATCTATGCTTTTTGATGCTTTATGACAAATAATATATATTTTATCATTTATTTATTTATTTACTAATTTATTTATTTATTTATATATTTAATTATTAATTTATTTATTTAATTATTCCAATTAATATTTCACAATCAAGGTTTTCATTTCATTTTCAGTATTTTATCATTCATTTTATTTATTTATTTATTTATTATATATATTTGTTTATTTATTCCTTCATTTTTATTATTTCTTTGTTTATTTATATATTTATATATTTATTTATTCATTTATTTATTTATTATTTATTAAATTATTTTTATATTTATTTATCCTAACTCACCTGTCCTTTTCAAAAATCAAAATCAAACTTTGTACTTCCACTTGACAACTTATTCGATCAGAAGACAATTTCTTTCTAATCATTACTCTTCACTTTCACAAAGTAGATACCCAAAATCATTGAATTTATGTTCGTCAATAATCCGATCTAACTCTTTTAGCCGAAGCTTCCCTGTTCGTAATACATATCGATTTGTAAATTACAAGTACTCGGATTTCCCCTATAATTGCACGACGAACTTCGGACGCTATCTCTAATTGCAACCCCTTTTTGCCAACAAACTCGACGAGGCCATCGTGTCCAACAATCCTTGAATCGGAATATACCTTCCTTCTATTCTTTGAATTTATCCAAATCGGTCGCGAAGATACTGTTCCAACCTAAATATATTTTTTGCTTTTTGATGCTTTATGACAAATAATAATATTAATATTCATCAATATTCGGAAATCCAAACCCTCATGGACACGTCGAAATTCTTACCTTCCTTCTATTGTCATACCTATCCCTTGCATTCTGAATTCTTCGAATTTATCCAATTCGGTCGCGAAGATACTGTTCTAACCTAAACATATCTATGCTTTTTGATGCTTTATGACAAATAATATATATTTTATCATTTATTTATTTATTTATATAATTATTAATTTATTTATTTAATTATTCCAATTAATATTTCACAATCAAGGTTTTCATTTCATTTTCAGTATTTTATCATTCATTTTATTTATTTATTTATTTATTATATATATTTGTTTATTTATTCCTTCATTTTTATTATTTCTTTGTTTATTTATATATTTATTTATTCATTTATTTATTTATTATTTATTAAATTATTTTTATATTTATTTATCCTAACTCACCTGTCCTTTTCGAATATAAAACTCAAACTTTGTACTTCCACTTGACAACTTATTCGATCAGAAGACAATTTCTTTCTAATCATTACTCTTCACTTTCACAAAGTAGATACCCAAAATCATTGAATTTATGTTCGTCAATAATCGGCTCTAACTCTTTTACCCGAAGCTTCCCTGTTCCTAATGCATCTCGGTTTGTAAATTACAGGTACTCGGATTTTCCTTATAATTTCACAACGAACTTCGGACGCTATCTCTAATTGCAACCCCTTTTTGCCAACAAACTCGACGAGGCCATCGTGTCCAACAATCCTTGAATCGGAATATACCTTCCTTCTATTCTTTGAATTTATCCAAATCGGTCGCGAAGATACTATTCCAACCTAAATATATTTTTTGCTTTTTGATGCTTTATGACAAATAATAATATTAATATTCATCAATATTCGGAAATCCAAACCCTCATGGACATGTCGAAATTCTTACCTTCCTTATATTGTCATACCTATCCCTTGCATTCTGAATTCTTCGAATTTATCCAATTCGGTCGTGAAGATACTGTTCTAACCTAAACATATCTATGCTTTTTGATGCTTTATGACAAATAATATATATTTTATCATTTATTTATTTATTTACTAATTTATTTATTTAATTATTAATTTATTTATTTAATTATTCCAATTAATATTTCACAATCAAGGTTTTCATTTCATTTTCAGTATTTTATCATTCATTTTATTTATTTATTTATTTATTATATATATTTGTTTATTTATTCCTTCATTTTTATTATTTCTTTGTTTATTTATATATTTATTTATTCATTTATTTATTTATTATTTATTAAATTATTTTTATATTTATTTATCCTAACTCACCTGTCCTTTTCGAATATAAAACTCAAACTTTGTACTTCCACTTGACAACTTATTCGATCAGAAGACAATTTCTTTCTAATCATTACTCTTCACTTTCACAAAGTAGATACCCAAAATCATTGAATTTATGTTCGTCAATAATCGGCTCTAACTCTTTTACCCGAAGCTTCCCTGTTCCTAATGCATCTCGGTTTATAAATTACAGGTACTCGGATTTTCCTTATAATTGCACAACGAATTTCGGACGCTATCTCTAATTGCAACCCCTTTTTGCCAACATACTCACCGAGGCTCTCGTGTTCAACAATCCTTGAATCGGACTATATTCGTTAATATTCAGAAATCCGAATCCTTCCTCCTATTGTCATACATATCCCTTGCATTCTGTATTCTTCGAATTTATCCAATTCGATCCCGAAGATACTGTTCCAACCTAAACATATCTATGCTTTTTGATGCTTTACGACAAATCATATTTATTTTATCATTTATTTATTCAATCATTTATTTATTTATTTAATTATTTCAATTAAAATTTCACAATCATGGATTGTTAAATTATTTATTAAATATTGATAATAAGAAAAAAAAAATATTTAAAAAAAATTTTTTTTTTTTTTATAATAGTTTTAATTTAAAATTGAAAAAAATTATAATACCTATTTTATATTTAATATATTAAAAGTACTCAATGAACCAGTTTTTGGGCATTTAGTTGAATTCTTCTTGGTATTTCACTCTACATTAGATTGATTACTATTTATCATTAGTATGGTATTATTATTATTTTGATATTTTATTCATTTCATAACTATATAATTTGATTTGATTTAGATTTTTTTTGAAATGATTTTCTTACATTTTTATTCTGCATGTATGTATGTATATATAAATTCACTTTACTGGAAAAAAAAACACCAAAATCTATTTTTAAAATTCAAAAAAAAAAATTATATTTTCAAACACTTTTGCATATGCAACGAATTTCGAATTTATTTCCTTCTTTTGCCAATGGTAGAAGAAGGAAAGCAAGTAAAAACCGTTGCCTACTTTGCGGCGTATGTTGAGTTTACGCGTTCATCAAATCGCTGGGAGTGCGTGTGATATTCTTTAGTTCTTTAGGATTTTTCTATATTTTTATTATAACAGAAGAAAACAAATTTCGATTGCCACCGCCGCCGTAATTTAGAATATTTTTGCCTTTGCCTTGTGCTATTATTACTTATGCTTTGGTGCTTGTTCAGATGCTCAAGTTCGTTTAAATCGTGGTATCGTAGTATCGTGTATTTTATATTTTATGTTTTGTATTTAAGCGTGCGTAATATGTTCGTAGTTCGTATTTGGGGTGCTGGAGCAAGCCGAACGAAAGTATATACTGTGTTGAAATCTTGCGCGTAACTGAACCAAAAATCACAATCAAAAAGCAGCTAAAGCAGCAACAGCAAAAGATGGCCAGCAAAAAGGATGCAGATGCCCAAACGAACAGCGGCAGAGAAGTTGACTGCAACTGCGACAGCATTAGCAATAGCACTAGGATAAACACACATACAGAATAGCACATTCATACATGTATGTATGTATAATGATAAAGTTTTTGGGGTGCGACGCCGGCTGTATATGTATAAGTATATAGTACATATGTATGTACATAGATGTGTGCAGATACTATTTACATTCATACTGCTAGTACTGCTACTGCTGTGCTTGGCTATGCAAGCTTTAGGAAGACGAGTACATATAACTTGTACTACTATGGCAAGCTACGTAAACTGGGTAACTTACGCCGGCAGCGGCAGAGACAGTGACAGAGTCAAAGACGTTAACATCAGATGCTGCAGACGTCGCTCATTTTGTAGACTTTCATCATTCTGTGTTCTGTGCTAAAAGCTACCCAACAAGGAGCATGGCCAGTTAGTAGCAGCAGCAGCCCCAACACTAGCACTAGACCATGTATTCGTTCGTGCTCGTGCCGTTTATTACGACATTACGTGTGGATGCCATTGAGTGTCGATAACGATGACGCTGTTGATGGTGTTGGTTTTGGTATTTGTGTTAGTAGGTGGCACGTGGTCATTGGGCGTTTAGCGTTTCATTGCTTTGGGTCCTGGGTGCTGGGTCCTCAGTCTCAGTATCAGAATGCCATTGCTTGCTGCTTCTGCTACTATTGCTGCTGCTGCTGATGATGAGGATAATAATGTAAAGAATGAATGGTATTTGTTCTATGTGTGCGTGTGTGTGTATGTTTGTGCAATACTATGCAAATACACACAAACAAACATAAATACATAAATACATACACATGTGTGTATGGATATGTTTTTAATGCTCTTGTTTAGACTACACTAATGTGTATATTAAGCAGAATTTTATTGTCAAAGTATGTATTTTATTATAAATATTAATTGTCTTTAAATTTATATATAGTTATATGTATGTAATTAATTATACATTAAATTTCTTATTTAATTTAAATTACTTAATTTAATTAAGGCTTAGCGATAATTATTTTGAATACTGACGTTACTTTGCTTGTAAGTGTTGCCAACATGTTGCAACATATATTATTTGTTGATGAATATCAAAAACTTATCGATATGGCAACACTGCAAGTGTTATCGCAGTATTGCCAACTGTGGACAAGTCTTTAGCATTGGCAATACAAACGTTTATAAACCACCCAAGACTACCAAGAAGAAGAAACGAAAAGTCAACATAAAGTAATATTGCAAATGCATTAAATTTGCATTGGAAACTGGATGAAATTCAATATTTAACAATACAAAAAACAATAATAACAATAAATAAAGAGAAAACGATAAAAACAAATAACATATAATTAAAAACGATAACGATTAATACGACGACAACAACAACGACCAAGTGAAACACAAGGCAGCTGGCCACAGTGAATTTGTTACACAGTCCGTCAGGAGGAGCAGCAGCATAAAAGCAACCAAAAATATAAGTGATGTGTATGTGTATTCTTCGTTCATATATTTAAATTCAAATTATTGAAAAGATGCTTCTTGCAATTTGGTGTTGGTGTTGTTATTGTTGATTTCAAAAACATTTTATGGCCTGTGGCCGAACACAACGACGACGGTGTATTGTGTGTGCGCAGCATTGATTGCGGTGGGGTTCTTTTTGTACTACTACTACTACTACTACTACTGATACTATTGGTAATCTGACTAGTAGTACGTAGAATGGTGATAATCATAATGATGGTGATGGTGTTGTTGTAATATGTTTATGAAAATAAAGCTAATGCAGCAAAAGTCTTAAGAGGACAACGTAACAGTAATAAGAATAAGAATAACAATAACAATAACAAACATCATCATAAATCATTTAGCAAGTGGAATCAATAAAACATTACACACACACATATTGTTTATCCATATCTAATCTGGAGTGGATATTCGTTTGGAGTGAAGTGGAAATGAAACTATTTGAACAGCAACAAACATCGTTTGATGGCAACACCACAACAACGTAACAATAACACTAAAGACGACAACGGAGACGACGAAGATTTCAAAAGAAGTTCTCCAACTATAAATGGTAGGTGAGATAATGAGTGCATGCAGTGTTGGTGCTGCTACTTACTACTTCCGCTGCTTCATTGACAATCAGACTCAAGATAAACTGCTAGTGGGCAGGTGGGCCACGCCCAGCGGACTCCTTTATAACCAAAATCTGGAAGTTATCGCTATAGAAGATTCTGATTATTTCTAATTAAATATCTTCTTTCTTACCATTAGTCATTAGTTTTAAAAAAATTATACAAATACCTACTTTTTATTTGACTAACAACAATAAACATTTCATTCATTTTGTTATCATTGCAGCTTTTTACTCTACTCAGCAATAGCATTCATAAATTTTGGTTAACAAAAGATTAGCAGTAATCGTCTGCCTTAAATACAACAAAAACAAAAAACCAAGTCAATGTCGATATCGATATTGATGTCGCATGACGTATGTAAACAGGATAAGACTGTGGATAACTGCTACAACAACAACAACAACTGCAACAACAACAACACCACAAAAAGCAACACATCATAATAATAAACATAGACATAACAAAATAGTAGAAAAGAAGGCTTCGACAACTACAACTACTATACAGAATCTGCTGTTGTCGTTGCTGTTGTGGTTGTGGTTGTTGTTGTTGTTTACAGCATAGAAATAGAGAAAAATTTACGTTTGGATTACTGGCCATGCTCGCCATTAGTGAAGAGCAAAACAATGATGCTGGTAATGTTACCAATGGAAATGGTAATGGAATGCTTAGTCATGGTGGTGGTGGTGGTGGTGTTGTTGTTGCTAATAACAATACAACAGCGGGAGCAACAAGTACAGCAACATCAGAATCACAATCACCATCGGTGGCCATGCCCGATGGTAGTCTTTGGTCTGCCCTATATGATTATGAGGCACAAGGTGAAGATGAATTATCCTTACGACGTGGTCAAATTGTAGTTGTTTTATCAATGGATAGTAATATATCGGGTGATGAAGGCTGGTGGACTGGTAAAATTGGTGATAAGGTAATGAATGAATAATGAACAATCTAATATATAAAACAATTAACAATACATACATATTCCTATATATACTATATAAAATGCAGGTGGGCATATTCCCAAGTAATTTTGTAACAAATGAGGATCCTTTACAACTTAATGTTCCATCATCAATTGGTGATATTCAACCACATGAAATTGAATTTGATGAGCTCGATATTAAAGAAGTCATTGGCTCTGGTGGTTTTTGTAAGGTACATCGTGGTTATTATGATGGCGAAGAGGTTGCTATTAAGATTGCACATCAAACCGGTGACGATGATATGCAACGTATGCGTGATAATGTCCTACAAGAAGCGAAATTATTTTGGGCACTTAAACATCAAAATATTGCGGCATTACGTGGTGTTTGCTTAAAGACAAAACTATGCTTAGTTATGGAATATGCACGCGGTGGTAGCCTTAATCGTATATTAGCTGGTAAAATACCACCAGATGTTCTTGTCAATTGGGCCATTCAAATAGCAAGAGGCATGAATTATTTACACAATGAGGCACCAATGTCCATAATACATCGTGATCTAAAATCATCCAATGTGCTTATATTCGAGGTTATCGAAGGCAATCAATTGTATAAGAAAACATTAAAAATTACTGATTTTGGATTGGCACGTGAAATGTATAATACGCAAAGGATGTCAGCAGCTGGTACATATGCATGGATGCCACCAGAAGTCATAAGTCATAGCATGTATTCAAAGTAAGTACATACATATATACATACATAGGTATATGCAAAATACCATTACATACAACATGTATATGTATGATTTAATTTCATTTGTTTCTGTTTTATTTTAGATTTTCTGATGTATGGAGTTATGGTGTCTTATTATGGGAACTTATAACTGGTGAAACTCCATATAAAGGTTTCGATCCATTGTCTGTTGCATATGGTGTTGCTGTAAATACTCTAACGTTGCCTATACCAAAAACATGCCCAGAAACTTGGGCAAATCTTATGAAAAGTATGTTTTATTCCAGTCCAATATTAGTCAACTTATTTTTTTGTTTTTATATATATCTTTCACTTAATCAATCAATCAAATACAAAGAAGAATCATGTTCAACTTGTCAAAAAAAAAATATATCTTTGCTTGATACACTTATCCTTCCGTATATTTATCGTAAATGAATCGATTAACTAACTAATAACTGAACTAATTCGCATTTCATATTATGCACTTCATTTTAAGAGCTGAAAATCTTATCATATTGTATATTGATAGATGTAGGTATATTGAGGCTGTCAAAAGGCTTTTTTTGTTCAACTACTCAGAAAGTAGTCATGGCTTAGAGGAGATAAACAAAAATTGTCCGAATTGTGCTAATATCTTTTTAAATGTTTTATTTGATACAATTTGATAAAGTCATATGCCTTATGTTGTGTCTAGTGATTACGGATCCCTAGAAAAATAAAAACAAATTGTATGGATTGATCTGCCAATTGGACTTACTAGTGCAACATAAGCACATGTAAGCTATCAATTGATTTTTTGGCACAACCAAATAGATAAACCCATGAAATTATATACAGTCGAATCCCTATAAATCGAAAGCCTCAATAAGTCGTAACAAACTGCTGGTCCCTTCAAAAAACTTTGTTAATTCATAAAAATTGCATACATTTTGATCCCCCTGTTAATTTGAAATCATTTTTTTAGCAATTCAGTGAAAATTTAACCTCTTATAAGGGTGAAGATGTCAAACAAACATACGCATAAAAAAATATCAATTTCTGAACAACAAAACACAATTTCAGCAACTGATAATGGAGCCAAAAGAATTGAGATGGCGAAACAATTCGAAATCACTTTATCAACAATCACTTCAAATCTGCAAAAGAAAGAATTTATTATGGAAGCATACTCATGCAGTAAACTAAACAACCTGAAATGGAAAAGTCACTACAATATTATCAGAAAATGATCTGCAATGAATATAAAGAACTTTAAAGCAAGCAATGGTTTGATCAATTCCAAAAACGACACAAAATCTCATTTAAGAAAATTTGCTTGGATTGGAAAGAAAAGTTAAGAGTTCTGTTAAAAGATTACGAGACGAAAGACATCTTTAATGCAGAGTTTTATAAATGGTTGCCAGATCGAACGCATTGCTTTAGAAACGAAATATGGCATGGTGCATAACATAGTAAAGAGCGAGTTACTTTATTATTTGCTGTAAACATGAATGACATCGAAAACATTTAACCATTACTAATTGGAAAGTCTGCAAAACCAAGGTGCTTCCAAAAACCTTCGTAGCTTTGCAATGCATTACTGACACAATAAGAAGGTAAGGATGACAATCGAGCTATTTGACGAATGACCTCAGATGTTAAATGACACCATGAAAGCTAAAAGTCGAAAGATATGGACAATTGTACGGCGCATAATGGATCACGTAACAGTAACGTTTTTGACACCCAACACCAAATCCAAACTGCAGCCCCATGGCCAGGGTATTATAAAAAATATCAAATCATTAATCCGCAAGGAAATGGTTGTTTTAATGTACACTGTATGCAATGCAACTTCTTACGTATAAAGTTAAACAATATGTTCATCAACTGAAATGTAAAAGCCCCATAAATTCGTATTTTTTCTATCGAAATCTAGATAAATTGAAAATCTCTTTAATTCGTAAGAAATGCTGTTCCCTTGCAATTTCAAATTATCGGGATTCGGCTGTACTTACATCTTCTTTTACTATAAAATTCATATCATTCTGATGATGATGTCGGAATTTCTTGTAATACACATTATTTGTAATTTTATTCTTTTGTGTTCATTTTAGGTTGTTGGGAGAGCGATCCCCATAAACGTCCTGGTTTCAAGAAAATACTCGAACAACTAGAGGATATTGCATGTTCAAAATTTACTCTAACACCGCAGGAATCATTTCATTATATGCAAGAATGTTGGAAAAAGGAAATTGCTGAAGTTTTACATGATTTGCGCGAAAAAGAAAAAGTAAGTTCTAATGTCAACATTGTCTCTCAATTGATCGAAATAATTATTATTTAATGATATGTATACCTATGTATGTATATAGTAATTCAACTGAAAGAATGAGCGTGTGATCGATTGATAGTTTAATCAATCAATGAATTTAGTTTGGAGTATATGAAAACTATTC
Organism: Amiota communis; assembly: GCA_037043315.1. NCBI lineage: Eukaryota > Metazoa > Arthropoda > Insecta > Diptera > Drosophilidae > Amiota > Amiota communis. The sequence continues at coordinate 624,083 of JBAMAV010001061.1, forward strand.
CATATGATTGATGATCATGACACAACTTATGAAATTTAAAGTTGTCTTTTTTGTTTTCATTCTTCAATTGTTATAATTCGGAAATTCCTACACATCAACTAACTGACTAACATAAATTACATTTTTCTGGAATTATATTTACATACCTACTACTATGTAACATACGTATAAACAATATAGATTGATACCTACATAGATATATCTGACATTGATAAGAAACGCTTAAGAAACTGTCGATTGAATTGTTTTTTTCTTATGAAGAAAATGTCTGTTAATTTTTAGAGGCTCTTCGAACACTTTAAAACAGAATTCTATCGATGATAATGTATGAACGAACCTAGACACTTGCCATAGTGTATGTACTTACTATATTGGGTGTAGTGAAGAGAAATCCATTATTTTTGCAATAAATTGAAGGCTTTAGTCAGCATAATCTGAATGATCCGATTTGAGTCAAATATGCTTCGTTTTTGCATTATGTCTCTCTCATAGAAACCGTCATTCCTATTGGCAAACACTGGAGTAGTCTTCTGACGAGTCACTATCGATGTGTGTGGCCTAGCATTGTGCTGATTGATCTGAATTCTTCTCCTATTGACCTTCTGCATCTTTAACATCAAAAGCACCATTCACATTTTCAACTGCCTATTTCGGCTTTATCGAATAAAAGCTGTATTTCTCTTTGATGGCTCAAAGCTAGTAATAACTGTAAATATCTCATATCATTTTTGACAATTATAAGGATACTCAAACTAAATTGAAAAATTTTTATCACGAAATCTGAAATTCTGAGGGTCAATTTACATAGAAACAGACAAATGAACATTGATTTCACTTACTGTGCTGATCGTCGGGTCAAAAAGCCATCCCACGTTTTTTTTTTTTTTTTTTTTTGGTACAAACCAGCAAATGTTGAATGCTTGATGTCACAGCTACGTGAATGAGGAGCCATTAGTACAATAGCGCAGTGCCCTGTTAAGACTTAGCCATGTCCGACCGTCCGTCTGTATATATGCAAACTAATCTCTCAGTTTTTGAGCTAGAGAGATGAAATTTTGGCACAAAGCTTTCTTTTTACCATACTGCTGCACATTTATCGGAATCAGCCGAATCGGACCACTAGGTTGGGTGCCTCCCATACAAACCCAAATTCTAATTATTCTTATTACAAAAACTTTTTTGACTTATCGAACTGAAATTTCGACACTAAAAGTTTCTGATCCATTTTCACCAGCCATGTAAATTTAATGATCTCAATATTACCAGGAGGGGTACCACTCATACAAACCCAAATTCAAATTAAGGTTCTTATTAGAAAAATTGAAACACCATAAGTTTCTAATCTATTTTCACCAACCATGTAAATTTCATGATCCGAGGATTACCAGGAGTGGTACCTCCCATAAAATCCCAAATTCAAATTAAAGTTCTTATTAGAAAACTTATTTTGTTATTTCACTTATCGAACTATAATTTGGACAATATAGGTTTCTGATCCATATTCATCAACCATGTAACTTTCAAGATTAGTAGTAGGATTACTGGATCATATAGCTCCCGATATGTGTGCTCAATACACCATGTCCATGAGCCATCTACATGTGATATATAATTCATACTAATAGTCATGCGTTATCTACATGTGACGATTGGTGTATTGCAATTAGTATGAATACTGACTCTACCCTAAACGTAAGTCAAATCATTAATATAATATTTCTGCATGCTCATTCACAGGAGCGTAAAGAGTATTACATCTTTGGCATAGCCAAAGATAATCTTCTTTCTGGTTTTTTGGATCTTCTAATCAAGTCTTTATAATAAGATTCTTATTAGGACTGATATAGTATGTACATATGAATGTATAAAATTTCTTCTATTCAAATATTGAAATGATCAATAGCAGTTATCGCCACTTAAATTGTCCTAAAAACATGTATAGGTAATTTCAGATGAAAGCCATCCAATGACCCTATAAAGTTTGTAGTATAACAACAACTATTTGATTGATTTATTATTTTACTTAGGCTGTTGTTTTTAGATGATTTCGGAACAAATTCCTGAACCCAAAACTCTCAAGAGAATGAAATCTTATAGGCCCGCCCTTATTAATTTCAAGTTCATGACGCCTGATTTTTTTTTTTTTTTTTTTTAAATCATTTATGGAATTTTCAGTATACTATTTCTCTCAATTGAAGAAGGAAAATGTGTGTGTGAAACAGAATAGGAAACACTAGAGATGATGTGTAACCACATCTCTCTTAAGATTATTTCCGTAGTGAATTTGCATGCTGATTTTCTCCCTTCCCTTTGAGGAGGGGATATTTAGGGCCTTAATTTTGCCTTAGATAACTTTTTATTTTGCTAATTTTTCTTCTTCTTCTTCTTCTTAACGGTTTCTGCTGATTTGCTTTAATGAAACCGATTATAATTTTCCTTTAAAACAGAAAACACAAAATTATCTTATAAATACAAAATCAAATTTTTCTCTATCAAAATTAACTAATTTGGTATCTTTTTCTTGATTTTGTTTTTCTTCTAACATTTTAATTTCACAAAAAAAAAAATAAAAAAATAATAATAATAATGAAACAACATAATCGAATCGAATCAAATCATATCAAAAACTATATAATTAAAGCGTTTTCAATCCATCGAAGAGGTAAGAAGCTTCTCATACTATATTGTATATTAAATCAAAAACACAAAGCAAATATACGAAAGATACTTTAAATGCACTTAAAATCAATCAACCAGAAATGGCTTCTTTACTTCTGCGTGTCTTGTCACTTATTGTACTTTTTTCAGTTTTTTTTTTTTATTTTGTTGCAACTTGTTTACAATATAAATAAAGTATTGAATTGAATTGAATTAAATTGATTTTTAAATATCATCATCCATGATTAATTCTCAGGAATTGCGCACCAAAGAGGAACAATTACGTCGCGTACAAACGCAACAACTTGAACATGCAAATCATTTGAAACTTCGCGAGGAGAACTTAATGGCACGTGAGATTGCGCTCATTGGACGTGAGCTACATTGTATATTACAAAATACCCCAGTGCCCAAGAAACGAGTGGGTAAATTTCTTAAAGTTAAACTGAAGGTAAAGATTCTTGCAATCTACAATCTACAATTTGAAATTGAATTGAATCGATTGTTTTGTTTTTTGTTTTCAGAATAAACGCAATGAACCAGTGCAAATATCGCTGCCAACGCATTTTCGTCATACGGTGACTACAGTTAGAGAACCAGCAGGTCATATGAATACACCACCAGGTTCACCAGCCATATCGGGCTTACGTATTGTAGCACGTAAGTGAATCATAATAATCATAAATTATATTGTATTGTAATATGAAATGATAGTAATATCATTCACAAAAAAAAAAAAAAAAGAAATTAAAACACAACAAAAGAAAAGTATTCATGGTGTTCAAGAGTTCAGTTAGTAACACTAAAATATACCTACTACTACCGACCCTCGTGACCACTATTATTTTATTGTCTTAAGGTGCATTTTTCAAGCCAATTGAGGAAGTATTATAAATATGCACAAATAAGTCAATTTTTCGACAGTCAGACATATAAATACAGTTGTACTTCCATAACTCGAATCACCATAATCGGATTTATAGAATCACAATTCATTGATACTAGGAAAATATAGTAAAATTATTGAATTACAGTCGAATCTCATATAACGCCGATAATTCATTCCTGAAAAACTGTGTATTATCATAAACTTGGTAATACTTACAGCAGGTCCAACAGATTCTCCATATAAACTAACTTCATTTCACCCAAATAAAAAAAAAAAGAGACCTGAAAGTAATTTAAACCAGAAAGAAGGTTAAGGTTATACTCTGCACGCTCCTGTGAATGAGTTCGTTGGTTGGTGAATATGGATCGCCACTCATAGTGTCCAAATTTCATTTCGATAAGACAAAAAACAAAAATGTTTTTCTAATAAGAACATTAATTTTAATTTAGTTTTGTATGGACCTCCCATCCACCTATCCATCCTAGTTCGACAAATGTGCAGCGGCGTATGGTAAGAAGAAACCTGTGTGCTCTCTAGCTCAAAAGCTGAGGTACTAGTTTGTATTCATACAGACAGACAGGCGGACATGGCTAAACGAACTCGTCTGATTAAGAATATATACCTATACTTTATGGGGTCTGCGATGTCTCCTTCTGTATGTTAGAAACTTTATGACAAAGAGTATAAAGATTAAGATATTCATGCAGTCGGACTTCCCCATTAGCGAAATGAATTCTTTTTTGAAAACAGAAATCCTCTATAGCGAATTTCATCTCTATAAGAATGATTTTCAAACAGGCAAACCTGTTTTGTTTTCATACAAAAAAACTGCTTGTATCGGTGGCAAGAAATTTTTTGGTTTATAGCAGGAAAACGGCTCAATAAAAAATTATGAAGAAAAAAAAAACAGGATTTACAAGTTCCAGGTGAAGATATAAGGCGGATACTAGAGAATAGAGATATTTAGCAATTAAAAATGTATTCGCCCATACAGAATATAGGGTCTCATAAAAAAAAAATTAGGACAAATATGCATTTTTTAAATGACTTTATGAAGGCCATTCAAAATCCCGAGCATGAAGAGATTATCCAGCCAAATGATTACCACAGGCATGCTGTGCGTAAAACCTAGAATTAGCTGTCAAAATCACCATTTCAGTTAATGGAGTGGCCGGTGCAAAGCCCAGACCTCAATCCGAGTGAAAAACTGGGACCATAGGAAAAGGAGTGGCTTTTAATAGAGCAGGAAAATTAACTTTGCGGTAGAGTGTAGCATAAATGAAATAATATTCCCAATGCACATGTACTTATGTTCAGAAATTGTTAGAAAATAAGCCTGATGATGAAAAACAAGTGATTTTAGACAAAAATTTAGTTGCCTCTTACAAAACATAATGTGTAAAAGTGTCAAACATTTACCTACTGTATGTATGCAAGGCTAAAAATACGATATGATTCAAAGGACTATGAGGGTCATCAAGCATTGTGTTAATCCTGAACACACGATTGAGTTTCGAAATCATAGTAACGTTGGGGCTGCCAACCTTGTAAATTTATTGTGAATTGGCAGCACTGCCGAATTAATGGTTAAAGTAAACAAAGAAATGACTATTATTTATTATTGTTCTATGGCAATATATAATGGCAATTTCTGAGGTTAAGTCAATTATTTTCTTTTTTTTTTGTTTCACTTATTTTTGGCATTTTAAATTGTCGGGTCGTTCACGAATCTGTTGAAATAATTTACGAAAATGCTATTTGTCTGCGTTTCACACAATGCGTGAGAACCATATAAAATTTATGCGAAACGTCATATGAAACTAGATAGTAAATTTCCTTATAAAAAGTGGAAGATCTTGCTATTTGTTGACAACTGAATCGCACCTTTTTCCCCCCGAATATGACATCGTCATTACAACAACAAAAAGCACAACAGAAAAATAATATTGAAGTAAATTTTGAGTATCAGCAGAAAAGAAAAGAAATCATTGTCAAATTCATTACTTGATGCCATGAGAGAATGAAGTGAATCTGGGAAAGAATATCAAAGTTGAAACTAGTATGAGGCTGGATTCTTCTGATAATGAAAACAATATACCTCTGGCAGTATTGTCCAATTTTCAAAAAGATTATGATTTCATTGATTATGGTCGATGACTTATCATTTTTTTTTTTTAAAGAAAATTAAACTTATTTGTTGTCAGTATCTTCTGGTCATTTAACGTTTTTAAGACTACATAGTAACCGCATTATATCGTGACCAAAAACCGCATTATCCAAATACCACATTATATGAGATTCGACTGAACACATATTTATACTGTTCACGGGAGTGAATAGTATTATAAGTTTGTCATGAAGTTTGTAACACACAGAAGGAGACATCGCAGACCACATATATTTGTGATCAGCTCGATGAGACGAGTTGATTTAGCCATCCGTCTGTATGTATGCAAACTAGTCCCTCAGGAGCAGAGTGAAGAGTATTAGGTACATCTTTGGCATATCCAATGATAGCCTTCTTTCAGGTTTTATTTACTTCTTAACATCATCTACTTACAATTTTCTTAAAGTATTCAGTTATTTGGTTCAAAATCGCGGTCGACGCCTTTTGTATAGTCTCAATATCGGCATAGTGCTTTTCTTGCAGTGACAAATATAGTTGTCCGAAGAGGTAGAAGTCGCAAGGTGCTAAATCAGGACAATACAGTGAGTGGTTGACCATTAAAATGTGATTTTTGGTCAAAAAAACAGTGATAAGTGTCGAACGATGAGCCAGCGCATTATAGTGCATAAGGCGCCAGATGGCATTTTCACGGTATTCCTGAGTCTTAATTTTTCGGTCAAAATGCTATGAAATGGTCAATTCCATTGCCATGTATCTCAATGAAGGTTTTGACTCTTTTTTTTTATAAATTCACGCACAATTTCAATGTTACTTGGTGTAATCACGAAACTTTTCTTACCGGGATGTTCGTCATCCTTGATGTCCTCACGACCTTCTTTGAATTGTTTAAACCACTCATGGACTTTGGCGCAGGATAAACAATTTTCATCATACACTTGTTTCATTTGAATTAAACGCCTCAGTTAAAGTTTTTTCAAGCTTAAAGCAAAACTTAATATTCGCCCTTTGTTCGAAGTTCATTTTTCGACCTATGCTATGAACACACTGTCTTCTATAAAGCAATAACTCGGCTTCTAATTGCACAGGCCTGCGAAATTTGACCTTTTTTCAGTTACAAGAACCTGTAGTACTAATTCTCGTAGATTTTTGCGCGCTGAACACGAATCTGATGTCCAAAATGGTCCATCACGTCAGGATTTTGAGTAATTCAAGGTCAAATGTCCCAAAAATGGCTATTTTGGCCACTTTTGAGAATTTTTTCTGGGAGATCTAAATTTTTTCTTTAATTTTCCAAAGCTCTATCATATAGTGCGTATTCTCAGCTTCAAAACCCATTTTTGAAAATTAATTTACGATTATTTTTAAAGAAGTTATGAACATTTGAATTGATGGCATTGAGCCATTTCTTAAGACCATTAACTCTTAAACGTAACAGGCTACCCCAAAAGCCCCCAAGTAGTAATTTTTATAGCTTTACCTTAGTTTTTTGTAATTGTGGTCCGCCATATTGGATCCGCCATTTTTAATTTTGAAAAATCGTCTTCGATTTCGTAATTAGCGACCCCAAAAACCCCCGAGCTACGAATTTCAGGCTTATCCGATTAATTTATAATATTGCCATCCGCCATATTGGATCCGCCATTTTGAATTTTGATAAACCGACTTCGGATTCGTAATCAGAGACCCCAAAAACCCTTAAATGGAGAGCATGACGAAAATCGCATTTCTACAAAAAAAGTCAGGCGTTTAAGAGTTAATGGTCTTAAGAAATGGCTCAATGTCATCAATTCAAATGTTCATAACTTCTTTAAAAATAATCGTAAATTAATTTTCAAAAATGGGTTTTGAAGCTGAGAATACGCACTATGTGATAGAGCTTTGGAAAATTAAAGAAAAAATTTAGATCTCCCAGAAAAAATTCTCAAAAGTGGCCAAAATAGCCATTTTTGGGACATTTGACCTTGATTTACTCAAAATCCTGACGTGATGGACCATTTTGGACATCAGATTCGTGTTCAGCGCGCAAAAACCTACGAGAATTAGTACCACAGGTTCTTGTAACAAAATCTCGCAGGCCTGTGTTGTCCATTGGTCATGAAATTTTGACAGAACGTCAGTGAAGGATGTACCTTTCCAACTCGTACGCCCTTCAAAAGATAGCGTCACTATAAATAGTGAATTTAAAAAAGTCTCCGTTAACTTTGCGACAGACATTGTATTAGAATTCCATTCAGTTTCGACTTTTGTGAATATAAGTCAAGAAAATTGGATGTTCTATATTATTTGCATTGTCTCATATAAAAAATAAACCAACATAATCTGAGGTTTTGTCCAAATAATGTTAAAATGTTTTTGTTTGAATTATGAAGAGATATTTGAGCTATGGAAATTCGAGTTATGGAAGATAAATCTTATGGAATTTTCGCTCAACTACATGCTACTACAAAAACTTCAAGGTATAGAAGTTCAAGCTATGGAATATTGAATTTATACAGTTAATAGTGTTAGAGACTATTTGGTCGTATGGTATATACTTTCTCTATAATATTAGTATTCCTACTAATCAGTTGGCATCAGCTCTTAAAAGAATCTGGGGTGGGTGTTCCATATTTTTTTCATTCTTTAGACTTTCCGATATATTCCAAGTGACCAATGTTGTACTATGTTGTCTCTTCATAAGACTACTCATTCTAAACATATGAATTAATCAGATCAGGAATGAATCACTACATCCAGTCTCCACTAGATTGACGACACAATTATATTTTTGTGTTCTTCTTTGATAGCATTTCCAATGCTTCATTTCATCTACTCCGATTCCGTCATTGCCCGTCGTCATCATCATCTGATAAATGTCATTCAATTCTTGGGATTTCAAAAGGCAATATATGTATAAGAATGCTTCAAATAGACAAGTTTAGAACAGTAGTTTCTGAACTTTTGTTTGAAGTGATTATGAACGACGTCTTCATACATTTACAGAATCGAGTGAACCTGCTTTGGCAGCATGACATCTACAATATATACCTACCATACCTCGTTCCGAAGTTCGTATATATGTAAATAGTCACCAACCAACCTTACAACTTATTCTCCATAGCCCAATAGATTAAACTTTTTAGTTGTCCAAGTCTCATAACTGGGATATGCTACTCTTATGTAAACTCAATTTTATTATTTTGACATCAGTCTCAGTGTAGACTTTTATGGTCTCAATAGATTAATCATTTTTGTTGATTGTATCAGGAACTACAAGGACATACGTAATTTTTGAATTGACATACACAAATCTTTAAGTTAAAATTATGAAAATGAATGCAACTTTTGTTTTATATTTTTTAAAATTTAATTTTTGTTCTTTTTTTTTTTTTTGTTTTTGTAATTTTTGATAATTTTTTCTTTTCATTTGTCTTTTTCTGTTTCTTCCTTTTTGTTTTTTATTTATGTTTTGTTTTTTTTTTTTTATTTATTTATTTTGCTTTATTTCTGTCGATTTGGTTTTGTATTTAGTGCCACCCGATGGCTTCAAGGGCAAAACCTGGGGACCATCGACGGTGCATCAACGTGAACGTTCATTATTGCCATCATCGATGTGTGCCACTGAGTGGCATACAAATAGTTCAACACATTCTTCGTTTAGCAAGAGTGCACCAAATTTGGACAAGAAAACGACAATGGCAAGACAAGCATCAGCAGCTGTACATGGTAGTCAAATTGTTGGTGTTGGTGCTGGTTCAATGCCAACAACACCAACGCATGCACCCATAACATTGACTGTCATTCAACCGGGGGGGATAATAACATCCACAAAAGCAACAACACCGACAAATGCAACAGCAGTTGCTGCAGGGACTACAGTGACAATTGGCCAAAATAGTAACCATCATATTAATAGTAATGTTGTTGTTAGTACACAAAGTGCAATGACAACAATAGCGACAACAACAACGGTGCCTCCGACAACAACAACAGCAGCAGCATCAGCATCATTGACTCAAGGTATACAACAATTAAATCTGCATAACAACCACCACAACAATAATATTATTTCTAATAATAAAAGTAATAATAACAATCATACGGTGATTGTTGTTGGTGGTGGTGTTGGTGTTGGTGGAAGCAACAGCAACATCAGCAACAGTAACAACAATGAAATAGGAACAGCAATAACAACAATACAAACAAATACTATAATTCCATCATTACCATCATCATCATCTGCATCATCTGCATCAGTTTTTTTATCATCATCAACTGCCAATTTATCAACAACAACAACAACAACAACAGCAATAAATAATAGTAATAGCATAGCAATGAATAATTGTAGTCAACAACACTTGGTAGATATTGCTATAACACCATCAACACCAACAACAACACAACCAACAATTTTGAATTGTAATACTAGTAATGCAGCCTCAATTGCTGTTGCTTCTGTAGCTCCTTCAGTATCATCATCATCATCGTCAACTTATTTTCCCTTAACCAATAACTTAACTAATCAACATTACCAGCAGCAGCAGCATCAACATGCTAACAATGTAGTTGTTGTTGGTAGCGATGCTGGTGGTGGTGTTGGTGGTCATCATCCACGCCATCATCATCATTATAAGCCAACACATTTTCATCAACATCCACAACAACAACAACAACACCATCACCAGCAACGTCAAAATTCACATCAGCAACAACAAAATCCACATTTCCATCAACATCAACATCAGCATCTTCATTCAAACAATAAAAAACATGCTTTGGATGCTTATCAGCATCACCAACAACAACAGCAGCAGCAGCAGCAGCAACAAAACCAACATCACACTCTTCAACAACCCAAGCAGCAGCAACAAAATCTATTGATGAATAGCATTGATCGTAGACTCAATATGAAACAGCAACCACAATATCATGCACCAGCACAATCACAATTAAAATTACAACAGTTTCCTTATCAGTATCAATACCATCATAATCATAATCATAATCAACAAAATCAAAACAACAGAACAATACTTTCGGATGATAGTGATGACTCGGATTGTGATAGTGATCACCAACGTACACCAACTGTTGGATGTTTTCCATTCTTAACAAAAGCTACAACATCATCAATATCAGCAACAACAACACAACACAATAATAATGCAGTCAAATCACCAACGACAAGTGGTGGTACTGGCGGCAGTATCAGTAATATACTTGGCCATCATCATCACCAGCAGCAGCAACATCATCATCATCATCTTCATCATTCCGGTTATAGTAGTCTTGGAAATAGTCCAGCAGTTGGACGTAAAAAACATTCATTGGATAGCAATTATAAACAAAGAATAGATGATAGTCCCAAGGTTGTTGGAGATGATTTAGGAACAACATTGCCCCATCCCCATTTAATGCCTTTACAAACAGTTCCAGACCCAATGTTGTCATCATCAGATTTGCAACAACTACTTCCTATCAAAGGTGATGTTGGTGGTGTCCTTTCATTAGCTTGCGACAATGATAATCCATTGATAAATCAATCAGGTGGTGGTGGCGGCGGCTCATTAATTATGATTACCACTGAAAGTGATAATCGTACATATGATCGTGCATTTTATCGTTCAATGCAAAAATCTCTAGATGAGATTTGCTCAAAAGCAATTGCAAATAATCAGTTTCGACGAAACAATTCGAATCGTTCATATTGGCAACGTGCGAAAAGGATTAGTTCAAAGTCAAGTGGTGACTTAACCATGTATAATTCATCTATGCATTTAACAGAAGAAACACATACAGATGGAAATGGTTTAAAAGAAGAAGGCATTCTTAATGCTGTTGCGGCTGTTAAAACTGCTGATGATAATTATGAATATGAAAGAGATGTTGGTGGTGGTGGTGATGATGGTGATGATGATGATGAAGAAACTTCTTATCGTTTTCAACGCAATGCATCTGGATCACAATTTCCACGTCATTGTTTCTTTCGACAACCTATTTCGTCTGATCATGATGCAAATGAAAATGGTGATGATGATGACATGGATTTACCGCAAACTCAAGAAACATCATCCTCAGAACATTCTTCTTCAACATCAACAGCAACATCCTTACAGCAGCAACAGCAATCACATCAACAACAACAACAACAACAACATACATCACGCAAATCCTCAGTAACATTTCAGGTTTTACCTGCTGTTGATGCTGTTATTGCTGCTGCTGCTGCATCCAATCAGCTTCAAACAAACACTGAGTCAACATCATGTACATCGATAGGCCATTTAAATAATTTATTGTTTGAGGAAACTTCTCAAATAACTAACAATCCCACCAATGATACCTCATTCAATTCATCCAGTGACCATCAACATTCATTTAGTTTTAATACATATTATTCGGATGGTGATCAATCAACATTGTCGCCCCATGATATGGGTGAGCAACTGTTTGTGCCTCAAAGTTCAGCAATTATGGGTACCAGACGATTACAGGATGTTCAACCACATCCTGATGTCATCAAAATGAAAGCAAATCTCTTGCAACAACAAGAGAAACTGAAAAAGAAATATAAAAAAGAACAACAAAAAAAGGCAGCAGCTGGTACAAAAACAACAAAAACAAAATCATCATCTATTAATAATGAAAGGCCCACAACATTAGAATCATCATCATCATCATTAGCATTAGCATCATCAACTTCAACTTCAACACAGAATTCAACAAGTTCAGCCAAATTTAAAACAACATTAAAAAATCTATTCACATTGCGAAGTTCCAAGAAAAAATATCATCAAAATTATGAATATAAACTTTTTGATAATGGCACATTGTCAACGACAACAACGCCAACGACACCAACAACAACAACAACAGCAATGGAATCTGGCATTGTTGGGTTCTATGGCATGGAATCATCACTCCAACAACAACAACAGTTTACAGCATCTTCATCACTGCGTCATGGTAAAAAACACAAGTATAAAAAGAAACCCCAAACACAATCATGTGAACAATTGGAAAGGGTTTAGGAGGAAGAGAAGAAATACTGGAAACAAATGATATATGTACATATAAATAAAATTATAACTGTATACATCATATTAGCATTCGATCATACGATTTCCACATCATGATTATCAACAACAACAACATCATCACCACCATTTGTTTTTTTTTTTTTTTCTATGTTAATAATAATATTGTTTTTATTGCTGTTCACTTCTGCTGCCCCACCTCCTAGTGATGTTGTTCATATCACATCATCATCATCATAATCAGCAATCATCATCATCGTAATCATCACCTTTTGTAATTGTTGTAATGGATATTGTTTTATATGGTATTGTTGATTTAAAAATCATACCAACAAAACTGAGAAATTTGAAATTGTTTTATATTAAAACCATAAAAAAGAAAAAAAATTAACGAAAAATGACGAAGACGACAACAACAACAACAGCAATATAATATATATATTAAATTAATACAAAAAACAAAAAAAAAAAAATTATAAATAAAAAAATATAACAATAAAAAAAAAATTAATTAATAATAATAAAATATGATAAAAGAAAATAAAATTTTAAAAAATGATTAGTGTAAATAAATTTAAATTTAATTTAATAAAAAAGTTTATTTAAAAACAAAAAAAAAATGCAATAAATTAATAATAATAAAATAAATAATAATAATTAAAAAAAAAAACCATAAAAGATAAATTATATTAAAATAAACAATACAGTAAACGCTCAATACAGTGAACAACACACACCACTAGACTGGTGGTAGGTCGGTTTGCTAGGATCTTTCGAAGATTTACACCTCCTTGGCTGATCCACTAGACTGGTGGTTCCCGTAAGCGATTTTTGCAGAATCTGTGTGGATTAAGAGGAGAAGGTGACAATTAGAAAAAAAATTCATTCAATGAACTTGACTATCTGAAAGTCATGGACGTCAGGTGTATTCTGAGGTTCCTTAACAAATGGTAGGGAAGAAGAGGACAAACAAAGGAGATTACATTGAGAAAAATTTCCGGGGCTATCACACTCCAAATTAGCGCTAGGGACATACAACCTAAAACGCTACAAGGACTGTATGAACTTAACAAAGAACAAATTAAGAATCATTACGAGATTACTAACAGGACATTGTAGGTTGAATCGTCACCTAACAAAACTGGGAATCTTGTCTAATGGTCTTTGCAGTTTCTGCGGGGAAAATGATGAGCAGGAGAAGCAAAAAAATTAGCGAACTCACCCTATCCGAGGACGAACTCAGACTCTGTGAGGTAGGACCAATTCTAAAATTCATCGAGGATATTGGGCTAGGAGCAATACTCTAACTCCATGAAGGTGGCACAATAGATCTTATAGGTCGCTACATCCCCCCCAACAATAATAGTAATAATAACAACAAATGGTATCGACATCGGCTAATACTCCAACCTAATTTAACCTTAGTGAATCACCTGTCTCTGTTTATACTATTCTGTTATCCGCTATCAAAAAGAATGTTTAGAACGGTTGGTAATCATACATTTTCAATGAATTAGAAGATCTGAAAGACATGTCCAAGATTCTATTTATGCGATAAAAACTTTTTTTTGTAGGTATGGAAGCGAAGCACTGGGGGGAAGCTGTGACGTTCTGAAAACGCATTCGTAAAAATCGTTAAATCGTAAATGAAGACAATAGTAGCCAAGAGGAGCGGAAGGTCTTCATCTGCGACAGAACGCACAGCTACATTAATGAAAAGAGATTAACAAAAATTTGATTTTTACGCGTGCCGTTCGTGTGAACACAATCAAAAATCACCAAAGAAGAATCTACGATTAAATGACGTTTGTATATATGCCGTCCAACAGGTGCATTCTTCTTTCTTAACTATTCAGCTGGTTCTGGTAGCGACATCGGATACCACTCCAACATAATTTAACACTAGAGAATCTCCTGCTCAAAAATAGAACGATTGGTTTCGGCATCGGCTAACATCCCAACCTAATGTAACCCTAGTGAGAAAATCTTTAGAAACATATTTTGATAGAATCAGAAGAAAGTGAGGTTACAATTACTTCAATCCCTAGTTCCTTTTTCTAATATAGAATACTATAAATTCTATATAACCCAGTTAATAAAAATCAAACCATTTAACACATTTTATTGCAATAAGTTGATTATATTGAGCGTCTACTGTATTTATTCAATATTGCATAAAACACAAGATGAGACAAATAATTTTTATTAGTTACTCTTATCTATCCCTTCAAAAGCATCAAAAATATGACGGTATTTGTTAAAGTGTATCGAATGTTTTGTGGGCCAATAATACACCGAAAATCTGTTCTCAAATCATTTATTATTGATTTAAGAAAATAATACTTATTTTGTTGGTGTATTCGAATCCTTCCCCAAATATCAATTAATTCATTATCAAATCAAGTCTGAAAATATTTTAAATGTTTATCGCGTTTTATAGATCAAGCACTAAAAATTATTTGTCATATCGTGTAAAAATTATATCAACTTTGGTTTTACCAAAGATTTAATGCCTTTCACTCAAAAAAAAAAAAAAAAAAAAAATACAAAACATATTTCCAGTAGATTTTTATTAAAATAATTGTTCGAAGAAGTCGTATCTTTTCAGAGACGTAGATCAAGGATGGAACTTACAAATTGACGCATTGTGTTCTAGAGTTAGAGTTAGTTGCTATTAATTTATAGAACCATTTATATTTTTGTTTTCCCCTAAGTCTGTTCTACTTATAACCACATATTGATTGTTGATTTTTTTTTTTTTTGTGTCAATGATGGGTTGCTTATATTCTAATGATAATAATAATTTCAAGACGCCTATGTGTGTATGTATGTTCCCATTCCTTTACCGCATTTCAGTGACCGCATTCCAAGAAAGATTTATGTCATCATGATCAGCAAAATCAATTAATATCTCTATCGATTTTTTCAATTAGTTATGTAAATTGCCTCGATATCACGACATAATCCTTTGACGGTGTGATATATTCATGAGGTTGACTGCCTTAAAATATTCAAGACATCAAGAAAACTGGGTAGATTGATTGATATTGATCTATGAAACAATATACCACCATTCCCAATTGGACAAACAGGTCAGATCAATTCGATTTGCCTTTAATTGTTTGCTCAAAATGTTTGGAAGTAGCAAATTAGTCAATATGTTTTACAAAACTTAAAATCTTCTAAGAATTCAATGCTCTCAATATAGGAACGTGTTGATATGATCGTCAAACAACAGTTGTTACCTGGTGAACTGATATACTATTTCAAATCATTTGACGATACTGTTTGGTCATCAAACGGATCACAGGAAATGTTATTGTAGCAACCATTTTTAAGGAAAAGTTTAAGGGAGAAATCATTCTATTACTACCATTGGAGACTAAATTCCCATTCAAACGGCTTCAATTTCCATGGTCAAACAAAATCCATGTTTCTCCAATTATGATCAATTATACGTTGTATCCAATCTTCAATGCAAATTGGCAAAATACTGATTCACAAGAGATAAAAGGCTAACTACATATAAGGACAATGTCTGGCCGTGTATCTGCTTCTTATTCTAACTTTACATTTACATTGAAATCGGGCATAGGCAACAACAGCACCCAATTTTTATTGAATGAATTGTGTCAATATTTGTCCATTGCTGTTTGCATTTTCAAGACTTTCATCCAGTTCCACCTGCGTATCGTTTTCATTAATTATTTATTTTAATAAAGAATTCACTGTTGAGACTGTAGACGAAATTCCAAAGTACACAAAAAATACCCAAAGACACACAGAGCAATTCACAATCACAATTTATATATTGTAGTTTGCACTTCTCTTTTGATAGATACAACACATACATTCATATATTAATTTATAAGGTGCGTTGCATAACTATAGACCCACCTACAAATTTTTGATTTCTTAAAAACGACAGACTGAAATATAAAACTATATATTAATCTACAGTAATTCAAAATTATTTGAACCAAAGTACGATTTGAAAGTGACACCCGCCTTCTACTCTAAAGACCTCATATAAGAGATCCGATCTCAATGTGTCTCCAAGCATCACATATTCTCACTTGTACCTATATAAAATAAGTGAAAGGTAATAACAAAAAAAAAAATAAATAAATAAATAAATCAAAATTATTAAATTAAATTAAATTATAAATTAAAAAGAAAATAATCAAAATTTTATATACACGTTTATAAATAAATAAAATAAAATACTTATTATTATTATTAATCGATAGCGTATACATTATCGTATACTAGTACAAGTACTACTTATAAGAAGTAATGTCGTTCAAAAATGAATTAAAAAATAAATCAAAAATATTCTATTAAATAAAAATTAATAAAAACAGAGAAACAAACAAAAATTTTGTATGTGTGTGTGGTCTTCGTTAAACAAAGTTTAGCTAAAAACAAATAAATAAAAAATTAATAAATAAATAAATTAAATTAACTAAATTTAATATACTTATTATGGAAAATTATAAAATAAAATCAAAAATTGAAAGAAAAAAAAAATTAATAAGAAAAAATTGCATTTGTGCTAATACTATTTGTAGTTTTTTTTTTTATTTTAATCAATTAAAATACATAAATATTTTATTTCCCCTTTTTTCTTAAATTATATTATTCTTACTATTATTAATTATTATTATGATTAACTTACAATAATTTTTATTTATTATATTTAAAACAAATCAAAAAAACATATATATTGCTACTATTTATCATCTCTCTCCTTCTGTATTAGAAAAACAGTTTTATTTTTTTTTTTTTTTTTTATTTCAAATTCTTTAATCAATTGGTGAAACATATTTACAAAATAATTAATATGTATATTTTTTTTTTTATTATTAAACTGTGATTATTGTCAAGAGAAAAAAAAAAAAATTAATAAAAAATAACGAAGCAAGAAAGAAATTCAAAAAAAAAGTTAAATACTATTTAGATTAATTTAATTTTTTATTTTTTTGTTTTTTTTTTTTTCATATTTAATTTTGTGCGCAAAAACATGAATTATTTTTTAATTATTATTTGTTATATATAAAATATTAGTTATACATTATATACATACACATTTTTTTTTTTTTTTAATTAATTAATTATTCCAAATAAAGTGGTTGAAAAAGCTAATAAAAACATTTATTTCATATTAATTATTTATTTATATTTAAGTTTTAATTTTTATTTATATTAACTGAACTGAAATGATGTTGATGTTGGTTGGTTGGTTGGTTGGTTGGTTGGCCACAATGACTTGGCGCACCAACAACAGCAGCAACTGGGAAACAGGAAATGAAGTCATGTTGGGTTTGCTTGCGGTACTACTAGTCTTTTATCCATACCCTACCCTACTCTACCCTACTCGAACTCATCCCCAACTCAAACCAACTAACTTAACCTATGGATAAAATCATTTAATTTTTTATTATCAAAAGAATTTTTATTAAGTACTACCGATTTTTCAAATACGCTACACATATATACATACGTATACATATGGACGCTGCTATATATTATACTATAGGATACAATGACAAAGATGATTGGCCTTCACCAAATCGTGGTGTACCATCAACACCGCCACCAATTTCATTGGTCGATGCCCAGCTGCCCATTATGTCACCATCGCCATATTTGCTCAGTCGGTTTACAGCGAATGTACCAATGCCAACATTATATGCTGGCGATGCAGTTCGTAAGCCCAAATTGTCAGTCATCGAAGTCCTGCTTTATAATATGGCATCGTTGCTGGCTGGTGTGGCAGCTGGTTATGATATACGCATGTCGAATATCTCACCAGTGCATCCGTCATTGTTAAACGAAGTGCCAACATTAAGGGCAGCAAAAAAGGCAACGACAACGCTAAATGATAGAATGATCAAGAATCAAGATGAAGGAGGAGAAGGCGATGATGATGACAATCTTATAGTAGATGTTAAGACGGATGCTCTTGATGGTGCTCGCAGTGATGGTGGCGGTGGCGGCAGTAGTGTTGGTTGTGATGTTGGTGGTAGTTTTGTTGCCGGTAATGGTGAATTAAAACGTTCAGCTAGCGAACGTCATAATTATGAATCCGGTAGCTCTTGGCATCACAACAAACCAGGCGCGACGACAACAACAAAACATTCTCGGTATGTACTATTTGTAATTATCAACCAATTTTATGTCCTTACTGATTGTTTGGTTTATTTTTCTTTTAGCATCTTTAATTATGCCACATCGTCAAGTGTGGATGCGGCTGCTACTCATCATCAGGATATGCAACCAACATCAAATATAACTTCGTCTTATCCATCAGACAATAATTATCAATATCAGTTCTCAACGCCTCAGCACAAATCTCATAGCCAACAACATCGTTATCATCCGCATCCTACATCCATTCCTCTGCAGTCTCAGACGCCTCATCATCATCCGCAACCATTTCATCAGCAGCAACAACAACAACATCCAGCGTTCTCATCAAGCTTCTCGACCACAAATACCTCATCTCAATTATATTCATCATCGTTGGGTAATCGTTGTCATACACAACCGCCAACGCCATCGCCACGTCGTAAAATCAGTACGTCATCATTTACCGAACAACTGGAGTACACAATCACAACAACACAACAACAACATAATGAACGAAATTGTATATCGCCGCCATCGCCACCGCCATTGCGTGCTTTTGAAGAGTTTCGTATTGGTAGTAGTATTGGTCCACCACCGCTTTATGCACCATCCGATTATTTACGTAATGGGCCAAGTTACTCAAATGATGGCGGAACTTATGGTGTTGGGGCTCATCGGACAACTGCTTATTTTGGTAAGAACATAAAACAAACCATTCCAATAATTATTAAAATAAATCCAGTTTAAACATTATCTGATCCAATCAATCACTTCTCGTATTCCTAAGTATTTAGCCTTAGACATACCTACATGTGTTGTATGTATGTTCAGAATTCCAGAACTTGAAGAAGGACATAAGGGTGATGAAAGAGCTTATTGTGTGGCCAAATATGCTAAGGCCCTGTGTGGATGAATCCAAGTCTAACGAATCGATAGACTAAAAGATTTCTCAGTTTCCCACAAGAACCAGACAGGAAATTTTCCAAAAACTATCTCTTCCTTAACAGGAATGATCATTGGATTCTAACTGAATATTTTACAGGTCAGCGTGGAGTCGGTTGTCATCTGCGAATGTTTTTGAATTGAATTTTTATTCAAAACCTTAACTTTTAGAGAACATGACCAAAGCAGAATAGATTGAATCCGGTCGAAATGCTTATAAGGCCTAATTACACTGTGTTACAAAAAAAAAAAATTGAAAAAACTTCTTATCAGACCTAGTGGAGGTTATAGGTCATAAAAAACTAAAAAGAATGGCACATAAAAAATTTTTGATACACCCTCAAAATCTTGACTTAAAGCTCAAAAACCGTTTTTAAGAGATTCCTGTACATATTACCTTATAACTTGGCCATTTTATATTGGATTTCAAAAAAAAACTGTCATATGCAATTACAAAAAGTACAATAAATCAAGTAATTTTTAACCGATTTTATTCAAACAGGGTTCATTTAAAGCTAAAATCACTAAACTTTCGATGAACGTTGAGAAAAAATATAATTTAGATAAGGGGCACAAATTAGACTTAAAGTTGCAAAATCGATGGAAAAATCAAAATTTTGCAAAGTTTTTGGTCTGAATTTAAATGATAACAAAATACATGATACATGGTTGTAAAGGGCTACATTTCAGCTTCTAAATAAAAAATTTGAAATCCAATATAAAATGGCCAAGTTATAAGGTAATATGTACAGGAACCTCTTAAAAACGGTTTTTGAGCTTTAAGTCAAGATTTTGAGGGTGTATCAAAAATTTTTTATGTGCCATTCTTTTTAGTTTTTTATGACCTATAACCTCCACTAGGTCTGATAAGAAGTTTTTTTTCGTTGTGACACAGTGTTATTAATAATTTGGTCCATAGATTTCATCCTGCTTAGCCAGCCTGAATGCCTCTGACTCCTTAAGGGTATCCATATTAATATGGCAGGCTTCGTGTGGACGTTTTCTCAACTTAAATTTGTGTGCCAGTGTAACACATTTGCAAACCATTCCATAATCCTCAGACCTCATTGAGAAAAATAATTACAGAAGATGGCTGGCAACTTTTCAGTCATGTTCAGAGATAAAAAAAAATATTATTTTAAAAGATCAAATTTCAAGCATTCCGCTGGTATTTTTAGGAAAACATTTTTAAGATGATAGTGATTTGGAACTCACTGCTTCCAACTCCTACTAAGCCGGTTCTTTGTCAGAGAATAGGTCCAAACTGTTTTTATGAAATAGTCTCTTCATTTATTAAGATTTTAAAATTCTTTGCATGGCCTATTTTTTTGATGGAGTCATCTACAAATATACGCAAGATTCTCTATATACACCTATAATAGGTCATTAGGCTAGGTTATGTTAGTAGCCAGTTTCAACTTAAGCTCACTTAGGCCACGGAGCGAATGAAACGAAGAAGAAGCGGGAGGAAAAGGGCTAGTGTGGATGATATGGAAAAGTTGACAGGGCCACGGTCACCACATGGCAGAGTGGTTAATACATATTATAACAAGAAAAGCCATGAAGAAGACATGATGACCTCTATGGAGATGTAAGACATTAGTTAGAGCCACCTTAAGTTTTGTTTTAATAACGAAGTTTGTGATTTTATAATATACATAATGATATATATTATCTTTGTTCTTGTAGGCTCGAATTATTTTCCACATCGTCCGGAGTTGAATTATGGTTTTGAAAGAGATTGCAAATCTTATCCAGATTACTCCTATGACTATAATCACCGTCTGCCAAACTATTATGAATACAATAATTATGATCAACCGGCATTGACTACTGGAGTCACTCGTACTCCACCACCACGTGTACCACAGATGGGTATAAGTGCGACTGGTCATCGACGTACTCCATCGACCATTTCCAATAACTCAGCAATAAATCAAGGTTTTACACTTGATCGCGATGACATTATGCTTAATGAGCTAAGCAAAAGTGGCGGCAGCAGCTTTGATTACAATAATATCAATGTGGTACTAGACTATGAACAAGATCATCGGCCATCAACGCCTGGACCAGCATCAACAACAGATATTCTATATCGTAGTAATAATGATGCTGCTGTGCCAAGTAAAATAGATTTATACAAAAGTTCACCAAAACTTATCAATCGAATCACAACGAACAGTTTAAGTCGTGTACGTGATATTGAAACATCACCATCAAATCCAACAACATCAACATCATACACGGGTGGTGGTGGCAGTGGAAGTGGCAGCTGTGACATTGGTTATGGATATGGAAGTCCATTCGCAAAAGCAAAATTCCAATTTTATGGCAGCCCTCTTAGTCCGCCAGCAGTGCCAGCAATGTCAGCAGCAGCAATTGCAACAGTCGCATCCACAGCGCAAATAGTACAAAAACCAATGGTAACCACAACTACCCAAGTACCGGCAGCAACAGCACCACAAACATCATCGATATCATCGAACCTTATTATACATGAACGACCAGCAAGCTTAACATTTGCTGAGCAAAATATTTTAAGTGGTGGATTCCAGCAACAACAAACCAAACTAAGATCATCATTAAGAAAATACAATACAAACTATAAGGGAAATGCTACAGCAAATGGATCTGGTGTTTGTGGGGGTGGAATAACAAATGGAATCATTACTAATAGTGGCAGCGGTTCATTATCCTGTTCACAGCATGGTACACCAACAAATCCAACACCACCCGATTCATTAACCAGCGATGATAGCTCATATCTTAGTGCCAAAGATGGTTCAATATCATCACAACATAGTCGTGTCCGTTTCAGTCCAGAAGCATATCTGGATGCAGTAGCGAATGCAACAACAACACCACCATCAACAACTATATTACCATTACCATTATCATCACTATCATCACCAACAGCAGCACAAATTGTGACAAATGCCAAAGCAATAATATCTACAACAACATCAACAGGATCAGGAATAGGAACAGGAACAATAATACCCACAACAACAGCAGCAACAACAAACTTAAATGCTGTCCTACATCGCCGTTTGCCACGTAGACATAATAGTGACATTTCCAGAGGTGAATCATCCATCCAACAATCGCAACAATCAACCAGAACAACAGCAGCATCATCATCAACAACATCCTAGCAGCGTCTTGCCGCTGCACTACAATTGGCACGCAGCCCAGGCGCAGCGGTGATGACGAATGTCAGCCTAAGTAGTACATTATCACTTAATTTACCATACACGATTGTTGGTCCTTCATCGTCTCAGATTCCAATTCATCATCAACAACAACAGCAACACCAGCAGCAGCAGCATCAACAACAACAACAACAACAACAGCGACCATATCGTTGGTATTCAGGTGCACGACGATCACGTTCAGCTCACTATGAATATCGTTTGTGAATGAGAAGGACTCATTGCTACTGGTATTATAATGATGATGATAATATTGTAATAATGCTGATGGCTGATGGCAAGGAGCAAATGGTTTACATACAGGTTTCTTTATACTACAATACTACAAATGAACTAGGTACTATTGATTTATCAGATTAGTGAATATGATATGATATGATATGATATGATGATGGCTCTCATTTGATGATCATCACTGAAACAACAGTTCCCCTTTTTCTTTTTATCAAACAATAATCTGCCTATGTCTACGCTTAGTCATACTATGCATACATACTTCAAATGCTAAGATCAGATTAGAACAAATCCGATCAGATCAAATCCAAGCCAAGCCAATTGAAGCAAATCTACTTAAGTAATTTTCGCCAAATAGTTAAATTAAAGGAAAGATAAAGCAATTGGAGAAGTGAAAAGTCAACATTAACATATTATGTAATTATAAATATAATGATCAAGGACAGCGATTCTTAAACTTATCTAGTCCAAGGACTCGCCCCCAATCTAAAACCCTAGGCATCTTCAAGTGTGAAAGTCCCAAATAAGCAAAATAACATGCATATGTATTTCCTTAAAACAGAAAGAGAATCTTCCCAAAGTTATCTATCCATCCAGGGATATCCAGGGATGATCTCACGAATATCTCACAATCCTATTACAGTACCCAAGTTCATTAAAAAAGCTTAAATATCTAAAGTTCTAGTCGAGTACAATAGACATTTTGTGGGTCGCGATGCCATTATTTAATTATATTTTTTTTAAAGAATTTTAAGAAATTCAGAACGTCAAGTTGGCCTTTCTCCATTCGTTCCATTTTTAAGTCTTTATATTATATTAGAAATAATGAATATTGTGAATGTGAAATTGTTTAACGGACCACAGTTTAAGAACCGCTGATTAAAAAAAGAACAAAAAATGAACGACATAAAATACAATAATAATGAAAAGAGCGAGCGAGCGAGCGAGCGATATATCGTTTGTTGTTTGCATGAAAGTGATAAAGTCAGATAGATAATAATCGTGCGCAAATACAATATTTAAAGTCATTAGCTAGGAATCGGTATAATCGTAATATCGTAAATACATAGTACTATATATTATAATATTTTAAATTTGTTTTTGTCTGCTAGGAAGGAAGAGAGAGAGAGAGAAAGATCGATTGTATCTGAATCTTCGAACACTTGTAGTGCTAAACAGCAATCAATTTATGAAGATTGGTCCTTCTCTCTCCCTCTCCCTCTCTCTCTCTCTCTTTCTTTTTATGTATCTAATATAACCCACTTTAGTGGGAAATTCATTATTTTTAAAATCACATGATAAAAGAAAAAAAAACGTTTTTTGGAAATTATAAGACCAACCTAAAGAGTTTAATATTTAGTAAAGTACAGACATACATATGTATGTATCAACCATATTATCTCTCGGATCGTTCGAAATTCTGAACCCTAAATAGAAAAAATATATATAAAAATTATTCATAAATACAATAATAATAAGGAACAATAAAATATATATAACACATAGTATATTTATGTATTTTTAAGGATCGGCCAATGATTTGTAACTACATATATGACAAAATACAGTCGCAGCCACAAAAATAATTCAAATCTAAAAATAAAAAAATACTCATGAAATACGCCTTAAATAAACAAGACAGCAGAATCCCAAATTTTGAGTGTTTACGCAATTTATCGAAGAAAAAAAAATAAAACAAAAATTAGCTTTTTAGATTGATAATGTGAAAGAGATTAATAATCCTATAAGAAATACAATAATATGATAAAGAGATTGTATAAACGACTGGAATTTTTTTTTTTAAATTATATTACAAAAATACCAACCAACTCACATAGAATATTTATATTACATACTACAATATATAGGTACATATATATATTGTACATACAATAATTGTTTTGCCTGTAAACAAAAAGAAAGAAAGGAAGGAAGCAAGGAAAACAAGACAGAACATTAAATTCAGTTCCATCCAAGCCAAGTAGTACTTCTCATTTTTTCCATACACATACCCTCCCAAGCTTAGTACATAAAACTTAAAATACATATGTAATTGGTTTTGCTCTCTCCTAGACCATGGTTAAAACACAGCCTCATTTAACACGACCTCAGCATTTATCATGCTTAAATTTTCGTTCCAAGACGGAAGGTTATCCCCATGTTAAACGAGGCCTAGGTGTACCTACTCATATTCAAGTCAAGACTGATGAAGTGTCTCTCATTAAAATATCAATTATTTATTACCAAAAAAGAACTTTTAATAAAACAAATAAAATGTCATCAAAACTCCATATATAGTGGCCCATTATCCTTAAATCAAACTAGGCACGTGCTTAGGGGCGCACGGTGTTGAATGGAATAATAATTAAATAAATACCATATAAAACGCGGAAATATAAGAAATATCAATGGACTGGCTTTAAGTGATATACAAATTCAATCAAAATTAATTAGTTGCAAGGAGCTATGAGACTTGCACTGCCTAGTAGTCCTTAAAGCCTCTGACAACACATATGGGAGCTTTCTTAATGAATTGATCCAATTCCTGGACTAACTCTTACTAACTAATAAAGTGTGTCTCTCTTAAGAGTTCCATTCGTATTATATAAAAAAAATAACTAAGTCTTCATAAAACTCTGGACAACAAAAAATTCAAAATAAAAATTTTCCTCCCAAATGTTATGAAATCTTATTTTATATGATTTTCGTGAATGAGTAACGTCAGGTAGATCCCTTTCCAAGCTCCAACAATAGTCAGCCATCCCATCTGCCCAGATGACGCTCTTCCATAGTCCGTATGTCTTGATAAAATCTTTCTCCCTGTTCTTCGCTGAAATGACTAAGATTTTCTGGAAATTAATCAAGGTGACAATATAACACTCATGGTGCATCCAAGTTGATGGAAATCAGACGTCTCTTCGACTTGCTTAACCTTAGAAATTTTGAATGACCCAAACAAACGAATTCCATGCGTTCTTCTTAATTTCTGACATTGAACCGCTGAAATTTGGGTCATTCACCGATTTGCGAATTTATGGGCCGCCAAATATGCCTGCTTTGAGCTTTTCTGAACTCATGTTTGGAAACTTCCTTGAAAATACACCAAATATGGTTCTTTCACCAAGTCTGTTATACTCAAACGATTATAATCAATATATTGAAATGAACTATTATAACACATTCCTGTAAAAAATGTAGTTCTTTTAATAATTTTCAGTAAAAAAAAAAAAAAAAAAACATTTTAGGAGAAAAAAACGACTTAATTTCTAAGAACTATGATCATTCACTTTCTGTATTTCAAAGATCCCTCTTATTATCATTATGAAATTATTGGAATGTCTTTTTATTAAAATTGTATATCATAACCTTTCATTGATGTCAGTAAAAATATATCGAGTAGGTCGATAAACGAGAAATCCCTTTTTAAATCATGCAAAGGCCAAGGGATTCCAATAGCGCCTAGCATTTACCCGACTTAAATTTTCATATTACATGATACTTTACTGTTGTATTACAATGAAACAGTATAACAATAGAAAATCTTTTACAATATGCATACTGCAATAAAAAAAATAAATCTCCTCTTAAGTCATACAAGGCATTGGAACTTAGCCTCCCCTTTTAGTGTATGGTCTGACCGACCACTATGAAAGAGTATGAGATCTTCGATGGAAGTGAATTTAATGTTGTTTGGCTTGTCTAGTACGTTATTTTATTTGTCTTAATTATTTGTGTTGCAGGTTAATAATAATAATAATATTTACAAGTATATTCACAAGTGTACTACATAATAACATAGATGGTATATTCCACAACAAACATATGTAGGTATATAATATTATTAACTTGTATTACAATAGTTTATTATGTATACAACATATACCTACAATATACATATATTGCGTTTTTCTTTTAGACGAGTTATTACAATATATACCTAT
This sequence comes from Amiota communis, assembly GCA_037043315.1. Classification (NCBI taxonomy): domain Eukaryota; kingdom Metazoa; phylum Arthropoda; class Insecta; order Diptera; family Drosophilidae; genus Amiota; species Amiota communis. The sequence goes on from JBAMAV010001061.1 coordinate 651,238, forward strand.
AGATTAGCATGCTGTATATAAACCATATAGGTACTTATATAAACCATAAAAGAAAAAAAAATTGTTAAAAATGCTTATAGTATATCCATATATATACCTACATATATATATAGTATAGTATATTGTACTATGGAAAAGATAAAACCAAAATCAAAATAGTATTTAAAGACAAACAATCCATTATAATGTATAATTTAGTAAATGAAAATCCATATTCCAAACTCCATGTTCTTCTTACAGTTTGAAGATACCAATTACCTACTATATGCAATACACGTACAATATAAAAGCTTCAATATATTGAACTCAACTTTGCTGTTTTGGAATAATCCAATCCAATCCAATCCAATCCATGTATATCCCCTTAAACTTGTATACAATGTATATCTCGTATTACAATTTGATTAGCCAAATATGTACTAAGTAGTAGGTATGTATGCTTACAACAGTTATATAAGTATGTATGTAGATGCAATATGTTGTCAATGAATGAAATGTAAACTCTCGATAATATGAACACATGCTACTAGCTTAAACAAATAATCTTTGTTGTCTTTGTTGCGTTAATTATGTTCTGATTTTAAGATTTTAAACCAACCAATAAACCAACAAACAAGTTAAAGCGCTTTAGCTCACAAGAATGTGGTACTTAAGACCAACCAATCAATCACCAATCAAGGACTGCGAACCCCAATTGATCTTTGTGACATTTTTTCAAGAAAAATGTTTCCATGGCTCATATTGTGCCACCCAAAATGTTTTTTGTTTTCTTTTTTTTTTGGTCCAAATCCTAGTATCCCTGTTATTCACAGTTAAGTCTTAAAATTCGATTGAGTTGATTCACACAGCGGAGTAAATAAGAATTTGTACGATAAAACACTTAATAGGCCATGCGCATTGAATTCAATTAACTATGAAGTATATTGAAATTAACTTTATGTTATTTCCAAAAGAATTTTCAGGATTTTCATAGGACAACCTATGATTAAAGTCGTCTTAAGAGGAACTGAAACAAACACCAACTAGACTAACATAACACCAGGTCGCTTGTACATTCCTATATCGGAGCAATATATATTCATTTAATCATAGTCAAAGAAAATTAAATAAGCATTTTGCCAGAATGAAGTTTGATAAATACTTACCATAGATAGAATTTGGACTGAATTTGTGACCGAACTACTTACCTATTGAAGTTTCTTAACTCCCTATAAACCGATTATATAAATCATCTGTAAGAAACTTCAAATTTATTGGAAATGAAGGAAACAGATTTAACAAAGATTTGCCTTTAGAAATGGGCCACCTTCAGTAAGAAATTTATTAAATGGGCAAAGTTGGATCAAATTTTCAACTTCACTAGAAAACAGCAAGCAACCACTATTGAAGAATATAAGCACCATATAAATTGTTCTTTCCAAATTTATATGAATCTTCAAATTTGATAATGGTATGATAATCACTAGATCCTTCACGGATGGACCTTGAAACTTTAAAATTAAATAAGACAATACAAATCTATATAATATAGTCAAAAATTTTCCTAATTAAAAATATCATGTATCTATACTCTTCCCGGGAGTGAATAGCATTATAAGTTTGTCATGATGACCCCATAAAGTATGTATATTATTGATCAGCTCGATTAGAAGTGTTGATTTAGCCATGTCCCCCTGTCCGTCTGTATGTATACAAATTACTCCCTCAGTACATAGGTTTCTTTTTACCATACGCTGCACATTTGTCGGAATGAGCCGAATCGAATTACTAGGAAGAGTATCTTCCATACAAACCCAAATTCAAAGTAATGTTCTTATAGGAAAAACTTTTTTGTTTTTTGCCTTATCGAATTGAAATTCGGAAACAATAAGTTTTGAATCTATCTTCACCAACCATGTAAATTTCATGACCTTGGAATTACCAGGAGGGGTACCTCCCTTACAAACCCAAATTCAAAGTAATGTTCTTATAGGAAAAACTTTTTTGTTTTTTGTCTTATCCAACTGAAATTTAGACACTATGAGTGTTTGATACATTTTCACCAACGGTGTAAATTTTAAGATCCTAGGGTTGCCAGAAGAGGTACCTCCCATACAAACCCAAATTCAATGTAATGTTCTTATTAGAAAAACTTTTTTGTTTTTTGGCTTACCAAACTGAAATTTAAACACTATGCGTACATGATCCATATAATTTCAAGATCCTAGGGTTACCAGGAGGGGTACCTCCCATATAATCTCAAATTCAAATTAATGCTCTTATTAGAAAAATTTTTTTTGTTTTTTGACTTATCGAACTGAAATTTAGTCACTATGAGTGCCTGACCCATATTCACCAACCAACGAACTCATTCACAGCAGCGTGAAGAGTATTACATCTTTGGCATAGCCAACTATTATCTTCTTTCTGTTTCCGATTCAAATAATATTACATGGATACACAATTTTATTATAGCTTGGCCTGTGGATGAGGTAGTGAAGAAGAGGCAGAGACACAGCAAAGCATTTGCTATGCCATTGCCATCAGGCTCCTATTCCTCAAAACAAATTCATCTTGTCGGAGCTGTTCCCGAGTTAGAGGGCTCTTCCATTTTTTTAAGCCCATTAGACTTTATCGCTTTTTCTTGTTCTTTGTTGGTTTTTTGAAGAAAATAAAAAAACATTATTATAAATTAAGGTTCTTCTCTTCTTGTGACTTATTTTATGTACAAATTTAGCAATTAATTAAATTATTTTCAAATTATTCTTTATATACCATACCTATATAAAAAGAACTTAAATACAAAATTTTCATTTGCAGTTAAAGTTAAAACAAAAAATTAAGATAAAATTTAAGAAAAATAAAGTCATATTTTTTTATATAAAAAAAAAAAAAAATTAAGCTGTCTTAACTTTATGGATGAGAAAAAAGGACAAAAAGAGTTGGTGAGTGGGAGAGAAAGAGAAAGGAAGTGGGTGGTTATTTGGTTGATAGAGCAAATGATGATGATGATGATGATTATGATGATTTTTGACCAACTTATCTTTGGTTAACTTTCTAAACCAGAACAAAAGTAAGTAACACAACAAGGCTGGCTCCAGATCCAAGCATCAACATTAACAGCAGCCAAATAGCAGGTGAACTAGTCTAACCAGCAACAAAACTAAAAGAATTGAGCGCGTCAGTTTATTATTTTATATATACCTTACATAAATATATACCTAGTTATAAAAGGTATTACACATTTCGCATCGTGTTTGTATTGTACGAGTATACTAGAACAAAACAGTGAATTGGGTACCCCATCGTCATAAAGAGTATGCAAAGAATTCTCTTAGTTCTTAAGTGTTTGAACTATAATTTGCCACAATTGCCTTCTTGTTACCGAACGTTTCTGATATGTTTCAGAAGGATTTACCTTGATTACTGGATATAATATGTAGTATTGTAGTTCCCATAGGATCATTTTCTTTATAATTTGTCACATACGATATACTTTTTGTTACCGAACGTTGATATGATATGTTTCACCAAATTACTGAATGCTACAGTTCAGCAACACTATTAATACTTTTCTCTCTCTCTTCGTAAGGTAATACTACATGGTAAAAATAAGTAGTAATAAGAAAAACAATATGAAAGTCCATTTTGACCTTAAGTTATGGGAATGGCCCAAATAACCATTCTGTTTTATGCTACTATAACTTCTACACACGAGTATTTTAGGTAAGAACCTGCAAATCTTAAGCGACTATAGATGAAACATTTTAAAGATCCTAAAATTTGATTAGTGATACTCGTATATTAGAATATAATAGAATACTATTTTTGTTAAAAATATCAGTTAACAAATATGGTATAAGTAATTATATTTATTATTATGGTACCTACCTATTGTAGTACCTACTATACAGGGAACAAGAAATGTAAATCTAGTGAGTGAATAGATTTAGTCTATGACAAGAAATTTGGGTTGACTAAATTTTTCAATGAAATCATTTATCATTGGAATAATCTTACTTATATGATTTATAATGAATAAATTCTCGAGTAGATAAAAGTAGTAAATATGTGGTAGGTACCTCTTTTCATCAGCTACTAGTGGGGTGTAATGCTAGGGTATGTAAGCTTCGGTAAAAATGCCTAATTCAATTTCTTTCGAACACACTTTATTTTACCGCAATGTGTTGCTTCATATTTTTTTTTTTGTGTTCTGTTTTCTTCTATGCAACTGCAACAACATCGGTAACACCAATAACATCAGCAGCAGCAGCAGCAGCAACATCAAGAACTTATACAAGTTTTTGTTGTTCCGGATTTTGCTGTTATTTTTCGTATTATCTGCTGGAACGCATGACGCAAAGGAACCAGAAACAAAAACATAAACAGCAACAGCAACAAATACAAACTAGCTTAACTAACTGATCCTCCCCACTAAATAAATGACAACAGACTAACTGACTTACTGGCTGACTGAATGAATGCCTTACTTATATAACAGATTGACTGAGTGAATAAGTGTCTGAGTGGGGCACTGGGATACTTGGCTTTATTCGACTTTGACTTTGAACTGGACATTTTTGCACATGAGGCACCAAATGTTCTTTTACTCTTGAACGAGCGAGTCGCATTTGAGTCTCAATATCGTGTGCGCGCCATCAACTTCAACTTATGTATGTACTAGTATTATCAACATCATCAGCATCACGATTATAATGAACACACTATATAGTACAAGTAAATATATAGTGGAAAAATAGTGGAACAAAACAATTACGATATAATATCCAAATGTTTCCCAATTATGTAGTGCAGTGATTTTTTTATTGTGCGCGATTTTTATTTTTCTTTCCTTTTTGTTTTTTTTTTTAATTTTTTTATTATTTAATTTTATATATATATAAAATTCAAATAAAAAAAGTGAAGAGAAGAGAAGAGAATAAAGGTGAGACACATTAGCATCATATACCATATGTACTACATATGTTAAAAAGAAAAATACGAAAATATATACTACTTTTACTTCGGGGAATCACCGAAGATTTCATACCTTTTACAGAAGACAAGAAAATCAATTTGAATAATTGGATTTTATGCCTACACAATATGGGCATGTTTTTCTTTAAACAACTTGGACAAATGACACAGTAAGGCAATATGATAAGGAATCACCAATAAGGTTGGTGTATCACTGTCATTTATGTACTATGATTCATAAATATATCAACAGATCAGGAGTCTCATTTAGTTTTTGTGGTCTTTGGCCTTGTACAATCTCAGTCCATCACTATGGTGTTAACGCATTGATGTTTTAGAATTATTTTATTTTGTCCATCCTACAAAAAATAATTCAGTTATGGTAAGGGGCGTCAAAATTCTTCTTTTCCCATGGGCGCAGCACTGATATATGGTATACCATATGTGCCCTACACTTCAAAGCATCGATTCGATTGTGAAATGGACTTGTTAAACAAATCATATTTTAACTAACTGCTTAGATTACACTACTCAACAAATTTTCAGCTTTTTATTTTATCTAAGGTCTCATTATGTGATTATTATTCCTTGCCATATAATAAATATACCTACACTTTCTATCACATCTCAATTTCCAAATAAACAGCCATGCCTTAAATCTCGAATTTATTACAAATTGAAGTTTTGATTTTGATTCTTATGGTTTTTTGGAGTGACTGGATTTCCTCTTGAACTGGGATTCATGGGTATTTCTAATAAGACTCCAATTGTAATCAGCGAGCATAGCATGCTCCCATATACCTTTCATATGCAGCAATATCTTAATAAAAGCGTTCTCCATGTTTTTCACTGACGGAACCCATATTTTCAGGGAAAAAATTCAAATGTGTGTGAAGAAAATGCAATTTTAGTGACATATTGCAACACATTTTATAGTAGCAGTCTAACAAAACTTAATTTTTTTTTTTTGCGAAAATCATCTGATTTTTGATACCAAGGAAATTCTTCGTGACATCAATAAAAGCGTTCCATAGTTATTTGTTAATAACGTTAAGAGTGGATGTAATCTTGAATTAGCCTTTTTATGTCTGTGCAATGCCGGTAAAATAATTTTTTCTGGCTCAACCAAAGGTTCAAATTTAATGTTTTACTGTCCCACTGCTAGTGAGTGACATGATTGCCAATCTTCTTTAATAAAATATTGTCAAAATTTATAAGTATCATATAAATATGAAAAGCACCTCATCTCCACTTCCAGATATGATATCAAAATAAAATGCCTACAGTTATTTACTATAAGTCAACCTCATTATGAAATAATAGGAACCGGGTCAGATATTTGTTTAGTGTTGAATAGTGTTATGGAAAGGATGGAAGCTAAGCAATTATAAATACTATAAATTCTTTGGGATCCGGATATGATCATAGCTTAGTTGGTTAGGTCCATGGGGACTTCCCTCACTTACAAGTACGAGTATTTCGTAAAAGGTATAACCAAAAAATAAAAACAAAACAAAAAACACATTATTAAAATGGTAAGTACATTCAAATATTCCTATTTATTCGTATTACTTTATTACTTTTTATATGGAAATCTATACAAACTTAACTTTAGGTGTTTATTTTCCATTTTTTACAATGATTTGTTCACTATGCGATAATGGGCAGTTTGATTTTTAGATACATACTATATGCTCCGATTATTGGAAGATATATAAAATAATATGATTACCCAAATTTTTGCATTCTTTTGTTTTCATTTCGATTCATAACACCTACTACAAATATTAAAACAAACATAAGAACTAACTTATATTGCATAGCATATACATACCTGCAGACATTGTCCTGCCCGAACAAAGAAAAAAAAATTCATTTCCATGAGAGTCATATTTTTTTTTTTTTTTTCTAGAATTATTGACTTGTTTTTCAAAGACTGCTTGAATGATTTTAAAATACATATATCTCTTTTTATGCAAAATTTAATTCTTCTTCCATACGAACATTGTCCTGGAAATCAGCCCAATCGATCGAGCCGTTCCCAAGTTATGGGACTACGGCAATTCAGTTTTACATGTATATATTGTAAAGTACAACAATAACAACAAAATCGTAAACGAGCCATGTCTGTATATTAAATATGGTGCCAAAGTCAAAAACATTGTTTTTTACAATTTATGTCAATTTGTCTATGCGTTTGTGCACGCTAATTTCAGAAATGGCTTAGCCGATTTGAATTCGGGTTTCACTGATGTATTGTAGCAAGCTTCCAATAACATTTAGTTGCTGTTTCAGTCCAATCAGTTCACAAACAAAAGAGTGGGCTTTGTATGTAGCGCTTCTAAATCGATTTTAATTATACAATAACCGTATAAGGATAAGGAAAATATGTGTTTCTTTTTTTTTTAGTAAAAGTTTTTGCAAAACCACGTATAAAAATGTTCGTATGTTTTATCGTTATTTATGTTTTATTGCTTCTTGAAATTTCTGTTGCTATTGTTGTATTTATTACTAAAATTTATTGATAACTGAGTAAGCACAACAGTACTGGTGAATCAGTACGTCGGAATCTTTGGATCAACTTAGAGACACACTTTAAAATCAATCAAGTACTCAAGTACTCAAACACATGAATAATTCCAGAGGTAAACATAAATCTAAATGTCATGGAAATGATTTGTTTGGCCAGAACAGATCCTCTAGTGGTTTTATAATTTTTTTTCTTGTATTACATCAAAAAAAAAGTATATGGTACAGAAATTCTCTTACATTTCCGCACACACACAGGACACAGTTGTTTGGGTGGTTTTTGTTGTTTATAAATCAAATCGTAAATAAACTTTTTTTTTTTCTAGAAATTTAGTTCATATGCGATTTGTTCAGTCTAGTTATTTCATGATGTTTCATGGTTCTGTTACCCTCCTTTTAGAGATAACCTTCTTGTTTGTTCTACTTTTGTTTTTTTTTTTTTTTGTTTTTTTTTTTGTGTGTTACTTGTTCAAGGAAACAGGTTCCATCATCATAATCGTCATCATTATGAAGAAGAATAAGAAGTAAAACTACTACTACTACTACCACTTTTGGATGCGTTTGAGTTTTATTATGTTGCATCAGTTTACCTAGTTTGTCCAAATGTTATGTACGAGTATGTTGTAGCAAGGTGAAGGAGACCTCGATTCAGCCATTGTCTGTCTGTCTTTCTGTCTTTCTGTTTGTCTCTCTATGCATGTAGTAAGTATGCAAACCATTTTAGTCCATCATAATACTAACATTAAACTAAAATGTCTGCTCTTTAAAATTGAATTATTGTATAATACATAACTTTTTGTAAGATTGAATTGTATCTCAAATTGGAAATCTTGTAGGGAAGGCATTCAATTTATTAAAAATATCAAATTCGATTTTGAACATCTTTTATACAATACCAGTATAAACATATGGAATAGTATATTGGATTTATTTAATGATTATTTGGTTCTGGATTCAAGTAAACATATTCCATGACTACGACAACCGATTCAACTAAACTGTTTGCAGTTTTAAGAATTCATATTTGACTCTAAAAATCAGTTCATATAATTTCATGAGGATAATAGGATAGGATATAGGATAGGCGGATACGAATACGAAGTTCAGTTCCGATCCAATGGTCTTGCATCGCATTGTGTTGTTGGTTGGTGGAAGGTGTAACTATTCCATACTGCACAGCCAGGTCCACCAGTGGCATGTTTGTCTTATTTATAAACATTTTGCGTCCATCGAAATGTTTGCCAGACATCCTTATCTTGGTCAGTTTTTGCCTCTTCCTTGCAGTCGATGACTTAAATTCATCTTCAGAATCTATTTCTACATTGGTATTTAGAAGAAGCTCACCAGATTCTGAATCATCTTAACTCAATGCATTGAAGGCGATGTGACTGTCTCTTTATATTGCTTCTTTCTTGAGTTGAGTACGGGTATTATTGTATTTTGTATTCTAAATATTGATCGATTTAATGAAATAGTACCTACATCTAAAGCTTCGTCTAAGCTAGCCCCGCATTGGAAGTATTCGCGGTGAGTGGAGCCGTAGGTGCCGGAAAGTGATGAGCAAAAATAAAAACAAAACGATAAAGCAGCTCCTTTGGTCTGGGCCGCTTTCAGACTTTACTTAAGCCGTGGGTTAGACATCACCTCGTGCCGACAAGCATTCTGCGACCACTAAAATAAGTTTTTTCTGCGACTTGTAGAATAAAACGATTATGTTTAGGGGACTGTAATTTATATTGGTCGGGTTCACTTTCAAATAAGTGCAGGTCAGTCACGAAGGAGGTGATAGATGCTTTTTGACTCTTCTTCATTTTTGAACCTACAACAAAAGTTTAAGTGGGCTCACGTTTGCTGAAGTGTAGAAGCTCGAATGTCAGTTTATGTTGCTTCCAAGGACAGCGCACCCAAAAGTCACGATGGCCTGGGACTTAAGGCCACTGTATGTCTGCGAGCCCTGGCTTCTCAGTCCCAGGATATCTAGTAATGGAAAAAGTGTCGTCGTTATAAAAATCAATCAATAAATTTCAAATTTGAAAAAATAATTAAAATTTGTATAGCCAACTAGTCACGACTTTCGGATACCCGATACCCAATAGTGGGACTGTAGAATCGAGTACTAATTGTTAAGTACTGAATGAGTAATCTTTTGTATATAAAATTCATAGGTCATTAGCTGGGTATGCTCATCATTTAGACATGTGTATTAAACAAAAATTCTCCAAAATTTTTAATAATATCTTCATTTACCTTTGAATATACATAGTAGAATATTGCCTAGTCAAAATAAAACGAATCTTTGCTATGTGGTAGTCCAAGTAAAATTGCTCCAAAACAAAGTAGCCTGTTTTTAAATTTGAACAGAAAAACATCACATGGATTTTCGGTGTCACATTATTTTTAGTATAAGATAAATTTCTGAACGAGAAACATCGTTCTCTCGAAAACTAAATTATATTTTAAGGAAACAACACGAATACGCCATCGGCGTATGTAATATGTTTCCGTGTTAAACGTAAGTTGTGCATTCATTATTTTTTATGGTTTATAATTTAAGTTTACACAAAAATTATTTAAAACAGATAGAACCACCAAAACACAGTCCGTCGGTAACATATTTCGCAGATTTACACGCCTATTTTTAGAGTCCAAGCAAGCTAAGTATGTCACTTATAAATTTTGATCATCTAACACGTGAATTGCTGGTGCATGCGCCACCCCCCATTTCTCCGTTTTTATCCACGTCATTCCACACTCTGAGCTTGCACAGAATGACCGCTATAGTACGTCTAGATGGTGGCAGCGAAACCAGCCGCCTTTCGGCTGATTACAATCGGCAATGTTGGATTTGTCTCGCTACTGAAGATGAGTTACCACATGCCGTTTGGATACATCCGTGCCGTTGCAGTGGCTCAAACAAATGGGTTCACGAAGTCTGCCTCTGTCGCTGGATCGATGAGAAGCAGTACGGTAATATGGATCTCGCGGTCTTCTGTGCCCAATGTCGCACAGAATATATCATTACTATGCCAGCCCCAGGTCTCATTGATGGCTTGCTCGAGTATTACGATAAGCAATATGAAGACATCTGTCCCACTCTGACTGTCGGAATAATGCTAGTCGCTCTCTATTTCTCAGCAATGACCTATGGTGCACTTACTGTGCTCCAAGTCATGGGCTATGAAGAGGGCATGTTGTTTCTAGTCAAAGGATTCCCACCGTTGCTACTAATCGCTTTACCAGCGATTCCTGGATCTCTACTAGTGGGACGTTTTATCCATTGGGATGATTTTGTATATCGAATGGTACACAAAATCCGAATTTATTGGAACACTCATATCACATGGCAAGCTAATGAATATGATGACGAGCCAATTTCAGATGCACAGCAGAATGACCAGAACAACCGCTACTGGGGCGACGATCAAAATCAAGGTATTCAAGGTGTCGAACGCATTGCAAGCGCCGCCCGGAACTTTGTTGGAGCTTTGATTTTGCCGACATGTTCTGTAACTGTTGGTCGTTTGGTTTTCACATCAATTGAAAACCGTTTGCTTCGTACTATACTTGGTGGACTTCTCTATATAGGCGTGAAAGGTTTCGCCAATATTTACATGAGGTATTGTATATATGGACGCAAGCGTCGCCGTCAAGTCTTGGATTATACCGAAGAAAATTTACGTTTGCATGCCCGAAACCGTCCTCATTAAATCATCATTATTTTCATATAATGATGGAGGCGGTGGTGGAGGTGTTTAACATTGGAAACATATTATGTATACTTACATAATATATTTTCTGTGTTTTACCAAAATTTTTTATTGTAAGTTAAATAAGTATATAAAATTTAATTTTAATCATCTAAATACCTTCTCCCTCCTCTGTACATATCATATAGTATATACCATACTCTGAAACACGTACAGATTTATTTCAGGCAACATGTTACATAAAAAAAAAAGAAACATTGAGGTAAACTTAACATGGTAAACTATTAAATTTTCATGGCTTCGTGAGATCGAAATTAGTAAGTATATATACCTATATAAATATACACCTATACTCGTATTATATTTCAATTACTTACATCTTATTTACATACATATAACTCTCAGGTACTACGATAGAAGAAAAGGGAGTGCAGCTTGTTCTTTTTGAGTACGTGTTATGTTATAAAATATCTGGTATTGTGCCTAGAAAGCACGTCTTCGTCTATACTTTGGATTTGCCTAATCCTAAAAATTGATTTCAATATGCGCATAAGGAATACGCAAAATACATTGGTACTGGCGTCCTCAATATGTGCCTGACAAGCAACACTTCTATGTCTACTACTATATGGCAAAAGCAATTCGAATAATGGATTTCAATAGACCCACAAGTTGGAAAACTTGAAACCGAATCATATTTTTGCTTATTGTAGTAGAGGGTGATCTGTTCTACAATTTATGGGCGTAGTAAGACCTTAAAACAGAAGTATGCCTCATCATAAAATTTGATTTCAATATGAACGAGAAAGATAAAAAAAACAATTTTGAATTCATCTCATACTGGTGTCATCAACATGTGCTTGGCAAGCAGCAGTTCCATATCTACTATATGTCCAAAGCAAGTCTGTGGATCTGTGAATATTGAATTGCAAAAAGCACGTAACAGAAGCTTGCGATTTGCGTACAGTAGAGATATCATCAAATAAAACTTCGCCTTATACTGATGTCCTCAGCAAGTGATCTTGCCTGCAGAGAACTTCTACATCTAAAAAATGGCAAAAGCAAGACCTTGATTTAGAAATATCACTAATCCAAAATCTGTTTTCAATGTGCACGGAAGATGAATATCTTGCCTACCTTCGTGCCGATCATCGTACTGATCTACTCAATACTTATGTTCAGTACAAACAGCACTTCTACATCTACTCTATGGCAATGTTAAAACTTTGGATTAGAACAATTCCTAATTCAAACATTTAATTGATATAATCTGCAAATCGGAGGACGAATATTATATTTTGCTTATAGTAGTAGAGTGTTGTTATTGATACAATATTGTGTTGGATATCGCTTCTGGCAAGAACTTCGTCATGTGATAAAAACAAGGTCCTTGATAAGATATATCTCTAATCTCCAAATATGATAACAATATGCACGGGATATGCAATTCATTAATCTGGAAGCTGATAACAGAATCTTGTTTGGTTTGCTTATAGAAGAGAAAGAGATCAAGAGTTCACCTCGTACTGATGCTCATAGAAAAGGAACCTAAAAGATTTCAAGATCACACCAAAATTTGCACTCCTTTTTAAAATCTTACTTAGTCATATGACACGTAAATTTAAAATTACCAATCTAATTTTTATTATCAACACACTAAAATATCAAGTGATACACGCAAAAGTTGTGTTTTTTACAAAAACTACAAATTTGCAATCTATATTTGATATTTTAGGATAAGTTTAACCTCATGTTGTATTAGGTGCGGCCCTTAACTTTTTTATTTTTATAAAGATTACAGATATTATAAGAGGAGCACCTATGTTATGCATATAGATTACAGTATTATTATTCTTTAAATACAATTATTATATTTTTCTGGAATTGAAGTGGTGTTTATTTATTTATTTTTAATTTTAAGATAAAATGGTGGGTTTTACTGAAGTGCACACGAAGCTTATACGATTAAGGTTCTTTGAAGTCTAAAATGAGTTTCCAGTTGATTACACTGTGCAACGACAAAAAAAAAATATTCTATTACATTAATGAAAATAGCAATTATTTCTATGAAATTTTCAAGGAAACTCAAGCATAGTCTGAAGAGTGTTCCTGTGAAGTTTGGTGCGGGTCGAACCCGCTGTTGTCTAGAAATTGGTTGATACATATTTTTTTTTATTATTATTATTTATTAAGCGTCAAACAGGGCTTGTTGCGCCTTTAATGCCTTTATCGCCAGGTTTTTTACATTTGAATTGTGAAGGCATTATCTGCTTTATTGCACCAAAATGCATCCTTTTGAGCCTCCGGATTGGGGTTGCACTGACCAATGGTCTGACCAAGCGGTTGTTGGAATCCAACAGACGGTCGTTATATCAGCTTGTGTGCCGCCAAGTTCATATCTCTATGCGAGGTTGTGTTCCTTACGTACCATGGTTATCCAGGCATTATTCTGCAACACTTGCACTCTCTTCTGTTGGGATTTGGGAATAGTTCCACATATCTGAATGCCGTATCTCCATACAGGGACAATGACTGAACGCTTATTTCCGAGGAAGAGTAAGCTTCTTGCGTTAAGCAGCCAGTGAAGCCTGTTTAGTTCGTTTCGGCAGCTAAGTAGCTCCGACATGATTTCCCTGCCGAAAGTATGCCTTTGATCCAGGGTGAAGCCTAGGTATTTCACCTTCTTTGATTGGACAATGGAGTCGTCGCAGAGATGGTACATCATTTGTATTTGTTACTGTTAATTCTCACGTTCCACCGGTTCACCCAAAACTCTAACAGGTAGAGGTATTTTTGAATCCCATTTGAAGCTTCGTACTCGCAATGGGAGCTGTAAAAGAAGCCAATTCGTCGGCTTTCCACGCTGAAAAGGTGCCCTTCCAGGTATGATTGAATGAGTCCGAAGTAAGGTGAAAGAAGGACAGACGTCAAAAGCCTGCTCGAAATCTATAAACACAGCGTTACACAATACTACTTTGAGTCAAATGCTTGAAGGATATGGTTTGTTACACTGTGTAGCTGTTCGGTAGGTGTGTGGCCTGCTCAGAAATCGAATTGGTGCTCTGAAATGAGTCCGCGACAACCATCAACCTGGAGAGGAGCAGTCTCAATCAAACCTTCGAGATCGAAGGCAGGAAACTGATTGGCCGGTATGAGGCAGGGTCACCCTTATGGCAACTTGGGTCTTGGTAAAAGGGGTTATGGGGAGGCCCAACTAGAGCGGCGCAGACAATACTGCTTTAATATCTCTCTCATCTTGTGCTCAAGCTATCCTAAACGGCTGACGTTTTGCGCTTCATGATCGTATTAACTTTGATTTCTTTCACACAAATTCAAAGAAAAATTCGGTTGGCCGTGCTATGCCGGGCCTGATGCATTATTCAATTTCTCAATTGAGATATGTTGAATTTAGAAAAGTTTATATATCCATTTCGTTATTGACTTCTGAGCTTTCGGTGGACATAGGTCCATGGCCCTTCCTCTTAGAACATCTCCAGCATTCTAATTTGTAATTTGAAGATTTAAGTACCAAGCTGCATTACCATTACCTGTGATACTATGTCTGATACTGTTCATGACGATCTCCTTTGTGGGTCTAGTTGAATGCCCGAATTTCTGACTGAAACTGCTGTTTTTACCAAAGATCCATACATCTTCAAGTTCATCCTGAAGAGAAGAGTTCCAACTTCAGATCCAACTTTTAGTCTTGTTTTATGATTGTTAGATGAGACGCCTGTCAAGTGTCAGGTAAAAGTACTTACTTTACAGTGTTACTTTCTTGGAATTGCATTCCCGTTTCTGAAGACTAGATTCTCAGGATTGAACCCTTTGTTCCGTCTCACTATTTTCATCCTTAGCTTATTGAGGCTTAGTTGATACTCAACCTGGTTTTTTGTCGCTAACAAATATTTACTAAATTGATTAATTAAACAACAATTCGAGTGATTTCCGGGGTGGGCGTGATCCCAACTATTATGTATACATATTACGTTTTAACTTTAATCTGATATTTACAAATGCTTTTTCATTATCTTCAAATTGTTTTAGTGCTTGCGTATGCAATTTTATTATTTGTTATTTGCTGACTAAGGCATCATCATATTCACTTTCTGTTTTTCAAATATACGTGTAATAGTATTATGTATATTTTAATAAAAATTCTGACACGTCATTAATTCTAATCATTGCCATATACGAGTATGTACTATAATCATTCGAATATTTGCCCTTGTCAATAGAGGAGATTCATTTAATACCTAAGGCATTTCTGTTCTAGCAATGATAAACATTGCCTATTGTTATGATATTGCGATATATGTATTTTTAGATTGATAAGACAAACTATGGTGTCATATGGCCTATAATTATTTCAAAGAAGCCGTCCCAAAAAATATAATATTTAATTTAAGTACCTAACATTTAAATGAAGATTTACAATTAAATGGGTCTAAATCAAGTTTTACTTTTTAATTTTGTTTTTTAAGAAGTTTTAATTTATGGTAGTAATAAAGAAATTTAACTCGGATAGGATGGGATATGATAGAATTAAATGGGATAGGATGGCATAAAAAAGGCTGCTTGCCAAAGGACAAGTTCATCGAAGAGACTCACGGGCCATTGTGAGCTTCAACGCAGCCTAGACGGCCACCAATATCGCTCTCAGTGTCATGATTCATTAAGAGGTTTTTTTGTCAATTGGATTTCTTTTACATATCACGTGTGACTAGTGTCATGCTGTCATCTAATTTTTATTCAGTAATGTTTGACAAATCATCATGGAAAGACTCACACCACAACAACGTCTCCAAATTGTTCAGCTATATTACGAAAATCAGCGTTCTGTCAAAAATATTTTTCGTGCACTTCGAGCAACATATGGGGCGCATCATCGGCCTTCCGAGACCACTATTGCCAAAACCATCCGTAAAATTCATTCGCAGTGTACGCTTTTGGATGATACGCAACCGAACATAACACATCCAGCCCGTAGTGAGCAAAATATTGCAGCTGTAGCCGAGAGTGTGGCTGAAGACAATGAGCAATCCATTCGACGCCGATCTCAACATTTAGAATTATCGAATGCAACAACTTGGCGAATTTTACGTCGGGATCTAGGTTTGAAGGCTTACAATATCCAACACGTCCAAGAATTAAAGCCGCCGAACCACCGTTACATCCACAGAAATGCACTGTTTGGTGAGGTTTATGGGCTGGTCCGTATTTCTTCAAAAACGAAGTCGGACAGAACATAACCGTCAATGGCGCCCGCTACCGCACCATGATAACGGACTTTTGTTGCCTGAAGTTGAAGCCCGAAGTGTCGGCGATATTTGGTTCCAACAGGATGGGGCCACGGCACACACAGCGCACAACACAATGGCTTTATTGAGAAATCATTTTGGCGAGCAGTTCATTTCGCGTTTCGGAACTGCCTAGATTGTGTGATATCACACGATACCGGTTGCAATGCTGGAAAGAGTGATTCAAAACTGGACCTCCAGAATGGACCACCTACGGCGTAGTCGCGGCCAACATTTGAATGAAATTATTTACAAAAAGTAAATGTCAGAGAATGTTCTTTCAGGACTTAATAAAGATTCGGCCATCCAATTTCTCTTTGTGTGTTTTATTTACAATTTAAAACAAAAACTTCTAATAATGCTAGAAATGCCCTTAAAATTTCATCAAAATCTGTTCAGCAATTTCGGAATCCATAAGCGACTTGGGTAGATACATACATACATACATCCAATTTTATATACATATATAGATTAATAGATTATAGAAAATTATTTCAAAATAATATTTGATAAATCACAACCTTGGGACTTATACCTATAAATGATTCGTAAATTGATTAAATTCTTTGCAAAAAATCATTTGTTAAACTTATTTATAGGTGGTATTTTCCATCATATTCTTGTCATTAATTTCTTGACAAATATACAAAAATACAAAAAAAAAAAATAAAATCTTATTTATTATGGCGAAGAGTGAAAGGTGAAACCTAATGATATGCTACTACTACATAGTACACTACATGACGCATTCCCAATTCAAACTCAATAACAATAACAACAATAATACGCAATAATTAAAATTTACAATAAATAGATTTTTATAAAAAACAAATTAAATAAATAAAAAAAAATAATTAAATATCTTATAGTCATTCAAATGACCTCTTATAATAGTACCTACTACTTATTGGAATGTATGTGTCGTCTGTCTATGTGTTATATGCATATCTAAATAAGTAGATACTCGTATTTTTTGTGACATTATGAAGATGTTTAAAATTAAGTAACGATTCCTTTTATGTTCTGATATCAAATACATGGAAGAAACCCTAAAGGAACCTAGATGGAACAGTTTGTAACCATAGGACAGGCGAGTATCTTTTATTTAAAAACGATAAATTGTATTGTGTCTATTTAAGCGCCACCTTGATCCACTAATAGGTAAACATTTTACTTTTATATTGATGGTGGATCTGTAGCCTTCCCTAAAAGATAAATGAATTCTTATATTCTATGTAGAATTTATTTAAAAAAAAAGAAAACCCATTTCTGTTTTGTTGAAAATACTTACATTTTTTTAATTTTAGTTATATGTACGTTATGGTACGATAGTATAATCCTAAGATGCTTGACTTTTGAAGACTCATCCGCCATGCCCAAACAAGAACTGGGTTAATTGGTTGCAATTGCAATGTTCACTATAAACCTGAAGTTCCATCTATCATTCACTTCGTTTAGTCATGCTCTGTTGGCTAAACGCCCTTGACACATTTCATAAAGTCTTCGCATTACGTCAACCAATATATCGAGGGAAAACATTTCCGCTAAAACTAATGCCACATCATCCGAGTTGAGAGGCTATATATAAGTAGTCGAAAGAATTTTCGAGTAAGTCGTAGCTCTCAGCGATTCGGTCCAAATGGAAGTAGCGAACAGCATTATGCATTATGTTACAACCCTTGACAAAATCCTGCGCTTGTCTGCCTTAGGGCCTCCGACGTTTGGAAGCATTCAGAATTCAAGAAGGCATTCTGGACCCTTTTAGCTTTATCCTTCACGTATAGTAGGTGCTCTTTATATGATAGCCTGTTGTCCAGCATTACACCTAGTTACTTTATAGTTTTTAAGCTGGGAGAGGAGACAATTAGTCAGCATTTAAGGACTAATGTTCAGTGCCATCCAGAAGATATAGAATGCGTGGATTACACTTCTTCAATGAACTTAACGACCTAATAAGTACATACATACATATATTCCATTTAACTTCTTTAAATTTCAAAATTTCAATAATACAAAAATAAATCATAGCAGACATCATTATTCATTATTTCGTTGTTGTCATTCTGTCAATTCTTCTGCTTATCTTCTACACATTTTCTTTCTTATTATAACTCATTTCGAAATCAAACAAAATGAACAATTCAACAAAATTATGGTAATTGATTAAAATTGAATTCGATTGCAAAGAATTTTCAGACATTTTATGACGTCAATAAGACAAGACAAGAAACCTAAGACATCCGAGTATCATCTATACAGTATACATATACTATAGTAGGTATATACTCGTATGTCTATGAGCCAAGCAACAAGGCAAATAGACTTGCAAATTATATAGGTACAATACATTAAACATTAAATCTATTTACCCAAATATTGTGTACCCACCCATATATAAATAGATTATAATTTTTATTTTTATTGATAATACTACAATACATAGTACAAAGTTCGGTTTGGGTCGATTCGATTCGATTCGGTTGAGACGAATGACGTACCAGAAATAGGAATTATTTGACTTTTATGCCCTTCAGGCTAAGTTCAATTATTTGTATTAAGATTTTTTTTTTTAAATGATGTACAATATTTCAATACTACTTATAATACTAGATGATATAAACATACAATAATAGACTCTTCTAACCTATGTACCATATATAAAAATAGAAAATTAATCTGATCATGTCTGTCCATTTGTTTGGATGTGTATTCATGTTCATGCAAGCACTTCAGATCTTCAGCACCTCAGGCTCACAGTTTTTGAGATTTCGAGCTTATCATTGACTTTCAATTCATTAGTACCATAGTGTGGCCTTCATAGTGATCGGAGATTTAAAAGTTAAAACCAATTGTGAAGTATGATGTACTAGGTTATCCTTAGTTTTTCTTAAAATAAGTAACTGATGAAGAATTAATTAAAGATTTTATTATGTAATATGCTATGTATGCTTACCTCAGAGCAGAATTAATATTGTTCAACATTGTTTTCCTGTTGATTATTAGATTTAATTTCGTTGGAGTTAGCCCGATTACAAAATTTTAATATCTGGGTAAATTATATCTAGAGTCTTCAGATTAATGATTGCACCACGATCTCCAGATGTCTAATGATTGTACTTTATAGTATTTAAGGGTGATATGTTATCTAATTGATGGCAAAGCATAATCCATTGAATAGTCGTTCTATGTCAATCTGACAACCTGTCATACTATGACCCTCCAATCAGCTAAAATCTTATTTCACTTAGCCTTCTATTAACAGATCAACTTAATTTCATTTGCTTTTTTTTTTCTTGGTAATTGATGACGTTAGGTCCTGTAATAGTCACTAAGTTTGTATTGCATGTCCACTAACCACAGAAATTCGGGTTTTGATGGACCCCAGCTCGTGCAGGTTCTGGGAGAAAAGTTCTGATATGACATAGATCAGATTAGTTAAAATAGATTAATAAAATAAGTTTAAAAAGCAGATTGTCAAATTGTGCAGGAAGTAATTAATCTCATAAAGCACACCTGTATGCCAGATTCTATCAAAATAGATAGAACAGTAAATTTAATATTCCACCTCCATTGATTTGATAATTTGTTGGCATTGTGCAAGTGTTCCTTTGCTTCCTCTGTGTGTGTGTGTGTGTCCTTTTAAGCTCAAACTGATATTCACATATGTTATTAAGCTCGACAACTGCATCATTTTCAAATACTTTAGTCTATGAGACTATGTAAATGAGACAATACAACGTTTTCAACTGCTCTGGCTATGATTATTTGGCTTTACTACCATTCAGTGTATCATCAGTGAGCATTTCCATTGTCTTGAAAAGTACATACTTATGTATGCCCTAATTAGTCTTAGCATAGCATTCAACCATGTATTGTTTATACAATAGGTACTAGGTAAGGAATCTAATCAGATTTCCAAAGATAAGATTTACCTTTTGGCAGACATCATCAGTTTTCATAGAAACCTATTAAATTTACCATATTTTTGCTTGTTTAATTTTTTATTCAAATCTTACAATAAATTGTATAGGTATAAGTATAAGTAAAAATGTATTAAAAACTATTAGCTAGTATTACCATGACTAAGTCATATATATTAGGTATTTATTATATTCTATCATATTATATATTACTAAAAATCTAAGTAAATATACCCTACTACTGTATATAAGTAAGTATATTGGCAGCCTATTTGTTTTGTTCCAAGTTATGCTTGTTTTTATTCATACGTTTTCTACTTCCACATGCTTATTTAATTCCTTCCTTCCTTCCTCCTTTTAATTGATTTTATTTTAATTGTATGTAGTATAATATAAATATTAATAATAGCACTTGATTATTGTATTTATATAAAAACAAAAAATTATATAATATAATATTTAAAGAAATTATTACGATATATGTAAGTAAGTATATTTTATAAGAAATTTAAAGCTATGATGGATTCTTCTCTATGAGTTTTAAATTTAAATAAGTACAAATGTTTTTAAAACATACACATACATATGTACCTATTTCATAATTAAAAAATAAAAATATAATAATATAGTACCTATAGATTAAGAAAACAAGAATCTAAACAAAATATGAAGGTACAATATGAACTCAATGATAATCCGGACAATGCAATAATCCAAACAGCCAATTAAATGCCAGTTGAATGAAAAAAGGATTGTTAAGTAAATATTTTGTATTCATACCTTATTGAAAGCGGTTTGGGTAAAATGCAAAACTATACGATCTGCTATGAGGTGCCAATATAGATCAATCTCTTGCTTGAGAAATTTATGAACCAATGAGCTGAGTTTTGTATGCATCAAATACTAGAAATACAATATTATGCACAAATAAGTGATTTTTAAAAATAAAATCGGATTCAGAGTCTTGCAATATCACGATCACCCCAATAACTCAACTGATATAGTAAAACCAATTTATGAAAAATTCCTTGGATACATGTACATGTGCTTTAGTGCACTAAAAACGGCATTTGAGTTACTCATATCAAAAATGAGTGAATGAGTTTTGTAACCGGTTATAATACAGTAGTAATCAAAACAAAATGAATTGAATGGATAGAGTGGATAGCACAAAACTCTTGTTTCGCTCTCAATCCCAAAAAAAGTTTTGTTATTGCAAAACTTTCTATGTTCACAGAAAACCATAAGAAACCCCCCAATTTCTGCTACATGGGCAAACACTGAATTATCAGTGTCAAATTCTTTTGAATGATTCTTTCAGCAACTCACTTTTTGAATGCTTCCTCAACTGATAAAATTACCACTCTAAACAAAACAATTTGTACCAATTCTTTGTATTGGTTACATGAGTTTTTGACTGTCATTCAGTACTACTCTGAGTGCAGGTTAGTTTGAATAAGCAGCTCTCTAATATGTATATACCTAGATGACAATAAGATTAAAGAGAGAGAGAGAGAGAGTATTGAAATAAAGATACTGACATATTGATGATGAGATTAAAACATCAATCAAAATCAAGATCTAAGAATTATCCACTCTCCAAGGTGCCTTAAATACATACATACATACATTTGTGTGCATTAAATATGCAGAAGAACATTTGAAAAACTGTTAGTCTGACTTGATCAATTGAAATATTTGAATATAAAAATTTTGTATGCATAAAAATAATAATTGTCAAATGTTCGGATTATCAAGTTCAATGTGTAGTCTAAAATTACAAAAAAAAATACTTGTTTCAAGTACTTGGTAATTGCATAAGTATCTTCTTATTTTACACATGTAGTGTCTTTGTAGTGTAATGTATTGTATTTACTTTACTTGCATTAAAATAGAAAGAAATAAAAAAGTGGACCTGCCAAAAAATTTAAAAATCATTACAATAATAGAAAAGAATTCATAAATTGTATGTTTGAATGATTTACTGATTGATTAACTAACTGGCTATCTGACTAATTGATTGACTGACTGACTATCTGACTAATTGATTGATTCGCTGTCTGTCTGTCTGAAAGTTAAGTTGGAAAATGCAAAGGCAGTTTGGCAGTTAAAATTCAAATTCATTGTCTGCAAGAGAAAAGAGAAGAGAAGAGAAAATACAAATTCATTCATAGTATATTGAAGAATATAAATTTAATAATATAATAAAAATATTATAAGTACAATATATGTATGTACAGCCGTTGACAACTAATTGGATACGAATGTATTATTGCCTGTTTTATTCATTTTTTAATTTTATCTGCAATGCGCACCAGGCAATCTATGCAGCATAATATTAATTTGAAAATTGGATTCAAATGCATAGCTTAAATAAGTTTTATGGGTGTAAAGAAAATTTTTGAATTTACCTAATATTTTGTCAAAATTAAAGTGAGTTTTTATTATTCGTAGGTACTTGTAAGAATACTTTTTGATTGAATTTGCTTTTTAGAACATCTTTAAAAATGGGCAGTAGCAAAAGTTGTACGCCAGCCATGAGTGCATCAATTCTTGAGCTCCGATAGGTTGGCATGACACATCATCACACATATTGCATTAAACTTCAGAATACACGGAATGACTGATTACAAGGTCGAATTTTAAAAATTTTTGTTTTTATTTATAAGCATAATAAATCCATCATTTACGTGGCATTCTTTTCTACAAGTCTTTCGGGTGTACCTTCCTTCTTATGATACAACACGCTTTCCTTAGATTTCTTAAAGTCTTCGTTTGTGACCTTCATACGGCGCTCACGCATAGCCATTAGACATGGCGCCTCTGTACATATGGCTTTGATATCAGCACCCGAAAGATCATCCCTTGCCATAATCAGTTCGCTCAGATTGACATATTCAGCGAGAGTCATACGGGAAGTGTATATAGTGAAAATATGGCGTTTAGTTTTCTCGTCAGACAGGGGGAATTCAATTTACGTTCTATATGTCCAGATCGAATAAGTGCAGGATAAAGTGTTTTAATACGATTTATGGTCATAATCACCTTAACGTCACCAAGCGAATCAAAACCATACAATTGATTAAGTATCTCCAACATAGTACGCTAAATTTCACGTTCTCCACCAGAATTGGAATCGTAACGTTTTGTGCCCACAGCATCGATTTCATCGCATGTTCTTCGGCTACACGGAATAGTTCCATCACAAGTTTGGACCATCACCTAAATACTTTTGTATCAATTCGAAGCCAACGATACGTAAGAAGTTCGGTGATTAAAAATCAGACATTAGCTACTGCCTTGGCCAAAAGTGTTTTACCTTTGCCTGGTAGGCCATACAGAATAACAACTTTTGGTGGTCCATTTCTTCATAGTATCAAAAAGATTAAAATTGAAGAAAAAGCCACCACTGATTCTCGTCTAGTATTTGCTCGTTATCACATGAATACGTTTCAATTTAGATGGGCCTGATGGGTTCAAATATTATTTTCACGATACTCGATAGGAAGAACACCTTCTGTCCCGCCACCCTAGCCGTGAGACAAGTGTTATGGTATGGGGAGCAATCTCATATTATGGAACATGCCAACTACAATTCGTGTCATCCAAAACGAATGCAGCTCAATACAAAGGAATGCTCCAAAATGCGTTTCCTGACATTAACAACCTTTTCGAACCATTACCGTGGACTTTCCAACAAGATAATGTCCCAGTCCACACAGCTCGCAGCTCGGGTGTGAAAAGCTGGATTCAGAAACAGAACATCACTTTAATGGAGTGGCCTACTTATTTTCATGATAATTGAGAATGTATGGGGTTGGATGACAAAACGTACAGTCATTAACAAATGACATCACAGATGCCTGGAGCGAAATATCATTAAATTATTTAAAGAGTCTACATGATTCCCTTACTGACTGGATTTAGTACATAGTCCCATGCAAACCACCGTTTCAATGAATGTTCTTATTAGAAAAACTTTTGTGTTTTTTAACATATCGAATTGGCATTGGGACAATATTGATTTCTGATCTATTTCCATCAACCGTGTAAATTTCATGATCCTTGGGTTACCAGCAGGGGTACCTCCCATACAAACCCCCTTTTAAATTAATGTTCTTATTAGAAAAAGTTTTGTGTTTTTTAACGTATCGAACTAAAATTTGGACACTATAAGTTTCTGATCCATATTCATCAACCGTGTAAATTTCATGATCCTAGGGTTACCAGGAGGGGTACCTCCCATACAAACCCCCTTTTGAATTAATGTTCTTATTAGAAAAAGTTTTTTGTTTTTTGACTTATTCAGTGAATTGAAATTTGGACACTATAAGTTTCTGATCCATATTCATCAACCATGTAGATTTTATGATCCTAGGGTTACCAGGAGGGGTACCTCCCATACAAACCCCCTTTTGAATTAATGTTCTTATTAGAAAAAGTTTTTTGTTTTTTGACTTATTCAGTGAATTGAAATTTGGACACTATAAGTTTCTGATCCATATTCATCAACCATGTAGATTTTATGATCCTAGGGTTACCAGGAGGGGTACCTCCCATACAAACCCAAATTAAATGAGAAATTTACAAAGAATAAAAGTGCAATACAATTGCCACTCAAACTGATGTGATGCTAAAAAAGGAAGGTTGGATGCAACTGGGAGGAGCGTGAAGAGTATTACATCTTTGGCATAGCTAGTGTGAATAAGTCGGTAACTTGAATGGAGCTGGTTTTAATTGGTTCAAGTTAGCAAAAGTGAATTGTATCTGTGGAAAAGGTTGTGTTCAAACAGAAAGGCTTTCCCACCAAGTATTGACATGATTACAAATCAAAAATATCGTTTTTCAAACGTTTATTAAGTTTGTCTTTAGTTTTTTTGCACTGCCAAACTGCGAAGTAATCACCTTAAGCTTTGTATGAATTTGAATCCAATCTTATTTCTTTTTTTTTTTTTCAAATTAATATGACACAAATCAATATTATGCTGCATAGCTTCCCTAGTGCGCATTGGCAATAAAATGAAAAAAATTATAAATAATACCTACTGATAATAAATTCGTTTCCAATTAGTTGTCAACGGCTGTAAGTACTTATGTATATAACTTACCTTTCATTTTAATTTTGATTTTTGGTTGTTCATATACATACATACATACATCAGTATGATGTACTCATCATACCCATGAGTATGTTTTGCACTATTCATTGTACAATAGTATTATTGGGTTGATGGTTTTTTGTTTCCGATTTTAAAACTTCTTATTATTCTTTAAATATGCCTTATGTCGTACGATTTCTCGCATACAAGAGCCACTGCCATCATTATTACGCATTTGGCAGACTTGTTCTTGTTTCATTATAAAACATTGCGTTTGCACCATGTTAAAGAAAAGTTTACCTATGGTATTCGCATCTTCATCGTTGGCCATTTTGAGGCATGTACGAAAACGACGATCGCAAGTGCAATGCGATAATGTATATGGACGATAATTGAATAATTCATAACGATTCGACATCGCTGGTATAAAGAATTTGCAATGATCATGCTTGCGACAGCATTTATCAGCCGATGAGGCACCACCAAGATGATTGTATGTACCATTTGCAATATTACCACGACCACACCAACGTGTATTCGGTGCTATTAGCCAATCGGAGACTTGGCGGCGTTCACGTTTATGTTGTTGTTGCTGCTGCTGTTGTTGTTGTTGTTCAATGCCGGTTCTCGTCATCTCTTGAACATTCTTTTTATTCTCTTCGTCGTCATCGTGATGATCATTGTTGTAGTAGTTAATTGCATTGTTTGTGAGAGCCAACAATTCATTATTATTAACAACAACGTCACTCATAAGTTTATCGTACGATTCATGACGTTGTCGTTGATCTTGTTCATCATGTTTATGTTGATGTTGCTTTTGTTGTATTTGATTGAATTCATTTATATTATGCGCGTGTAATTGAAGTTGTTGTACTTTTATGGCATCTTCATTTTCTTCTTCAATTTGCACTAATTCAATTGCATTTCCATTACTTGGTTGTAGTAATAATAATAATATGAAAACAACAGTGCAACCGAATATTAAATGAAATATTTTACTATTTATTGTTGTTATTGTCATCTTAACGTAAGATTTGCTTCTGATATACTTAATTATTGATTGATTCCTTTTCACTTATATAGTAGGAACGACGAAATGTACGCGAATTTTTATTATAAAAACATCAACACCAAACAACAATAATAATAGCACGTATGCTTCCGTAACGGGGGAAAAAAAACAATAATATATTTTTTTGAAAATTTCAGTCGACTTCACTTGATTGCAGTTGGTAAACAACTAAAACAACCAACAAAACAGCAAAAACAAATCCCGCTTTGCTCTGCTGTTGGTTTGACATTCACTGGTTTCACATCCATCAAATCATTTGTCTGTCTGCCTGTCTGTCTATCTGTATGTTTGTCATTTGGTTATGGTTGTTTGAACGTAACAATAATAATCTGCATATATATTATTATTAAATAATTTTCTCATTGCATTTATGCATAATATTTCTAGTATTTTCCTATGAAATTTACAAAGGAATTTTATACCAGACACAATTTTGCATGGCAGCACTGGATGGGAACAGAATTTTGTTAGGCAGCACAACCAACAAAAGGAGGGGAAAAATGCGTTTCTACACCAGACTCCAGGCACCCTTGAAAAATTAAGTTGACAATAAAACAGCAAAAACAAATCTCCGCTGCATCGCTCTGCTGTTGGTTTGACATTCACTGTTTTCTCTTCCTTGAATTAATAATAATAATATTTACATAGGAATTTTTTACACAACATAATGTTGCATGGCAGCACTGGATGGGAACAGAATTTCTGTTTGGCAGCACTTCTTCAACGCATTTCTTCACCATACTACCTCATTTTCACCCTTGAAAAATTAAGTTGGCATCAGTGGTAAAGAGATAAAAATTTTATTAACAGTAGCAGTGATACACTGCTAACAGACGTTTGTACGCGGCATAAAATTTGTTTGAAAGTCTAATTTAAATATTAAAAACAAAAAAAAAAATGGTGCATAATGTGAATTATTGTTTTTATCATGGTAAATATCACGTTTATTGATTTCATCAGACATTCAGAGAATCATCTCGAAATATTTCTATAAGAAAGCATTAAATTTACAGTGGCGTTCCTTGGTACCACTGTCTGGACGCTGTTGTAATTTTTAATAAAAGCAAAAACAAATTAAATAAATTTAAATGCACCAAATTGTGTTTGCACATTCACAATAAGTATATTTCATTCAATTTCATCAGAAAAACAAAGAATCATATCGAAATTTCTGTATAAGAAAATATTAAATTTACAGTGGCGTTGCTTGCTACCACTGTCTGTGAACTGTCCTCAACGCGTTTCTTCACCATACCTCATTCGCACCCTTAAAAAATTAAGTTAGCAACAGATGCAAATATATAGAAATTTTATTAACAGTAGCATTGTAGCACTGCTATGGGAAGTTTGTACGCGGCATAAAATTTGTTTGAAAGTCTAATTTAAATATTAAAAACAAAAAAAAAAAAAAATGGTGGATAATGTGAATTATTGTTTTTGTCATGGTAAATATCACGTTTATTGATTTCATTCGACATTCAGAGAATCATCTCGAAATTTTCTATAAGAAAGTACAGTGGCGTTACTTGGTACCACCGTCTGGACGTTGTTGCAATTTTTAATAAAACCCATAACAAATTAAATAAATTTTAATGCACCAAATTATGTTTGCACATTCATTCATTCATAATATGTCTCGTTTAATTTCATTGATTTCATCAATTTCATTCATTTCATTAGGAAAAAAAAACAGCATTATAAATTTCCCTGATTTTGAATTTCGTTTGCAGCACATTCTCAGCGCGTTTCTTTACCATACCACATTCGCACCCTTAAAAAATTAAGTTAGCAACAGATGCAAATATATAGAAATTTTATTAACAGTACCAGTGTAGCACTGCTATGAGAAGCTTGTACGCGGCATAAAATTTGTTTGAAAGTCTAATTTAAATATAAAAAAAAAAAAAAAATGGTGCATAATGTGAATTATTGTTTTTATCATGGTAAATATCACGTTTATTGATTTCATCAGACATTCAGAATCATCTCGAAATTTTTCTATAAGAAAGCTTAAATTTACAGTGGCGTTGCTGGGCACTACTGTCTGGATGCTGTTGCATTTTTTAATATAACCAAAACAAATTAAATAAATTTAAATGCACCAAATTATGTTTGTACATTCATAATATGTTTTATTCAATTTCATCAGACAAACAAATAATCATCTCGAAATGTCTGCATAAGAAAATATTAAATGTACAGTGGCGTTGCTTGCTACCACTGTCTGTGAACTGTCTGGACGCTGTTGCATTTTTTTAATACCAAATAAACAAATTAAATATATTCGAATGCATCAATTTATGTTTGCACATTCATAAATTCATAATATGTTTCATTTAATTTCATTGATTTCATCAATTTCATTGATGACATTAGAAAAAAAAACAGCATTGTAAATTACCCTGATTTTGAATTTCGTTTGCAGCACTTCCACAACGCGTTTCTTCACCATACCACATTCGCACCCTTAAAAAATTAAGTTAGCAACAGATACAAATATATAGAAATTTTATTAACAGTAGCATTGTAGCACTGCTATGGGAAGTTTGTACGCGGCATAAAATTTGTTTGAAAGTCTAATTTAAATATTAAAAAAAAAAAAAAAATGGTGCATAATGTGAATTATTGTTTTTATCATGGTAAATATCACGTTTATTGATTTCATCAGACATTCAGAATCATCTCGAAATTTTTCTATAAGAAAGCTTAAATTTACAGTGGCGTTGCTGGGCACTACTGTCTGGACGCTGTTGCTTGTGAATTTTAATATAAAAACCAAAAAAAAATGGTGCATAATGTGAATTATTGTTTTTATCATGGTAAATATCACGTTTATTGATTTCATCACACATTCAGAGAATCATCTCGATTTTTTCCTATAAGAAAGCATTAAATTTACAGTGGCGTTGCTTGCTACCACTGTCTGTGAACTGTCTGGACGCTGTTGAATTTTTTTAATACCAATTAAACAAATTAAATATATTCGAATGCATCAATTTATGTTTGCTTATTCATAAATTCATAATATGTTTCATTTAATTTCATTGATTTCATCAATTTCATTGATGACATTAGAAAAAAAAACAGCATTGTAAATTTCCCTGATTTTGAATTTCGTTTGCAGCACTTCCACAACGCGTTTCTTCACCATACCACATTCGCACCCTTAAAAAATTAAGTTAGCAACAGATACAAATATATAGAAATTTTATTAACAGTAGCATTGTAGCACTGCTATGGGAAGTTTGTACGCGGCATAAAATTTGTTTGAAAGTCTAATTTAAATATTAAAAACAAAAAAAAAAAAATGGTGGATAATGTGAATTATTGTTTTTGTCATGGTAAATATCACGTTTATTGATTTCATCAGACATTCAGAGCATCATCTCGATTTTTTCCTATAAGAAAGCATTAAATTTACAGTGGCGTTGCTGGGCACTACTGTCTGGATGCTGTTGCATTTTTTAATATAACCAAAACAAATTAAATAAATTTAAATGCACCAAATTATGTTTGTACATTCATAATATGTTTTATTCAATTTCATCAGACAAACAAATAATCATCTCGAAATGTCTGCATAAGAAAATATTAAATGTACAGTGGCGTTGCTTGCTACCACTGTCTGTGAACTGTCTGGACGCTGTTGCATTTTTTTAATACCAAATAAACAAATTAAATATATTCGAATACATCAATTTATGTTTGCACATTCATAAATTCATAATATGTTTCATTTAATTTCATTGATTTCATCAATTTCATTCATTTCAGTAGAAAAAAAACAGCATAGTAAATTTCCCTGATTTTGAATTTCGTTTGCAGCACATCCTCAACGCGTTTCTTCTTAATACCACATTCGCACCCTTAAAAAATTAAGTTAGCAACAGATGCAAATATATAGAAATTTTATTAACAGTTTGAAAGTCTAATTTAAATATTAAAAACAAAAAAAAAAATGGTGGATAATGTGAATTATTATTTTTATCATGGTAAATATCACGTTTATTGATTTCATCCGACAATCAAAGAATCATCTCGAAATTTCTGCATAAGAAAATATTAAATTTACAGTGGCGTTGTGTGGTACCACTGTCTGTGCACTGTCTGGACATTGTTGCATGTTTTAATACCAAATAAACAAATTAAAAAAATTTGCATGTACCAAATTATGTTTGCACACTCATACATTCATAACATGTTTTATTTAATTTCATTGATTTCATTAGAAGAAAAACATCAGCATTGTAAATTTCCTTGTTTTTGAATTTCGTTTTCAGCACTTCTTCAACGCGTTTTTTCACCATTCCTCATTCTCACCCTTGAAAAATTGAGTTGGCAACGGTCGCAAATAAATGCAAATTTTATTAACAGTAGCGGTGTATCATTGCTATGAGGAGCTTGTACGCGGCATAGAATTTGTTTGAGTCAAATTTTAATATCAAAAGACAAAAAAATAAATGGTGCATATTGTGAATTATTATTTTTATCATGGTAAATATCACGTTTATTGATTTCATAAAGACATTTAGAGAATCATCTCGAAATTTTCTATAAGAAAATACTATTAAATTTACAGTGGCGTTGCTTGGCACTGTCTGGACGCTGTTGCAATTTTTAATAAAAGCAAAAACAAATTAAATAAATTTGAATGCACCACATTATGTTTGTACATTTATAGATTCATAATATGTTTCATTTAATTTCATCTTCATAAATTATAAAATAGATTTTATTAGAAAAACATCAGCATAAAAAATGTCGCTCATTTTTAAATAAAAAACTCACCACATTTGCCTTATGGTTAGGGTTGATAATGTTTGGTGGTGGGTTTGTGTTGGCTATTCAATGTGAATTGCCATTTTGTTTTTATCAAGAAGCAGACAGCACCAGACAAGCCAGACACAAAAAAAAGCCAGAAGCAAAGAGAAGCGTCAATTTTCACATTTCGAAGAAAAAAGTAAAGTGTTAATAAGTCATTTATTTGTTTTTATAATTTTATTAATGAACAATAAGAAAAACAATAAAAATTAATTATAAGTGAAATTATGCAAAAACAACAACAAAATCATAATTTTCATCAGCCACAGCAGCAGCCTTTGCATATCTTGAATGCAACGCCATCGGCAACAACAACAATAACAACAACAGCAGCCGCAGCAGCAGCGTCGTCGGCAATTACGCCGCCAAGAAGCCTGGCATTAAATCAAAACTATGCTGCCTCTGATACATCGGGTGACAATGATCCCGATTATCCAGATTCACGTTACGAATGTTCTATATGCATACATTGGCTCAATGAGCCGGTGCTAACATCATGCGGGCATCGTTTTTGCAAGAGCTGCTTAAACGATTGGATGCGCAATCACAATCAATGCTGTCCCATGGACAATAAAAAACTATCGGCTGAACATGATATTTTTCCGGATAATTATACACGACGTGAAATTGAACAAATCAAATTCAAGTGTCCTAATTCACCATTAGGTTGTGCTGTAATTGCTTCACCCATTGAGGTGGATCGCCATTTGCCGACGTGCCCATATCGGCGGCATCAAGAACAAGAAGAGAAATGCCCATTTGCCAGTATTAAATGTGATTTTGTTGGAAGACCAGAAACGAATGCATTGGAAGAGCATCTAAAAACCGATATGCCGCATCATATGCAATTAATGTTGCAAGCATTTCAAAAGAACACCATCTCAATGTGGCAACCACAAAAGCAAAATGGCAGCAGTGCAAAAACAGCAATGAATGAAAATGGTCACGCCGGAAGTCTGCCGTTGCCGCCGCCTTTATATGCCAATCACACCGATGAACAAGTCGTTCAGGCCATGTATGAACGCATTGTCGTCCTGGAACAGCGCAACCACGAACAAGAAGCCAAATTGGAACATCTCAATAAGCAATTACAAACACAACGTTTACAAGTTGATCCACGCTACAGCAATGGCACCATAGTCTGGCAAATAAATAATTTCAATTCATTGATTGAACATTTGCGCTCGAACTCCAATAATAAATTATATTCACATGAGTGCTACACCTCACCGTTTGGCTATAAATTCTGTGCACGCATCGATGTACAACCGCGTAAGCCGAATATGCTTAGCCTGCATGTGCATTTAATGCAATCGGAAAATGATTTTCATCTCGAATGGCCATTTAAGGGACGCATTAAGCTGTGTATAATCCATCCACATGATAGCAATAAATCACAACATGATACAATCATGACCAAACCGGAGATTCAAGCTTTTCATCAGCCGCGTGAACGTATAAGCGCACGAGGCTTTGGTTTTCTAGAATATGCCAATATGTCGGATTTAAAAATGCTGGGTTTTTGTGCTGATGATCGTCTAACACTCAAGATACAAATAAATATTGTTTAGATATCCAATCAACAAACAGACAACAACACAGAATGGAAACATGTAAGATATAATAAATATATGTATATTCAATAATGAAATTAAACAATCAATATTATATTTAGATAAAAATCAACAAAAGTGACACAACAATAAACAACAAAAAAAAAAAACAACATCAACATCATCATCAGAACAACAAAATGATTCTCTTTGAGTGGTTGGGTCCAAGTCCTGGAAGCACTTGACAACAACAACAACAATCAGCGAACAACCACTCAAACCAAGCGCCAGAGCTGCACCCTGTTTCAACCAACAACAACAAAACAAAATGGGGAAACACGTAAGAAAGAATAAAACCAAAATACACTCAAATACGAAATTTATCAAGAAACAAGCAATAATAATACTTATGTATATGATAAAAATGAATCCAAATTATATATACCTACACCTATACCCAGACGTCAAACTAATTGTACGAATTATCATACAGGAATTTATAGCGTCGAATATACATACGATGACATACGGATAAAATATTCAAATAATTATACCTATACAATACTTAAATATAGAATAGTAGATATATTTTATAATAGGGCCACAATCCAATAAGGCAAATGTACTAGTAGTAATTATTATACCTACTATATGGAATCATATTCATAGTTGATCAATCATATCTAAAATAGCAATAGATTCCTCCTTCCTTAAGGAAACTTTTTGTTTTTACAAAACGAGATACCATACTACATATAATGCTTCCATATATGGTACATACCCATATGAATGCTTCAATTGGAAATTGATTAACTCCATAGTATTATAATATATATATAGGTATTATTATAAATTTATCATTTAAAATATTTCTAAATTAAAATTTAATAAAATCCAGAGTTAATCGATTTGCCAAATGACCCATTCATATAACAATATCTGTGGCAATAAATTAACGTTGCTTAAGTCGCGAAAATCTATGACCATTCCTGTTTGGCTTTATTTCAATATTTTTAATCACAGCTAGCTTTCTAAGCTGTATTTTCTTTAATCAAAATACGTGTTAATAATTTCAAATTCAAATTTATTATTCGACTTGAGCTACTTTAACTTATTGCCACAGAGATTATAATATAATAACTAACAATATAATAAGATGAAACATATTCAAAAAAAAACTAACTTACTATAAAATATTCTACACATACACATACATTCAATGTCCTACCAGTTATTTAACTTATGTATTTTCAATATTCATCTTATTTTTTGTTTGTTTTTATTCAATTTCTTAAGTCATCAAAAACAAAAAAGCATAGGCAAAATGATATTGAGCCATCAGCTCATTTCATCCATACAAAACACTTGGAGATTATTGAGAAGATGGAACATTCTGTCCGTTTATTAACAGGCACTGTGATGGTTGATCATACTCAGATATTTAGGCAATCAGTACCTATATAAAAACAATATATGAATGAATAGCAGAATTTTGACAGAACTGTAATTATTCAGTCAAGGCTATAGTAAAGAGCTACCGCCTAGTTATTGCTAATCTAATCTAGTGACATATACTCATAATGCGATGTCCATAATGCGATGTCAATGAGATTCTGAATCATAAGGGTTATTCGCGTACCAGCTATTAAAACCTATTTATTAACAAGATTCATCGTATATTCTTATTATAATTGTTCTTTTGAGTCATCAGAGAATGTACAAAGTATATATCTACGTATAAGCTTTGAAACTTTTATTTTTTAATTTGCGCAATCATGGTGTAATCAACCTTTATAATGAAAACTTACTCGCTGATTGTCTGATGACAACTGACCATTGTCGGTGTCATCGGTAATCGGTGATTCCTTCCTTGTCTCTTTGAACGTCAGAGAGATAGAGATGGAGAGACGTCCTTAACTCCTCGTCGTACCGGTTCTTACAACCACTAAGACTAAAACTAATGGTTGGTACTTAAAACAAAGCTAATTTTTGAATTAATTCGAAAAGTATGGATCAACACGAACTGTGAATCCATTTGATTTCTTCCATACACATATGCCTGCTGCTGGCTAAAAATGCAAGCATTTTAACTACAACTAATGGTTCTTTCCCAATGCTATGCTAAAAATATTCGTGATTTTTATTTTTGTCAAAATATAAAAAATGTAGATTTGGCGAGACTTGGCAGTAAAATTGTCGAAGTGTTCTATAATTTTGATAAGCACTTTATATGCATTACAATTAACTCGTGGTTGGTGATGTTTGTTTATTTTCATTTGAAAGAAATGTCCATTCTGTTTATGAAAGGATATAATAAATCTGATTGTTCTGTTGTTTCCTGCTAATATCCAAGTTGAATGTTAGTCCGTTATCAGAGCTATTTTGTACCTACTACATATTGCCACATTGGTGGTGGTGATTGTCCTTCAATCATCTGCTTAATGTCATCCTTCTTCGCCAATCCTTGGAACATTTTGTTCGATGTTTCCGATGGCCGGCCGACATTACTATCTATCTTACTATCTCACTTTTTGCTCGATTTGGTGTTCGTTGCATCCCTTATTTATCGAGTTTTCAGTGTAATATTTCTACTCGCTCGCTTGTATTGCTGTCCTTTTCTATTTAAAAAGCTCATGTATGGTTACTTCCTTTGATAAGTATTCTTCCAACTCATTCACAAAAATTGTAGCAGATATATAATCGGCAGATGCTTTTTCTCCTCTTCAGCCTTAAGTTTGAGAATTCCATGTCGATTTTTTAAAGTTGTGTAATCAGCCACGAGAATATAGTTATGTTATGATGTGTTTTCAGCTTCATAGTTAAACACTTTTATTAATTCAATAAAAATACTTAGTAATTTATTTCATAATCTTTTACACAAATTACAATCATTCTTTTGATTGATAATTTCACTTCACAAAAAAAATAATCTTTCTTTAGATTATTAAACTTTGATTGTACAGTAACATTCTTATATCATAGAAAGGAAAAAATATAATTATTCTTATACATTTTTTTTTTTCTTTGTTCTTTTTTGTTAATTTTGATAAATTGCTTTAAATTGCAATGTCACTCAATTGCAAGTATCTTTGCATATAGTGAGTGTTGTGATCGAATGGAAATAAAATAAGATGTGACTCTTCACATTTTTGATGATCTTTTCGGCCACACCTGCCACCATTCATGCGTCGCAAAATCGACTTTTGACTCTAGTGCGATTTTGAAAACCAATAACTGATGTAATCATTAAAAGACGTTGTTGATTGTTATGCTGTTTATTAGAAACTGATTCACTGATACAATTCATTCTTAAAATATCTATGAATTATGCTTACCATGTGGGTGGTGGAGTATGTATGTGTGTATTAGTGCATTATGTGATCATGCGATCAGCAACGCGACATATCATATGCCTGTGCCTGGGACACTTGCCATTTGATATCTTAAGTTTTTATAATGAATCTTTATTTATAAATTGTCCGAAGCGGAAACAGTTCTTGCACCTTAAAGGAAGTTGGATGTAAGGGCGAACGTGTACTTTTTCGTATCCAATCATTACTTTGTCGGGTAATGAGTGAGATGCGAAAGTTAGGATAATTAGCCCGGTTTCTTTTGAAACGTTATCGTAGTTCTTCTTGATTTTATAAATTGCTGTTATTCTTTGCGTTTTTAATTCCTCTAGAATATCTTCTTCTGGAATGTTGCTAATTTCGTTAGAATAAATAACACCTTTTGAGTAGTTGAATGTTCTGTGTTCAGTTACTACGACATCGAAGTCACCAAATTTGATCAATTTATTTTTTAGTTATAATGAGAAGGCTTCCTGCTCTTGTTTTTTTGCATTGTTCTACTTCTCCACCACAAGTGTAGTCGATTACTTTTTTGATAAGGAAGGGAGAAACGTTTTCAAAACTGTTGTTGTCTCTGTTGATGACCGCCGCTGGATTATACCAGTCTGGTGGTTTGTTCATTATTCTTTGGCACACGCCACAAGAGAAAAGAATAAATATATGTATCTATAAACGCTATTTGTCTATTGCTAGATGTTGTTGTCAAGCGAGAGCAAAAGTTTTTTGTTGTATTATCCCGTTTAGGATAGGCGGACGTATGAGATTATCATTATTAGCCATCCCGGTGTAGGGAAAATCTTAAAATTGAAA
The DNA here is from genome assembly GCA_037043315.1 of Amiota communis. Lineage (NCBI taxonomy): Eukaryota > Metazoa > Arthropoda > Insecta > Diptera > Drosophilidae > Amiota > Amiota communis. The sequence goes on from JBAMAV010001061.1 coordinate 688,355, forward strand.
TCATTTTTCCTATTTATTACTTAATTGTCTTTCTTTTTCCTTATTAGTAAAATTTCATTAAAAAAGATTTTTCTTTGTTTAAAAGAAAATAACTTTTTAGTCATATCGTCAGCAATAATTCGGGTGCGCGTGCGAACTTATTTTCTTTTTGTCGTTAACTTATATAAGTACGGACTAGTATATTGTTTATATTAATAATGGCGTTATAAAACAGTTTTAGGACGCCTCACTTTCTCTATTACCTTATTGGCAAAAAAATACATGTCAACTAGACATGTGGAACGATTACAATAGAAGTACATTTAAAGTGTTTACTCTGTAATCAGTACTTGATTTGCAAACTTATCTATCATTTATTAACAATCTCATAATGTCTACCATTACCGCATATGCCTTCGTATTGTTCTCCAAATTTAATGAAGAAACGACGGCTAAAGGCATGCAAAATGACTTCTGCGGAAGCAGTTTCTGATTCTTTGAACAGGCCACTCACATAGATGGTACACGTACCACCACCATCATCAGTACGGACTAGTATATTGTTTATATTAATAATGGCGTTATAAAACAGTTTTAGGACGCCTCACTTTCTCTATCTTCTTACTTCGGGCTTTCTCACTCACTGAGCAAAAAAATACATGTCAACTAGACATGTGGAACGATTACAATAGAAGTACATTTAAAGTGCTTGATCTGTAATCAGTACTTGATTTGCAAACTTATTTATTTTTACTTTTTTATTTTCCATTTTTTTTTTTTTTTTTTGTTGGTTTCACACAACTTTTCTTTACGAAGGCTTAATTAAAACTAACAGTCTGAAGCGACAATATGCAACTATTGACCAGCAAAGCGTTTAAAATTGCAGCGCTGTTTTGATAATGAAATCAGTTTCAGTATCTTCGTCGATTTTTTTGTTGTACATACACTTCATAACATCACTTATACTAAGTCATATGAAAGACTATGATCGTTAGCAAGAATGAAACGAAGAGAACCGGTGAACTTCGAAGTGTATAAACAGACACATAGAGTCCCACAAGTTTTCTTGCTCGCCACTTTTTCTCACTATCAAACCACCGAACCCCCAAGGAAAACAGAAGTGTCTTCAACCAAAATTAAGTAGCTACATGCCTGTTTGGATCTAGTCAATAATTTTTATTTCCTTGTTCAGCAAGGAGACGACTATTAAATTGGGGTGTGCATTAGGTATGCCAATTCTTGCTATCGTCAATCCCGGGATTTCGGGATTTGAAAATGGAAGCTCAAAAAAAATTTATACTTATACAAGTAGGTATTACTTTCGTGGTCAAATTACAAGATTAAAGCCACACTCCACACATTGCATTCAACTTAAATAAACGTAAATTTTGCACGTTTTAAAGGAATATTTTTATGTTAGATGGATTTGCAAATTATTTGGGTGGCAAAATTTTATGAAAGAAATTCGGGATTCACATCGTCTTAGCCCGGAATTTTCGGGACAGAAAAAAAAACGGGATCCCGGGACCCTAGGGTGCATGCAGTAGCAAAAAAAATTAATTTTTTTTTGAAATTTGGATCGTTATCTTGTTGAAACATAAATGTCTTTACATCCAACCCTAACTTTGTGACACTTGGAAGTAAGTTATTTCTGAAAACATTCAGGTATATAGTACATGCTTATCCATTGTCTCATCTATAAAGGTGAGATTTCCAACACCAGAAGCTGCCATACACTCCCACACCATAACGCTGCCACCGCCATGCTTCACCGTTTTTATTATGTTGTTTTCTTGCAGCTCTTTATTTGGTTTCCTCCAAACTGGTTGAACTTGGATTCATCACTGCATATAACGTTGTTCCAAAAAGAATTCGACTGGTTAACATGTAATTTGGCAAACGCCAGCCTTTTTTTTTATTTGTTAGCCTTTGAAATGAAAGGTTTGCGGCGAGGAGTACGGCCATTGTAACCAGCTTTGTGCAGCGTATTTCGAATGGTTTGGGGATGTATGTTTTCTTCAAACCTTTCCTCCATTTCATTACATAATTTCACTGCCGAGGTCATTGGATTTTGAGCGACTGCAGCTACTATAATGCGATCCTGACGTGGTTTTTTTTTTTGGGCGAACACATCTGCCCTTAGGTTCAAATTGCCCAGTATTTATATAGTGTTGTTTTATAACGTTTCGAACACTTGAATATGACCTCTGGACTATTGTGCCAATTTTTGCTCATTGTAAAGATTAATTACCAATTTACGGATTTCTGCTGGTATTTCTTTGCCACGGCCCATTTTGATGATTCCTTCACAAATTCACAATTGAAAGAAACTTAAAACCTTTGTAAACTATGATCGAATGCAATAATTAAAAGTAGCAAAACAAACCATAGCAAAGAAAGCAAAGTCCAATTTTTACTTGTTTTGCGCCAATCCCATTTTTACTAATCTGGCGCCAGTCCCATTTCGAATAAATAAAAAGTCTTTCATTCCCATTTCAAAAACAATTATTTCATAAGTTTAATTCATTCAATACTATACAACTCCCTAAAATCAATAGAAAAGAAACACACAAATTTACAATTTTTAAAAGTCTAATAAATGGGTTAACTGTTACCATCATTCGCGATGGATTCTTCTTATATTTTGAGCAAAGAGAGCTTCTTGTGCAAACGTTTCTTGTTCAGGTGTATTGCTTTCCGAAGCAGGTTTTCAGGAGAAACGTTTGCACCTGATCTGATGTGATTGATTCTGAAATTAAAAAAAAAAAATGTATTGCCATAATTGGGTAGTTCATTGCAATATGTTACCAAGAAGGATGCTATATAAATATTCAAAGCGATCAAGGCTTTTTTTGCCCTGAACACCTTTGATGTTGAAGGAGTCTGTGATTTCATCAGCCAAAATGCGATTCAAATTTTTCACGACTCCCCCAGGGTTCAGGATAGTTTTCATGGATTTTATCTGGAAATAATTGAAAATAAAGTTAAAGTATAGTCATATTGCGTAAAGGGTTAAGAAATTCACTTACGTAGGCGGCCCTGTCTCCCAATTTTATATCTTCGTCCATTTTGCGAAGACCTCATCCGTTCTTAATGGGAATAATATTTCCATTGAAGCATATTCCCTTTGTTTGCGCACTAGTTGGGTGATAGCAACATTTTGCTCCGACACAGTTTCCAAAACTACTTTGTTGAGTTCTTTTCGTAGCTGCTCAGTTTCTTTTTTCAGAACTTCTATACTTTCGTTCATTTGCTTTTATGTGTTTGTTTTTTCCTTTTTTGGTGTTTTTTCCTTTGAGCTTTTATTTAGCTATGTATCAAAGGGCAAGGAAGCTGCACCATACATTTGTATGTGTAACCATAACTCCTCCCCCTTTTAAAGAGGGACGTCCTCGGACCTCAGACGCCTTCCTTTCCCTTTTTTACATATTAACACTAACATAATTAAATACATGAATTTCATCAAAAAAAAAAATTCATCGCCAAAAATTTAATCTTTGTAGGCACGGGAATTATGGTTTCTAATTCCACTCTTAAGAGAGAAACAAAACCAATCTGTTTTTATCAAATGTTTATTTAAAACTAAACTCCTCAAACATCAAAGTGAATCTTAAATAATAAAGCTTACATCTAACAAAAGTTCAACTTAATTCTAAAGCTTTTAACGAAACAAGGAGGGAAAAGCAATTTAGATGATTAAGATAAAACAGGGATGTAAAGACATTTAAATTATTAAGTCGAAAAGTATATTACCTATCCTTTATTCCTAACTATACATAACTCGGGCAACACGATTACGATTATGCTTTACAAGTTCATTCTCCTGAGCTCTTTCCCGTGTCCCACGTTGGGCGCCAATTAAATTATCACCTTTATTTATTTTGATTTATTTTATTTATAGTAACAATTTTGAAGAAAACCTAACTGTTGACAAAATCTCGAAGCTTACGTTTTGTTATCAGAGTTACTCCCGTTATTCTTTTTTTTTTACATTTATGTTTTACTTATAATTATTGATACATATGTATGTATTTTGATGCACGTCAATAACATGATATAAATTAAATCTTTTATTTCAGATTTTGAATAATTTTACTCTTTATCAGCACTATTGTTGAAACAGTTCTTGCATCTTAAAGGAAGTGGGATGTAAGGGCGAACGTGTACTTTTTCGTATCCAATCATTACTTTGTCGGGTAATGAGGGAGAAGCGAAAGTTGGGATAATTAGCCCGGTTTCTTTTGAAACTTTATCGTAGTTCTTCTTGATTTTTTAAATTGCTGTTATTCTTTGCGTTTTTAATTCCTCTAGAATATCTTCTTCTGGAATGTTACTAATTTCGTTAGAATAAATAACACCTTTTGAATAGTTGAATGTTCTGTGTTCAGTTACTACGACATCGAAGTCACCAAATTTGATCAATTTATTTTTTAGTTATAATGAGAAGGCTTCCTGCTCTTGTTTTTTTGCATTCTTCTACTTCTCCACCACAAGTGTAGTCGATTACTTTTTTGATAAGGAAGGGAGAAACGTTTTCAAAGCTGTTGTTGTCTCTGTTGATGACCGCCGCTGGATTATACTAGTCTGGCGGTTTGTTCATTATTCTTTGGCACACGCCACAAGAGAAAAAATAAATATATATTTATATCTATAAACGCTATTTGTCTATTGCTAGATGTTGTTGCCTAGCGAGATCAGAAGTTTTTTGTTGTATTATCCCCTTATGCTTATTTTTACTTGTTGTGTTCTTTGTATTCACGGTACTTATTTTTTTTTTTTTTCTTTTTTTTTGTATAAAAATTCATAAAACTTTTTCAATTGCACTTAAATAATTTTCTTTTGTCACTATGTCCTTGCTATGCCTCAGTCTCAGCTTATTTCCTTTCACACCCTATCATTTTTTTTTACATAGCGCGCGCGTATAGGTAATAATATTTTTTTACAATAAAATTTCAATTATATGCATCGAGCTGCTTTCCTCTTTGTGTTGCCTTTGGCATAGTTCTTGGTTCTTGGTTCGTGTTGTTATTAGCTGCTTTCTCCTTGGATAATAATTGTTTGTAAAAGATTCAAAAGAAAACACATTCTTTAACGTGTCTCAACTTAATGCCATGCGCTAAAACTAATGACAATCAAATTACTTGCCTGTGCCGACGACGCCGCTTCTTCCTTCCTTCCATCCAGTATATGGTAAGGTAAGACGGCTCTCCAACAAAATGAGAACTTTTTCCATTAAATGATTTCTTCTATTTTTGTTGGCTTTTGTTTACAAAATTGATTACTAAAGTTATCAATTTAGTTAAAAACATTTAGAATCACTTCATATTCGTGTTATAACTTTCATGGCTACGTGTACTGCCATATAAGGAGATTTTGAGATTAAATAAACAGAATACAAAATGTATACATACACCTGATATGAAACAAATGCTTTATGATGATCAAAGTATTGAGAGAACGCACCACCAAAGCACAGAATTGCTTTTAGCTTCAAACAAAACCAAAATGTGTATTTGTAGTCTTCCAAGTTCTGCTCAGTATCATCATGTTGACCACACACACAACTTACCAAAAATGTATATGGAAATAAATCTATATATATAGATATATATAGATTATATATATGTATAATATATACATATATGTTAGTCCTTCAATTTCATAATTTACTAGAACACATTTTGCACATTCCACAACGCAAAATGCTTGAGATTCGTTGGAATTAATCTTTCAAGACTGACAATCTGAAGACTTTGTAATGCATCTTTAAATTACGTAGTCTTGAAAAATCAAAACCTCTTTATAAAAATTGTGAAACAACAATGAACACTAACAAATATCTTGTTATTTATTAGAGTTCCTCTGTCAAGATTACATGTTTCAAATACCCCATCTTGATAAATCAAACCACATTTACAATATTATTAAAACATACCTTATATATGAGAAAATATCCATTCGATACTCTCAGTAAGAAATATCTAAATCAACTTCCGATATTCCAATTACATAAGACGCACAGCAGCAATAAGAAGAATTGATTTGTCAGCACCGAGTGCACAAAGAGTTTTAACATACATCTTAAATCGGTAATCGGTACTAACAAATAAAAACTTCTTTATAACATTATTGAAACAACATAACCTTAACATTAACTATTGAGAAGAATTGATTATACAATGTTCAGGCCTCTAAAGAATTATTAGATATATAACTTTAAAAAAAAAAACCTCTTTAACACAGGAAGCATAACGGAACATTGTGATGCTTGGTTTGGTAATAATATTTTTTTATAATAGAATTTCAATTATATGCATCGAGCTGCTTTCCTCTTTGTGTTGCCTTTGGCATAGTTCTTCCTTGGTTCATGTCCATTAGCTGCTCTCTGCTTGGATAATAATTGTTTGTAAAAGATTCAAAAGAAAACACATTCTTTAACGTGTCTCAACTTAATGTCATGCGCTAAAACTAATGACAATCAAATTACTTGCTGTATATGGTTAGATAAGACGGCTCTCCAACAAAATGAGAACTTTTTCCATTAAATGATTTCTTCTATTTTTGTTGGCTTTTGTTTACAAAATTGATTACTAAAGTTATCAATTTAGTTAAAAACGTTTACAATCACTTCTGACCATGACTGCTTTACTCAATCGTTTAACGACGACTAACTTCCTCACTCTAACTACCTACTATTTATATAAATCCTAGTGCGCACGCCACCACACATTCTTGCTGCAATCACATTTCCGCACGACACCAATTCACTCAAATGTATACCCACAGAAACTCTAAGCTCAAATACGTTTTGCGCACGACACCAATTCACTCAATTGCGCACGTCACCACAAATTCCTAGGCGCAGCTGCAGCTGTATACATAACTCAACATAACGGAAACTAACAAACTCAACTAATCTTGTTCAAGGTTAAACAACAATGAAACAATGATAATTTAATAACGATGACCACTGCGTGTGGCTCTTAGTTCTCCCTCACTCTCATTTCCTACATATGTATGAACATACTTAAAATTATTTTTTTTTTCTTTTTTTTTGTATAAAAACTCATAAAACTTTTTCAATTGCACTTAAATAATTTTCTTTTGTCACTATGTCCTTGCTATGCCTCAGTCTCAGTCTGTTTCCTTTCACTCCCTGCCATCTTCTGCATTCTCTACTCTTTTATGAATTGCTCTACGCGTTGCTTGATTTTTTTTTACATAGCGCGCATATACGTAATAATATTTTTTTACAATAAAATTTCAATTATATGCATCGAGCTGCTTTCCTCTTTGTGTTGCCTTTGGCATAGTTCTTCCTTGGTTCATGTCCATTAGCTGCTCTCTGCTTGGATAATAATTGTTTGTAAAAGATTCAAAAGAAAACACATTCTTTAACGTGTCTCAACTTAATGCCATGCGCTAAAACTAATGACAATCAAATTACTTGCCTGTGCCGACGACGCCGCTTTTTCCTTCCTTCCATCCAGTATATGGTAAGGTAAGACGGCTCTCCAACAAAATGAGAACTTTTTCCATTAAATGATTTCTTCTATTTTTGTTGTTTTTTGTTTACAAAATTGATTACTAAAGTTATCAATTTAGTTAAAAACGTTTAGAATCACTTCATATTCGTGTTATAACTTTCATGGCTACGTGTACTGCCATATAAGGAGATTTTGAGATTAAATAAACAGAATACAAAATGTATACATACACCTGATATGAAACAAATGCTTTATGATGATCAAAGTATTGAGAGAACGCACCACCAAAGCACAGAATTGCTTTTAGTTTCAAACAAAACCAAAATGTGTATTTGTAGTCTTCCAAGTTCTGCTCAGTATCATCATGTTGACCACACACACAACTTACCCAAAATGTATATGGAAATAAATCTATCTATATTATACATATATGTTAGTCCTTCAATTTCATAATTTACTAGAACACATTTTGCACATTCCACAACGCAAAATGCTTGAGATTCGTTGGAATTAATCTTTCAAGACTGACAATCTGAAGACTTTGTAATGCATCTTTAAATTACGTAGTCTTGAAAAATCAAAACCTCTTTATAAAAATTGTGAAACAACAATGAACACTAACAAATATCTTGTTATTTATTAGAGTTCCTCTGTCAAGATTACATGTTTCAAATACCCCATCTTGATAAATCAAACCACATTTACAATATTATTAAAACATACCTTATATATGAGAAAATATCCACTCTCAGTAAGAAATATCTAAATCAACTTCCGATATTCCAATTACATAAGACGCACAGCAGCAATAAGAAGAATTGATTTGTCAGCACCGAGTGCACAAAGAGTTTTAACATACATCTTAAATCGGTAATCGGTACTAACAAATAAAAACTTCTTTATAACATTATTGAAACAACATAACCTTAACATTAACTATTGAGAAGAATTGATTATACAATGTTCAGGCCTCTAAAGAATTATTAGATATATAACTTTAAAAAAAAAAACCTCTTTAACACAGGAAGCATAACGGAACATTGTGATGCTTGGTTTGGATTGCTCTTAGCTTCAGTGTGTTGGCCTTCGACCTTACCGGAACACAGATAGCCTAGACTACCACCAGCATTGGTCTCAGATTACTTACACTGAGTCCCCTTACCACAACAAGGTGGCAATCCAGCAAGAGGGAATGTGTGCCAATGTTTTAACACAAACTGTTTTAAAACTACCACTTATGTATTACATGGATTCGCTTTGACTTATCTCTTATCTTATAAATTGTCCACTGTACAATTTCATGAATGATATTTCCTGTTATGAATTTTTTGTAGCATTCGAGTAGGTCAGTAATATTATTGCATTGACGTGTTGGTCCCCGACTGCTAAGCCCGTAATGATGTGTCGTACCTTTGACTGAAGACCATTTATGCCCATTTTTCTCACGAAGTATAACTTTATCGCACGATATAATGTTGGACTTAGCTCTTAAGATATTTAGGGGAATGTCATTTTCATCCATATCAGTTTCGTCCTCTGATGAACTGGTGTTTTGAATGGACTCGCGCTCCTCGTCTTCTATGTCAGAACCAATCTCATCCAGAACGCTCTCATCGTTGTTATCACTCAAAGAAACACAAGAAAGAAAGTGCTCAAATTCTTGATCAGTTAGTGCTTTTTGGGAAGTCTTAGTATGTAGTAAGTCAACAATAAATCGCTCAAGAAAAATATACCCAAAAACCTAAAAGTTACACAAACGTCATCCTTCGTCAAGTTGACTACGCCACAAATGAAAAAGAAAAAAAAACTTACTATATCCACCAACTAAACTAGCAAGACTAACGCTGTATGAAAGCCAAGATCAAAACAAACAATAAAAACATGATTAAACACGAAAATTAGATCGACCAAGGATGACGGTCTAGGTTTAAATAACACAGAGAGTTACAGATTAGTTGTTTTATATGGAAAAAATGTGTTAAAATGACTCAATAATGGCGTCTCACTCATTAATTTGAGTGATAACAATTTCTTACGAATCGCCAACTGCGACGCAAGACTTCTTCGTTCGTAAATGGCGCTAACATTCTTAAAAAAATTGTCTGGTTGTCGCGTCACTGCTTGCAAAACCTAAAAACGAATCACCCAGAAACTCGATTATTGTACTTTTTGTTCATCTTTCAGCAGCAAGTGATCCGATTTTGCAAGTCCACGGCAGTCGCTGTCATCGTTTGTATGATTTTTGATTTTGCTGCTTGCGATCGAAAGAAATTGGAAGCGACGGTTTTCTGCTTTTGCTAGTTGCTTCTTCACGCATATTCTTACAATTTAGAATCTGCACACATTGTTTGTGTGGAAGTGTACCAACGAACTCGACATCTGGCGCGACTGACGTCGACTTTAAAATTCTGATTGCTGCTGCTCGACTTGCGCTGATGACCAAAAGCAGAAGCAAGACAAAATCAAAAATTACAAAAACGACGACTGCGACTGAAGTCGACTTGCAAAATCAGATCACTTGCTGCTGAAAGATGAGCAAAAAGTACAATAATGGAGTTTCTGGGTGATTCGTTTTTAGGTTTTGCAAGCAGTGACGCGACAACCAGACAAATTTTGAAGAATCTTAGCGCCATTTACGAACGAAGAAGTCTTGCGTCGCAGTTGGCGATTCGTAAGAAATTTTTATCACTCAAATTAATGAGTGAGACGCCATTGTTGAGTCATTTTAAAACATTTTTTTGCTTAAAAGTGGGCTTGGTGTTTTTCGGTAAAAACGCATCGGTTTGGCTTCCGCCAAATATACACCTTGCCATCTGATCCATGCAAATTAAATTTGCTTTCATAAGTAAAAAGAACCTTTAAATTAAAAGTTAGAAATGTTTTTTAAACAAAAATTAATGATGTATACCGTATTCCAAAAATCTTCCTGCTTCAACAAATATTCTTTCGCAAATTTCACTCTCAAAGCTTTGTTCTTCTGGCTTATAAATGGTTTCTTCTTTGCCACTCTTCCATGATAATCCTCTTTGTGTAATGTGTTACGAATTGTATTTAAGCAAACATCTTTTCCACTCAAGTTTTTCACAGAAGTTTGTAAATCCTTAGCGGTTTTAAAGGAGTCTTGTTTTACTTCCCTAAGAATTGATCGCTCATCTCTTATACTAAGTATTTTCCCCTCCCCCTTTCTACTTTTGTAATGCAATCTATGCTCATTTTGATATCTCTCTATGATATCGTGGACAGTAGATTTGCTTTTCCCAACTATTTCAGCAATTTCTCTTAGTGTTTTCCCTTCACCATTTAACTTTATATATTATTATTTGATAATAGCTTTTACAGTATTTCTCTTATCTGTAAAAGCTTTTATCTAGCTATGTATCAAAGGGCAAGGAAGCTGTACCATACATTTGTACTGTGGCTCCATCGAATAATCGGACAAAGGTTATGATTATCATTTTTGTGATAAAATGGGTAAATTTCTTATAAAAAACATATTTTTTTTAATGTATATTTCTTGTCCAACATCAGATCTTTAATAACAACAACAAAAACAATAAAGCAAGAATAATGGGTAAATTCATGATATAAACAAAAACTGCATTTTTAAGTGCGCAAAGAATAATCGGACACTTAATTTAACTTAAAAAATACGTTATAAAAATTAAAAATTAATATTTTGTCCCATAGCCTTTAGCTTTCAAAACTGCTTCTAATCTTCTTGGCATTGATTCCACCAATTTATTGCATAATTCAGGCTGAATAGAATGCCATGCCTGCATCAATCCATCTTTTAAGTCTGCCAATGAGTTAAATTTTTTTTGGTACACTCGCTTAGCAAGTTCTTCCCACAGATGTTCAATAACATTGAGATCTGGACTCTGGGCAGGTGTCTGCAGCAGTTTGGGGCAGTTATAGATCAACCAAAGCTTTGCTACTTCCGAAGTATGCTTGGGATCATTGTCTTGGTAAAATGCAAAGTTACTTAGAATGTTTAGCTTCTCTGCACTTTGTTTAACATTCTCCTTTAAAATGTCGAGGTAAACAAATTTATCCATTCTACCATCTATAAAATGCAAATTGCCCACCCCCGCACTGGACATACAGCCCCAAACCATTACAGAACCTCCTCCATGCTTAAAAGTGGGCTTGGTGTTTTTCGGTAAAAACTCTTCGTTTGGCTTCCGCCAAATATACACCTTGCCATCTGATCCATCAAATTAAATTTGCTTTCATCAGTAAAAAGAACCTTTAAATTAAAAGTTAGAAATGTTTTTTAGACAAAAATTAATGATTTACCGTATTTCAAAAATCTTTCTGCTTCAACAAATATTCTTTCGCAAATTTCACTCTGAAAGCTTTGTTCTTCTGGCTTATGAATGGTTTCTTTTTTGCCACTCTTCCATGATAATCCTCTTTGTGTAATGTGTTACGAATTGTATTTAAGCAAACATCTTTTCCACTCAAGTTTTTCACAGAAGTTTGTAAATCCTTAGCGGTTTTAAAGGGATCTTGTTTTACTTCCCTAAGAATTTCTACTTTTGTAAAGATTGCATTAATGCAATCTATGCTCATTTTGATATCTCTCTATGATATCGTGGACAGTAGATTTGCTTTTCCCAACTATTTCAGCAATTTCTCTTAGTGTTTTCCCTTCACCATTTAACTTTATATATTATTATTTGATAATAGCTTTTACAGTATTTCTCTTATCTGTAAAAGCTTTTATCTAGCTATGTATCAAAGGGCAAGGAAGCTGCACCATACATTTGTATGTGTAACCATAACTTGTACACTACATTACTTGTATTATAAAAAGATTTTATTTATTTCTTTATAAGATTCCACATTTGCTTTTATTAGTTATATTTTATAATTGCTTTGTTTTAATTTTGTTTAATTAGTTATGTTTTTATTTTGACGGCTTATGCGTCTTATTATAGAGTTTACTATGAACTAACTTGCCTGCTTTTTGTATAATGAATAAAGTTGCTGCGTTCAGCACCTTAGTCACGTTGCACTTGCACGCGCGAAAGTGGAAAAGATGCAGACATATTGTCAGCGACTTTTGTGGGAATTATCAAATTCGTAAATAAGAGTGTAATATTACCACTTAATGTGGTAAACAAATATTTCTGTTGCGTAAGCGTATGATAGAGTTTTCAGGAGTTCTTGCAGGGGTACTTAACTTATATCTTCGAAATATTTCGGGATATTGTTGTTGGATGAAGTAACAATTTATTGACGTCTACATTAGGACCAAACGTTGCTCCAACTTTAATTAAAAATGCGGCAAAGTTTTTTAATCCGCAGTCGTCAATAATTTTAAATGAACGGCAGTTCTTAACCACCCATTCGGTAATAACTGCAACACCCTCCTGTTTTATTTCTGTGTTAACATCTACTAGGGAAGCATCCCGAAATGTACTGGAGTGAACGGTGTAACATTTATGTTTCACAAGGTTAGATGTGCTTCTTGCATACTTATAGGCAGTAAAGCATATCTTACAAGCTACAGTCTCAACCACTTCCTCTCCATTTTCATTTAACACTTTTGAAAAAAAAATCCCAAAGTTTACTTCGGCCTTTCTTCTTCATTAATTTATACATCCCACTATGAGGCTTCTCCTTAATATCTGGTCAAAACCTATAAAACAGCCGATTACTGTCCTGTCACGGTCGCCAAAATGTTTTGTAATTAAAAGTTTCACTTTATTCATTTAATTTATTTTTTGTTTCATAATTTATTTAATTACAATTGAGTTACTTCAACTATACAGCCGTTCTAATCTGCCTGTTGATTGCAACGATAATTCGATTTATGGAATTTGGCCGCTGTGCCAATCCAAATCCTTGTTTTTAAACAGGACAGCCGATTACTGTCCTGTGTAGTAGGTATGGATTAAACAATTAAAAAAAAAAAAAACATGCAAGCGTTCGCTTGCTTTGACTTTAGTTTGATGAATGTTTTTCTTTATTCGTAAAGCTTATTAAACTAAGATTGGTGAGTGTTAGTGTGTCTATGATCAAAACTACACACAAAAATTAATTTTGGACACAGAGCTCAAAGAATACACTTCCACTTCTCAAAACAATGAACAAAATATATCATTATCATTATGTTCATTCTTTCCTTCTCCTTCATTACCTCCATTTCGCACATACATATTACACATCTCTTTTTTAATTGTGTGGATTTATATTGAAATTCATTCTTTAACAAAATTAATTATTATTCTTAATTTTATTATAAAATTTTATATGTATTTTTTTTTTTTTTTGGTAAATGGTTTTTTTTTTTTTTTTTTTTTTAAGTGTATTCTTTAAGAGATTGAATATTTCTATTGTAATTTAATTTAATGTCCAGAATAAAACTATTTATTTAAATGAAAGACTTTTAGTTTTTTTGTTTTATATTTAAATGATCGAATCACAAGCACAACTTGTCTGTTCTATGTTACTTGAGTAAGTGAGGAATGAGCACAAGAAAGACAAGCAGATCTAAGCCACAGACTCATAAAGTCTCGTTACATTTCTGCTCTCTCTTCTTTACACTCTCCTCATTCTAATATCAATGCAACTTTTGCTCTTGATGCGTATACAAAATCTCAACAAATTATTATTTTTTTTCTCTTTTTTTTTTTTTTGAAGCGAAACTTCTTTAGTATGAAATTTTCAGTGAAAAAATACAAAATGTAACGTTTTGAGATTTCAGTATAATTTTTTTTTCACTTTTTTTTCTGCGCTCGCGACTGCTGCACTAAATGTAAACACAATAAAGAAGAATAGCGCGAACGACAGCAAAACAAATACCGAAAATTTTGTGTTTGCGTCGTTTGTCAATTAAACCGTTGGTTACCTCTTTTACTTATTATTGCTATTTATCTATTTATCCATTTCATGTCCGAAATATTCCCGCGAACGTGAAATTTACAGCTGCGCATTAAGAAACACTTAGAAAAATCGTGGTTTGTTTTAAATTGCAAATCTAATTATAATTATAATGATAGAGAGAAAGAGAGCATTTTGCGCCACGAACATTTGGAAGCGTTATTAAAATTGTCTACAACTAGCATTCACATAAATTTGGACAATTTTTTGGAAGGCTCGTGGAAAAATAAAAGGAAATTCGTATATTTAATTTTTTTTTTTTTTCGGTTTACATACAAAATTTTTCGTTTCTATGCATTGTAGATTTCTTGTACATGTATTGGTATTTGCTCTTCCATAAGCAATGTTTGAGCACCTCTTATCTAAGTAATACCTGGTATTTTCTCATAATTTTCTATTAAGCGTTCGCCTCCCACAAACCAAAATGATTAAAAGACTAATAAAATAAATAGACTTGACAACTACAAATTGTATATTATCTTAAGGAAACATACCATACATACAATTTGTTGTTGGATAGGTTAGGTTAGGTTTGCTTGTCTGATCAAGAATGGTTCTTAGTGTTGCCAAGAAGAAGTATGGAGATCCTTTAGATTCTGTTTTTTAAATAATTTTTTGCGAGCTTTAATAGAATCGAATATCATTACGAATGTACATACATTTGTCCATGGGGTAGTTGCGAAGTGAAGAATATAGCAATATTTAGAATATAATTGCAATGAGAAAATATGTAGCCATTCATTTTTACGTGGTGTTTGAAAGTGACAATGGGTTCGACAAAGATTTAAGACGTCTCCGGCTTGCCTTTTCCAATGACAACAGCTGTTTCCTCTCGATTTCGATCGCAATGATCCGTGCAAGTGGAATTTTTTAATTTATTATTGGCTGCACTTAATTACATATTATTATTATTTTAATGTATTTATTAAAGCGTGGCAAATTTTCAAATTGTTTGTTAACAATCACACTTGGCAATCACACAAAATCGCGTACACTTTTCAATCAGCTGTTCATTCGATCATCAATGCTCGAAAAACTAAATCGTCTCTCTCTAAACTCTCCTGAAGTAACGAAAGTTATGGACTAGCTATAGTAGCTCAGTCCAGCAGCCAATCCTCTGTTGATTGCTGCCTGCAGTCCTCTGTACTGCTAATGAATGAGGATCCAAATCCTTGCTGAACCCTCCAAATGATGGAAAATGGGACTAGTCCTCAATGTTAATTCCCTGCTTGGGCGTTCCGTGCAGGATCATCATGTAATGAACAAAACAAGACCCAATTGTTTTAGGTGTGTTTTATCAATTAAATCTTATGCTCAACGCTTGAACTACGCTTATGCATGGATTGGTGTAACATGCCAAGTTTTGGGATATATTTTATTAATGAGACAGGATGGGCGTCGAAGAGAGAGATGATAATTGGAAAGTGGTCACTGCCAAAGAGATTGTATCATGTTGCATGTGTAGCTAATGAAGGGGAAGAAAGTGTAAGGTCTATGTGGGTGAGATAATTGTGGGTGCTGAAATGTATGGGAGAGCTATCATTCAAGATGAGAAGTGGGGATTGATCAATAAATTTAGAGATTAAGTTTCCTTTACGATTGTTAGACTGTGAACCCCATCTACGGTGCCAGCTGTTAAAGTCGCCACACATGAGGGTTGGGATCGAGAGGTTAGCTATGTTGTGAAGATTGTGTAGAGAGAAATTTTGGTTTGGTGGTATATATGAGGAGATAATGGAGAAAGAAAATTTTGAGTGAATAGTGATGCCGGTGGTAAAAAATCTTAGTTAAGGTTAAGAATATCGTGTTGGATGGATGAGTGAATCAACAGTGCTACTCCCCATGTGAGTAGGAGGAGTGTTGAGGATAAATACTATAATTAATTGGGATTGGAAAGTTATTGTGGGGATGGAGATGGTTTTCTTGTAAGGCGATTATTTTGGGGTTGTGTTTTTTAATGAGTAACTGCAACTGGTTGTAGTTGTTAATGTAAACATTAAGATTCCACTGCAAGATATTTAGCATCGTGATAGGAAAATAATTTTAAAATAGTTTTTTTTTTTTATATATATATAGCACTGGTTGTTAGCCAGTTGAATTTACAAAAGAGATTTGAGCCCTCAGTGACTGATTAAGAAGCACTTAGAAAAATCGTGGTTTGTTTTAAATTGCAAATCTTATTATAATTATAATGATAGCACATATAAGTACATGTGTATATGTAAACACAGATCTAGAATAAGCCACGAACATTTGGAAGCGTTATTAAAATTGTCTACAACTAGCATTCACATAATTTTGGACAATTTATTGAAAGGCTCGTGGAAAAATTAAAGGAAATTCGTATATTTAATTTTTTTTTTCTCGGTTTACATACAAAATTTTTCGTTTCTCTGTATTGAAGTTTTCTTGTACATGTATTGGTATTTGCTCTTCCATAAGCAATGTTTGAGCACCTATGCCTGAGTCAATCATCAGATTGACAATGCGAAAATTAAATAGACTGCCGCTGCTTAGTTACTGACGTCTGCTCGCGATGAGTATTAATCGTCGACTGAACTTGAAAATTAGATCACGCGAATTATAAGTTATTCCTTTAGAAGGAGTAAAAGACGTGGTTTAAGTTTAATTTCAAGACTAATCTTTATTATAAAAAATACAATAGTTGAAACCTCGGTGACGCTTACTTTCTATAGCAAGGTCCCGTTACAATTGTGTTTACGTCAACATTAATATTATTTGTTATTCTTAGATTTTAATATAGGACACATTGTTGCAATGACCGTCTACACGATTTCTGTCAATTGCCACAATGTGTTTGTTCGTTTTCAAAGCTGTTGTTGTCTCTGTTGATGACAAGGAATTTGCCTGCATTGCTTGCAGACGCCGCTGAATTATACCAGTCTGGCGGTTTGTTCATTATTCTTTTGCACACGACACAAGAAAAAATATACATATATGTATGTGGTAAATCTGATTACAACATGTTTATTATTTTAGTGAATATTATCATGTGTTTATTATTTTAATGAATGTTATAATGTGTTGTGTATTTTAAAGAATACGTTTTCTTATGCCCGTCCTTTAATCCAATCTGTTCACTTCTGCGTCTGTTCAACTAATCTATTCACTTCTCATTTACTTCTCCTCCTTCTACGACTCAGACCCTTGAGGAACCTTGAGTCGCGTTGCCTCCTAATCTGACTCACCGGGGTTGCCACGTATCCCCATACCCTCACAATCCCACATATATAAATTTAATAAAACAATTATGTGATGATTAAAAAAATATATAATTTGTTTTATTGGTTTTATGAATTATTATTGTTAATTGTGCAGCACTATGTGCTTTCCTCTTTGAGTCTAGAACAGAACTAAAAGCTCACTTCACATTTTCAAAGCCTTTGCTTTATGTTGGCGTACGTGCTTGAAAGTGCAATTTATATTTTCATTTTAATAACATTTCCTAATACAAAATTTAAGTTTATAAATGAATAAATGAAACACATCGTCATTTTTTCTATAAATTTTCATTCTTTTTGCATTTTTTAAACGTTCTATTTGTGTTAAACTTTCACTTGATTGTAATTTTGTCCTATAATTACGAGCACGCTCTGCACATGTCTTCATTTCTTTAACAGCTATATTATGTTGTTACAAATTCCTAATTTGTCTAACAGTTTAAAAATTATTAAAATTAAATACCTGCTGTCAGTTGGCGAGCGGCTACCAGTTGGTGTGATGTGAGGGTGATGCGGCGTGTGCAGTGATCAAACGGAGGCAAGTGGCGACGTGGTGATCCAACGGTGACTTGCATCTCGACGTGGAAATCCAACGGAGGCAAGTGGCGACGTGATGATCCAACGACGACTTGCAGCTCGACGTGGTTATCCAACGGAGGCAAGTGGCGACGTGATGATCCAACGACGACTTGCAGCTCGACGTGGTGATCCAGCAGCAACAAACAATGCCTTACATCCAAAAGACTTCCTTCTTTTTCTTCTAAAAATCCAATATGGAGGTTTTTTTTTTCATTTGTCAGTTCATCAAATTCAATGTCATTGACTTGTCATTTTTATTCCTCCTCTTCTTCTCTCCTAATTCAGCTGTTCCACACCAGGGCTACCTGCATTTATTGAAGTGCTGCCAAGGTGTCCTGGAAATGATCGATAGTTATCGATCATTTTTGTAACATTGCCCCCTCCTCAGACTCGTGGCTCCTGACCGAGATCATATTCCGTTCCCCGATGTATTTGATCAGACGATTAACACGTACCACTTAAGTTATTGAATTTCCGGGCGGTGGTCCATACAACAACTCACACGGCCGTCTTATTTCTCGACCCATCAAAAGCATCACTGGGGTGTAACCTTTTGACTCCTGAACAGCTGAACGATAAGAACACAAGGCTAATAGCTGGTCCCAGTCATCTTGATTACTAACCAAGAATTTTGCATGGTAGTCCAACAAAGTCCTTTAAAAGCGTTCAACCATCCCATCGGACTGGGGATGTAATGGCGTCGTTATGGTTTTGTGATGCTTAAATAAATGTTACGCGACATTTTTGTCCAGAGTGTGCCCTTGCCTCCAATCTAATAGCTACACTGAGAGCATCATTAAAACATTTTGGTCGACTGGAAACAACTAGATTGTAAATTGAAGTGTCACGCAGGCTATGTACAAAATGTTGTGTCAATGTGTCGTTGTATGCTGGTAACATTGGACTTTGAAAAGCGGTTGATCGTCGTGGCATGGTGAGGCTCTTTACTGATGCCCGTTCGAAATAATCAATTATTTTAAACCCCACATCTGACACCAATGTTACAAATTCCTAATTTGTCTAACAGTTTAAAAATTATAAAACTTAGAAACCTGCTGTCAGTTGGCGAGCGGCTACCAGTTGGTGTGATGTGAGGGTGATGCGGCGTGTGCAGTGATCAAACGGAGGCAAGTGGCGACGTGATGATCAACAGCGACTTGCAGCTCGACGGGGTTATCCAATGGAGGCAAGTGGCGACGTGATGATCCAACGACGACTTGCAGCTCGACGTGGTGATCCAGCAGCAACAAACAATGCCTTACATCCAAAAGACTTCCTTCTTTTTCTTCTAAAAATCCAATATGGAGGTTTTTTTTTTCATTTGTCAGTTCATCAAATTCAATGTCATTGACTTGTCATTTTTATTCCTCCTCTTCTTCTCTCCTAATTCAGCTGTTCCACACCAGGGCTACCTGCATTTATTGAAGTGCTGCCAAGGTGTCCTGGAAATGATCGATAGTTATCGATCATTTTTGTAACATTGCCCCCTCCTCAGACTCGTGGCTCCTGACCGAGATCATATTCCGTTCCCCGATGTATTTGATCAGACGATTAACACGTACCACTTAAGTTATTGAATTTCCGGGCGGTGGTCCATACAACAACTCACACTGCCGTCTTATTTCTCGACCCATCAAAAGCATCACTGGGGTGTAACCTTTTGACTCCTGAACAGCTGAACGATAAGAACACAAGGCTAATAGCTGGTCCCAGTCATCTTGATTACTAACCAAGAATTTTGCATGGTAGTCCAACAAAGTCCTTTAAAAGCGTTCAACCATCCCATCGGACTGGGGATGTAATGGCGTCGTTATGGTTTTGTGATGCTTAAATAAATGTTACGCGACATTTTTGTCCAGAGTGTGCCCTTGCCTCCAATCTAATAGCTACACTGAGAGCATCATTAAAACATTTTGGTCGACTGGAAACAACTAGATTGTAAATTGAAGTGTCACGCAGGCTATGTACAAAATGTTGTGTCAATATGTCGTTGTATGCTGGTAACATTGGACTTTGAAAAGCGGTTGATCGTCGTGGCATGGTGAGGCTCTTTACTGATGCCCGTTCGAAATAATCAATTATTTTAAACCCCACATCTGACACCAATGTTACAAATTCCTAATTTGTCTAACAGTTTAAAAATTATAAAACTTAGAAACCTGCTGTCAGTTGGCGAGCGGCTACCAGTTGGTGTGATGTGAGGGTGATGCGGCGTGTGCAGTGATCAAACGGAGGCAAGTGGCGACGTGATGATCAACAGCGACTTGCAGCTCGACGGGGTTATCCAATGGAGGCAAGTGGCGACGTGATGATCCAACGACGACTTGCAGCTCGACGTGGTGATCCAGCAGCAACAAACAATGCCTTACATCCAAAAGACTTCCTTCTTTTTCTTCTAAAAATCCAATATGGAGGTTTTTTTTTTCATTTGTCAGTTCATCAAATTCAATGTCATTGACTTGTCATTTTTATTCCTCCTCTTCTTCTCTCCTAATTCAGCTGTTCCACACCAGGGCTACCTGCATTTATTGAAGTGCTGCCAAGGTGTCCTGGAAATGATCGATAGTTATCGATCATTTTTGTAACATTGCCCCCTCCTCAGACTCGTGGCTCCTGACCGAGATCATATTCCGTTCCCCGATGTATTTGATCAGACGATTAACACGTACCACTTAAGTTATTGAATTTCCGGGCGGTGGTCCATACAACAACTCACACGGCCGTCTTATTTCTCGACCCATCAAAAGCATCACTGGGGTGTAACCTTTTGACTCCTGAACAGCTGAACGATAAGAACACAAGGCTAATAGCTGGTCCCAGTCATCTTGATTACTAACCAAGAATTTTGCATGGTAGTCCAACAAAGTCCTTTAAAAGCGTTCAACCATCCCATCGGACTGGGGATGTAATGGCGTCGTTATGGTTTTGTGATGCTTAAATAAATGTTACGCGACATTTTTGTCCAGAGTGTGCCCTTGCCTCCAATCTAATAGCTACACTGAGAGCATCATTAAAACATTTTGGTCGACTGGAAACAACTAGATTGTAAATTGAAGTGTCACGCAAGCTATGTACAAAATGTTGTGTCAATATGTCGTTGTATGCTGGTAACATTGGACTTTGAAAAGCGGTTGATCGTCGTGGCATGGTGAGGCTCTTTACTGATGCCCGTTCGAAATAATCAATTATTTTAAACCCCACATCTGACACCAATGTTACAAATTCCTAATTTGTCTAACAGTTTAAAAATTATAAAACTTAGAAACCTGCTGTCAGTTGGCGAGCGGCTACCAGTTGGTGTGATGTGAGGGTGATGCGGCGTGTGCAGTGATCAAACGGAGGCAAGTGGCGACGTGATGATCAACGGCGACTTGCAGCTCGACGTGGTTATCCAACGGAGGCAAGTGGCGACGTGATGATCCAACGGAGGCAGGTGGCGACGTGATGATCCAACGACGACTTGCAGCTCGACGTGGTGATCCAGCAGCAACAAACAATGCCTTACATCCAAAAGACTTCTTTCTTTTTCTTCTAAAAATCCAATATGGAGGTTTTTTTTTTTTTCATTTGTCAGTTCATCAAATTTAATGTCATTGACTTGTCATTTTTATTCATCCTCTTCTTCTCTCCTAATTCAGCTGTTCCACGCCAGGGCTACCTGCATTTATTTGAGTGCTGCCAAGGTGTCCTGAAAATGATCGATAGTTATCGATCATTTTTGTAACAATATTGTAAATCATATAAAGCAAATAAATTTTTGTGGTACCAACCTGCAATTGCAGATATTTGGAACGAAAGCAAAGACTTATTGTCAAGCGCAACTGCAGTTATGCTTGTCTTCAAACGCTACTGCAGTACCGCTGCCGCTGTACCGCTCCCCAGGTGCAGATAGGTGGATGTTTACAGTTAACTTATAGTTAATTTTTTGTATAACATTAAGAAACGTGAGGTAGGGTAGGATTTGGTAATAATTTTTGCATTAATGATCATCAAAATACATTTTTTTTATTATGTATATAAAATTATATATCTATTCAAAAATGGTGGACTGTTTCTGGGATTTGCCCATATGCTTACAAACATATTACGGCCTGGACTATCATCAACTGTAGATACATATATCAAATTCTTGAACTACTGTCGGGCAAGTGATGTATTCTTGGTCCTTTGTTCGAAAATTCGTTTTTAAGTTCTACGTAGAAAGTTGCCAAATAAAATTTGGGCTGCGCCTCTAAATAACACATGCAGATATCCTTCAGTTGGGACGAAGGTTAATTAGGAATCCAAAAGAAAAGCGACAAGCCTGTCATGGCATAAATGTATATATTCCCATAGCTTACCAAAATGAAAGACAATTATTGATGCCAATCTCTCACAAAACTACTAACAAGTTATCGAACAATTAATTAACACTATTTCTTTAATCGATTAATCGACTCATTAGACTATTGATGGCTCAAAATTTGTCCCAAAATTCAAGTCACTAGACCCACACTAGCCCTTTTTACACTTATACGAAATGACAAACGTTATATCTGTATGTAAAGATGATGTTCTTTAATTTAATAGTTTTAATGTAAATGTAACACTCGAAACAGCTTCTGTGATACAACTTCAAACGGACAGCTTCAACGTTCTTTAACGACTTCGACCTCTTCAACGACTTTGCTCCTTTTTTATCCTTATAACAAAACAGTCTACTTTGTATAGGGGAAGCGAGCGGCAATACAATTACTTAGTGCGTGATTTATTTTCTTATCAATTTGCATAATAGAAAAAGAGGGATGGATTTGGAAAAATTGGCAAAATAAAGACGATAATTTGTATGTCTTGGGATGTCTCTAGACAATCTCATGACACCATTGGATGCTGCACCAAGATCCGCCTGATGTGACAGAACCAAATTTTCTTTGCCTGTTTTAAATTCGAATTTGTAACAAAAATCGGAGACACCGCTTAAAACCAATGCTTTATATCTCCATTTATTGAGCTTATTCGGCATATATCTCTTTATGGAGTTTCTAGCTTTGGTAGAGCAAATTTGTTCATCTACACACATAAATTGCTCCATTGGAACTTTTATAAAATTGTTTTAAGTTCGTGGACAATCGGGCTAATTTTAAATAAGCGATCATGTTGAGGATTCGTAGGAGGCACCTGGCATTCGTTGTTATTAAAATGAATGTGACGTCTTATGTCTTCAAATCTTTTTCGCGACATTGCGTCTTGAACAGCATCCATACCAATATGCTTGGACCAATATTTCGACACTCAAGGCATGCCTGCAAGCGTCATATAAAGTACAATCCCAATAAATTGGCGGGTTTCCAGCGATGTGTGCACGGATCTTTCTGGTGACAATATAAATTGGTTTCGTTTCTTATTTATTTGAAAAAAGAATTGAACTGGTAATGAGAGCTCGATAATTTCAACTGGCAAGTCTGTACTCCCCAGGAATCTTAGTTGGTTTTCGTTGCGAAGTAAATTAAGACTTTTCCATATAAATTTATTCCTCATTTCGCTTTTTTTCTGTGCAGAGCTATGTTGGCTCGTTTTGGTTGAGTATTATCGACGCCTCCAGCAATCACAGATTATATATCTGCATTAACTTTAACAATTTGCTTTAAGAGCCATATATATCTGTATTTACATTTATAATATTGCTTAAAGCTTGCAACTAATATTTAGTTTAGACTTACTGTACAGCTGAGATATTATAATTTTGGCTTAATTAATTATTTGCATCATTGTTATTACATTTAAAATTACCCAAGGAAAGATGGCATTAAAAACCTTGGACCAAAAAGAAAACTAAAATAAAACTTAATCTACTTAAATCCAAAGGAATGCTATATGACAGAATGAATTTTTGGCAGCGATGACATTGAGGAATGTCAGAGTGTTGACGGGGCGGCTCAATTTCGACCATTTGTCGGCACAAACGGATCAATTTGAGAGCTTCCAAGTTGTTGTAACTGGGCGCAAAGTCGACAAAAAACATATTAAGCGGCTGTTTACTTATTCGACCAATCGGGCTATGAACATTCCTGATATCCAAGTTTGTTCAGTTCGTCTTCAACATCGCCCTTGCGGGTAGTGTGGTGTGGTGTAAACCTCTTATCACGATCCTAAACGAGGGTTCGTCCTCTAGTTGATAAGTGTGGGAAGTCACTCGTCAAGGTATTTCGTGATATAACGGTACGCTTCAGATATGGAAGGTAGGACTTTGATTTCACCCTTGCTCATTGTTTTAACAACATATGAGTTTGGCTCTGTAATTGAATCTGTAGATTCTTTAATTATATATTTATTATTTCTACTTTATTTAATTAATTTAATAAATGCTTTAATTCTTTGTACATGAGGTGGTGACATGATTATTGCTACATTTTACACATCTAAATTGCTTCCTGTGGAATCGTTTGGTATGGCCAAATTTTTGGCAGCGATGACATTGAGGAATGTCAGAGTGTTGACGGGGGGGCTCAATTTTGAGAGCTTGCAAGTTGTTGTTACTGGTCAAATGGTCAAAATTGAGCCCCCCCGTCAACACTCTGACATTCCTCAATGTCATCGCTGCCAAAAATTTGGCCATACCAAACGATTCCACAGGAAGCAATTTAGATGTGTAAAATGTAGCAATACTCATATCACCACCTCATGTGCAAAGAATTAAAGCATTTTTCCAATTAATTAAATAAAGTAGAAATAATAAATATATAATTATAGGATCTACAGATTCAATTACAGAGCCAAACTCATATGTTGTTAAAACAATGAGCAAGGGTGAAATCAAAGTCCTACCTTCCATATCTGAAGCGTACCGTTATATCACGAAATACCTTGAAGAACAAAAAGTGACTTCCCACACTTATCAACTAGAGGACGAACCCTCGTTTAGGATCGTGATAAGAGGTTTACACCACACTACCCTCAAGGGCGATGTTGAAGACGAACTGAACAAACTTGGATATCAGGATGTTCATAACCCGATTGGTCGAATAAGTAAACAGCCGCTTAATATGTTTTTTGTCAACTTTGCGCCCAGTAACAACAACTTGCAAGCTCTCAAAGTTGACAAAAAATGGCAAAATTTTTGGCAGCGTTGACATTGAGGAATGTCAGAGTGTTGACGGGGGGGCTCAATTTTGACCATTTGTCGGCACAAACGGGTCAATTTGAGAGCTTTCAAGTTGTTGTTACTGGGCGCAAAGTTGACAAAAAACATATTAAGCGGCTGTTTACTTATTCGACCAATCGGGTTATGAACATTCCTGATATCCAAGTTTGTTCAGTTCGTCTTCAACATCGCCCTTGAGGGTAGTGTGGTGTAAACCTCTTATCACGATCCTAAACGAGGGTTCGTCCTTTAGTTGATAAGTGTGGGAAGTCACTTTTTGTTCGTCGAGGTATTTCGTGATATAACGGTACGCTTCAGATATGGAAGGTAGGACTTTGATTTCACCCTTGCTCATTGTTTTAACAACATATGAGTTTGGCTCTGTAATTGAATCTGTAGATCCTATAATTATATATTTATTATTTCTACTTTATTTAATTAATTGAAAAAATGCTTTAATTCTTTGTACATGAGGTGGTAATATGATTATTGCTACATTTGACACATCTTAATTGCTTCCTGTGGAATCGTTTGGTGTGGCCAAATTTTTGGCAGCGATGACATTGAGGAATGTCAGAGTGTTGACGGGGGGGCTCAATTTTGACCATTTGTCGGCACAAACGGGTCAATTTGAGAGCTTGCAAGTTGTTGTTACTGGGCGCAAAGTTGACAAAAAACATATTAAGCGGCTGTTTACTTATTCGGCCAATCGGGTTATGAACATTCCTGATATCCAAGTTTGTTCAGTATTTAATTAATTGAAATAATGCTTTAATTATAATTTGAATATGCGTACTTTTAATTCATCTTTTTTATAGTCTGCTGTTCTCTCTTGTTGGCGACACTTCTAGAGTTGTCGAATCCAAAAGGGTTGCCAAACCCTCATTATGTGTTCGGGTCATGTGCCGACCTTGGTCATGTAATCCGCCACAAATCTAACACATCCAGAAGTCCGTTGATTTTGACGAGCCCAACTGCTGAACGGTTGTTAGGCAGTTGTTGTCTGCATTAATTTGGTTTGTTTCTGTTTCTTGTTGCATTTCACTTTCAAACTCAGTTTCTGATGGTAAATTGATTGGTAAATCGCTGCCCGATTCAATATCTGCGTCGTTACTTAAAGCATCAAATCTGTTGCTGTTGACAATATGACTACCAGTATTCTTTGGTGTGGCTTGAACATCCTCATTGTCAGAGGATTTTTGGGGTCTTTTTATGCTCAGCGCTGCAGTCGCTTGAGCTACAAAACTTAATTAACTTAGAAATATAATATGAGAATGTCAACATTGTTGCATGCGCTAGGCATCCAATGAACATTTAATAATCCATAGTGTAGGAATGTGCTAAAGACGCAATTCCCACACTATGTTGTTTACACAATTACCCTAATCATATACTACTACAGAAGCCACTTCCTGATTATTGTTTGTGTCAGGAAATGAAGCCTCTGCAATTTGAAGTTGCTTATTCTTCCACTAATAATTCGGCCACTGCTACTGCATCCGAAAATGAGGGATACTCCAAGTTTCGTGGAGTGATGAGACGTTCTTTATTTATTTATTTTTTTTTTTGGAAACTTTATTATTATATTATCAATATTATCGAAAAATAACATAACATATCAATCGAACAAAACACAAAGAATTACCGCAAAATGAAGTTAAAACGCAATTTAAATTTTTGAAGGTTTAATTAAATTATGAACTTTAAAATTAATTTTTTCTCAGAGAGCCGTCAACCTGTCCGATAGAAAACACCAGGAGTATCTGGTTCTGACTGTTGTTCTATTTGCTCTTGCTCTTCCTGAACTGAAGTATAATAATAAATTAGCTTGGTATTCTTGTTAACTTCTTTATTATTATGATTTACAACTTGAGCAAATGACTGGCTAAGCTGAATGGCTTAGCTCAGGTCTTCAACTGATATCTTATGCTCAGCGCTGCAGTCGCTTGAGCTACAAAACTTAATTAACTTAGAAATGTAATATGAGAATGTCAACATTGTTGCATGCGCTAGGCATCCAATGAACATTTAATAATCCATAGTGTAGGAATGTGCTAAAGACGCAATTCCCAAACTATGTTGTTTACACAATTACCCTAATCATATACTACTACAGAAGCCACTTCCTGATTATTGTTTGTGTCAGGAAATGAAGCCTCTGCAATTTGAAGTTGCTTATTCTTCCACTAATAATTCGGCCACTGCTACTGCATCCGAAAATGAGGGATACTCCAAGTTTCGTGGAGTGATGAAAGGTTCTTATTAATTTTTGTTTTTTTTTTAATTTTTTTATTTTATTTTATTAATAGACAAAAAATTTTAATTAAAAAATGTAAGAAACGACTCTATGATGAGATAAATTTATGATGATTAGCGTGATATGGCTGTCCGATTCAATATCTGGGTCGTTACTTAAAGCATCAAACCTGTTGCTGTTGAAGTGTTGTAAAAAACTCATCTTGCGTAATCATTGAGTACTGCACATTGGCATGCATGGCCAGTACCTTTAAGTTATAGGTCATATTGTGCTTACTTTCGTCCACCATAAAATAATTATCATCCGACTGATAAATTTTTAAATAGAAATAACAAACTTACTTTATACAGATTGTACTTATATCGTACCAAATAGACAAGTGATTCCTTAGCATTGATAGCCTGATTTATCTTAATTATATAGATAACATCTGTTAAATTGGAACTTCTCTCACTTGAAGTTTCTGTTGTCTTAGTTTTAAAAAAAAACCAGGCTCCGTTTTGGTCTCATTTGCCATGCTACTGCCATTGTAATGAAAATTTTCTGTCAAATCAATGCGAAAATTTAAACTTCTATCGGTTCGACAGACAAATTGCATGTTGAAAGTCTCTTTCTTTTAAACTGCCATTATAAGTTTCTCTTAGCCAACAAATAATTTGTGCGATTCTCAACCAAATGTGGCAACATATATTTCTTGGCCACATAGTATAAATCGCATGCATTATCAAATGATGAAATAGAAATATCGTCGGTATATATGTAATCGATCATGGCTTTAAATAAATTAGGTTGTTCATCGGGTAGTAAAATTGGATCATTTGGTTTGTTTCTGTTTCTTGTTGCATTTCACTTTCAGACTCAGTTTCTGATGGTAAATTGATTGGTAAATCGCTGCCCGATTCAATATCTGCATCGTTACTTAAAGCATCAAATCTGTTGCTGTTGACAATATGACTACCAGTATCCTTTGGTGTGGTTTGAACATCCTCATTGTCAGAGGATTTTTGGGGTCTTTTTATGCTCAGCGCTGCAGTCGCTTGAGCTACAAAACTTAATTAACTTAGAAATGTAATATGAGAATGTCAACATTGTTGCATGCGCTAGGCATCCAATGAACATTTAATAATCCATAGTGTAGGAATGTGCTAAAGACGCAATTCCCAAACTATGTTGTTTACACAATTACCCTAATCATATACTACTACAGAAGCCACTTCCTGATTATTGTTTGTGTCAGGAAATGAAGCCTCTGCAATTTGAAGTTGCTTATTCTTCCACTAATAATTCGGCCACTGCTACTGCATCCGAAAATGAGGGATACTCCAAGTTTCGTGGAGTGATGAAAGGTCCTTATTTATTTATTTATTTTTTTTTTTTAATGTTTTTATTTATTTTTTTTTTTGTTTTATTAATAGACAAAAAATTTTAATTAAAAAATGTAAGAAACGACTCTATGATGAGATAAATTTATGATGATTAGCGTGATATGGCTGTCCGATTCAATATCTGCGTCGTTACTTAAAGCATCAAACCTGTTGCTGTTGAAGTGTTGTAAAACACTCATCTTGCGTAATCATTGAGTACTGCACATTGGCATTCATGGCCAAGTTATAGGTCATATTGTGCTTACTTTCGTCCACCATAAAATAATTATCATCCGACTGATAAATTTTTAAATAGAAATAACAAACTTACTTTATACAGATTGTACTTATATCGTACCAAATAGACAAGTGATTCCTTAGCATTGATAGCCTGATTTATCTTAATTATATAGATAACATCTGTTAAATTGGAACTTCTCTCACTTGAAGTTTCTGTTGTCTTATTTTTAAAAAAAAAACCAGGCTCCGTTTTGGTCTCATTTGCCATGCTACTGCCATTGTAATGAAAATTTTCTGTCAAATCAATGCGAAAATTTAAACTTCTATCGGTTCGACAGACAAATTGCATGTTGAAAGTCTCTTTCTTTTAAACTGCCATTATAAGTTTCTCTTAGCCAACAAATAATTTGTGCGATTCTCAACCAAATGTGGCAACATATATTTCTTGGCCACATAGTATAAATCGCATGCATTATCAAATGATGAAATAGAAATATCGTCGGTATATATGTAATCGAGCATGGCTTTAAATACATTAGGTTGTTCATCGGGTAGTAAAATTGGATCATAGTTTTCTGGTAAACTGCCATTATAAGTTTCTCTTAGCCAACAAATAATTTGTGCGATTCTCAACCAAATGTGGCAACATATATTTCTTGGCCACATAGTATAAATCGCATGCATTATCAAATGATGAAATAGAAATATCGTCGGTATATATGTAATCGAGCATGGCTTTAAATACATTAGGTTGTTCATCGGGTAGTAAAATTGGATCATAGTTTTCTGGTAAACTGCCATTATAAGTTTCTCTTAGCCAACAAATAATTTGTGCGATTCTCAACCAAATGTGGCAACATATATTTCTTGGCCACATAGTATTTATCGCATGCATTATCAAATGATGAAATAGAAATATCGTCGGTATATATGTGATCGATCATGGCTTTAAATAAATTAGGTTGTTCATCGGGTAGTAAAATTGGATCATTTGGTTTGTTTCTGTTTCTTGTTGCATTTCACTTTCAGACTCAGTTTCTGATGGAAAATTGGAAAATTGATTGGTAAATCGCTGCCCGATTCAATATCTGCGTCGTTACTTAAAGCATCAAATCTGTTGCTGTTGACAATATGACCACCAGTATCCTTTGGTGTGGTTTGAACATCCTCATTGTCAGAGGATTTTTGGGGTCTTTTTATGCTCAGCGCTGCAGTCGCTTGAGCTACAAAACTTAATTAACTTAGAAATATAATATGAGAATGTCAACATTGTTGCATGCGCTAGGCATCCAATGAACATTTAATAATCCATAGTGTAGGAATGTGCTAAAGACGCAATTCCCACACTATGTTGTTTACACAATTACCCTAATCATATACTACTACAGAAGCCACTTCCTGATTATTGTTTGTGTCAGGAAATGAAGCCTCTGCAATTTGAAGTTGCTTATTCTTCCACTAATAATTCGGCCACTGCTACTGCATCCGAAAATGAGGGATACTCCAAGTTTCGTGGAGTGATGAGACGTTCTTTATTTATTTATTTTTTTTTTTGGAAACTTTATTATTATATTATCAATATTATCGAAAAATAACATAACATATCAATCGAACAAAACACAAAGAATTACCGCAAAATGAAGTTAAAACGCAATTTAAATTTTTGAAGGTTTAATTAAATTATGAACTTTAAAATTAATTTTTTCTCAGAGAGCCGTCAACCTGTCCGATAGAAAACACCAGGAGTATCTGGTTCTGACTGTTGTTCTATTTGCTCTTGCTCTTCCTGAACTGAAGTATAATAATAAATTAGCTTGGTATTCTTGTTAACTTCTTTATTATTATGATTTACAACTTGAGCAAATGACTGGCTAAGCTGAATGGCTTAGCTCAGGTCTTCAACTGATATCTTATGCTCAGCGCTGCAGTCGCTTGAGCTACAAAACTTAATTAACTTAGAAATGTAATATGAGAATGTCAACATTGTTGCATGCGCTAGGCATCCAATGAACATTTAATAATCCATAGTGTAGGAATGTGCTAAAGACGCAATTCCCACACTATGTTATTTACACAATTACCCTAATCATATACTACTACAGAAGCCACTTCCTGATTATTGTTTGTGTCAGGAAATGAAGCCTCTGCAATTTGAAGTTGTTTATTTATCTTCCACTAATAGTTCGGCCACTGCTACTGCATCCGACAATGATGGATACTCAAAGTTTCATGGAGTGATGAAACGTTCTTTATTAATTTTTTTTTTTTTTTTTTTTGTTAATTTTTTTATTTATTTTGTTTTTTATTTTATTAATAGACAAAAAATTTATTTATTGTCGTTTATTTAATCAAAGCACTGTTTACTTCGAATGTTAGTGATTTGTTAAAACCCTCACAACCACCACTCTGAGATATTTGACGACAACTGATCTTCCGATGCCAACTATCCCCGTATTTATACTAATCTGGTGCCCACGACACCAATTCACTCAAACTCCTACAATTCTACAAACTCTAAGCTCAAATGTGTTTTGCACACGACCCTTTCCTTAACTGTCACTTACTTACATAGACTGCATTTAGACTAACGTCATATAATCGTCGATTCTTCTTTGATGATTTTGGTTTGTGTTTAGACAAACCTTACGCTTGAAAATCAAAGTTTTGCTAATTTCTTTTCATTTATATTTCTTTATACAACTGTGCATTCTGTTACAGAGCACATTTCTTCACCTTCGCTCCTGGCTAATATATTCTGCATGTCGCATGCATCCTCACGCTACGCAAGCCAAAAAATTGTGAAAAAACCGAATGAGGCGAAAGAGAACCAAGAAAAACGTCAGCAGAGAATTTCATAACGACGTTTTCAGAACATCACATCTTACCCTCAATGCCTCGCTTCTCTTACCTATAAAAAAAAGATTTCGCTGTCGCGCTGAGCTTATAGTCGAAATGCAGACATACTGAATACCTAACTAAGTCACTCAATTGTGCACGTCACCACGAATTCCTAAGCACAGCTGCAGTTGCGTACACGACACAAAACAGAATCAAAACTAAGCAACTCAAAGCATGTATCATATCGTTCAAGGCTAAACGACAATGCACATAATGATGATTGATAATGATGAATAGCTAAGACCAGTGTGTGTGGCTCTTTGATCATCATTATATTTGGTTTCTTCTCTCTCATTTACGTTATTTCCTACATACATGACCAAAAAAATTGTGTTTTCAATTTATAAGCGCTTTTTTTATTGTTTGTTGAAATGAGTCCTTCAGCAAAAAATATCTTTTAGGCAGGTTCTGTCCCCAAATTTTGTTGCAGTCCTGGCAATATTGAAGATAGGATATGGCTTTCCATCACAGATGAGCTAAGGATAGGATATCCTAAGGACATGCCACCTTGAATACCTTCAACAGCAGCAATGCTCCTCGAATCTACTCAATTTAATGCCTCGCGGTCCTCCGCCAGTCAACTGTGCATCCGCTTTTGCTCTGCGAGCACGGCTTCGTATGGTGTTTTTCCAATTTGTAGGTGTCTGAAATAAAAAATTGCTATATAAAAGCAAATATTTAACAATTATTACATTAACTTACTACATTCCACTGTGATGCTGTGCGTGTGTGTCCTCCTTATGCCATACAAATCAATTATGAGCTGCTCCCACAAATTTTGTATTCCCCATGGCGCCAGCGGACTATTTTTCCCTGTGTTCTTTCAAAAAATTGAGATAATACTCAAGCTTCATAAAAAATGAAAAATGTGTTTTGGCTTCTCACAAAATTTCAAAATTGAATAACTAAGGCATAGTAAATACCTGAACGGACTTTTGAGATAACAATAGAGCCAATCCACATAAAAATGTTATCTTCATTAGCCGTGATATGGTCGATTTTAATTGTTTTTGTGTCCAGCAAATTATTATTGTAAAATCTTGTTTTAGTTGATTTCC
Organism: Amiota communis; assembly: GCA_037043315.1. Lineage (NCBI taxonomy): Eukaryota > Metazoa > Arthropoda > Insecta > Diptera > Drosophilidae > Amiota > Amiota communis. The sequence goes on from JBAMAV010001061.1 coordinate 721,467, forward strand.
AGTTAATCGACATAATTATGTCTTTTAGTCGTAGCCATTGTATTATCCATAAGTTTAGCAGCTTTTCCTACATCTTGATTATTACGCATCTTGTTACGACATAAATTGTATCCTAAACTGATAATCTTTCCAATTTTCTCAAAGAGGCCAAGGCATTTGAGAATGGTTAGCAATAGGAATGAAGCTAAGATGAAGCGTACTGCAAAAAAACCATCATTACATAGCCATTCTGACCACTTTGGTGAAATATGTATCTCATAGTCTCCTTGCATTTCGATAAGATAATCAGGATAATTAGACATGTAGCAGCAAAACGAATCAAGTAATTTAAGTGCAGGCACCCAAACTTTAAGAAGTACTAATTCTAGTAGGTACAATATACCAATCAATTCTATAATGAAATAAAAAATTCGATAAACACTGTTCGCCAAATGTTTTGCTACGGTAAGTGGCCGATAGCGCCCCAGCAAAATTAATATTGATGCTGCGAAGATCATTGAAGCATAGTTGGGTATTAATCTTGATGAATCAGGGTTAATCAACGATATAAGGCTTATGAAGTTTCCATGCATATATAACCCGCATACAAGTATCAAATTAGATTCGATTGTTGTTTGCACCATTGAACTTTTCCTTCTATTTTACTTTTTTTTTGCTTGGTAATTTGGTGTCGTCCAAAAAAAAAAAAAAACTACGCGTATAATTTTGTTTTCACAGGAAATTTCCAAATTTAGTTAGATATAGTAAATTTTGTTTTGTGTTGTTTCGAGTTAGAGGATTAAATTAAAAGTGAGAAATATTTGAAGTAAAATGCTTACAAAAGCAAAGTGAATATTTTGATTAAGAAAAGGCAAAGAAAACTAGATGTTCTGAAGTTAGGAAACTGAAACTTAACTGAAACGATAGGACGTGTGTACTGCTCCTCCTACTTTTTCTTTATGATGTTGAAATCATTGCGCTTGCTGTCCAGGACTGCCACGTGTTTCAAATAAATCAAATATCTTATGTACATTTGCTTAAAAAAAAAAAAATAATGATAATAATAATAATCCACCCCAGTTTATTTTATTAGGGTGTCACCTACAGGTGAATAAGAATTCTGAAAGAGATACAGATTGTTTCTTATTGTTAAGGTAAAAATAATATCTCAGAGTTTATATTAATTTTTATTTTTATTTAGAGATATAATTTTATTTCTTCTTGCCTTGCCTATTTTGATAATAAAATTCAATAATTTGTAATCGCTATTCGTTTGTAAGTCGATTCATTGTTAAATTATAGACCAAACTGAACGTGTTTGATAATAACACAAGGCACGTAAACCGCGTCAGCTATTGAAAACAGTGTTGCCAAAAAAAAAGTTGTGTATTTGTTCTCCTCTGTAGAACAGTTTGTGAACTATGACGCGCTGTTTGTTTCTCCTCTGATGTGTACTGTGGAGAGTAAAGCTCTTGGCTGCTTTGCTCCCCCCTCCTTATGTATTGTAGTGTAAAGTTTTTTTTTTTTTTTCTTTGCTTTGCTTTTGCCAATTATTTTTATTATCAATAATTATTACTGCTGCTGCAGCATTAGTTTACGCATCTCCTCCAATTGCTTGAAGGTCTCCTCTCGCCGTTGCCGATGATTTCGCCACTGACGTTGGCGACGCAGTCTACGGGCTTCCTTTTGCTAATAAATAATAATAATTATGCAACCGTCTTAATCTGCACGTTGATTGCAACTGCCCTTGCTAATTTTTTTTCTAAGCCTCATTACTGTCGCTGTGGTTGGTAGTTTTTGCAATGCTTCTGCTTGCTCTTCAGTCCAAATACGGCAATTTTGCTTATTCACGTATCCATTCAACCATAAATGAGCTTCGTCGCTGAACACAATTTTTCGATAAAAAATTGGATCTTCTTGCCTTGCCTATTTTGATTATAAAATTCAATAATTTGTAATCGCTATTCGTTTGTAAGTCGATTCATTGTTAAATTATAGACCAAACTGAACGTGTTTGATAATAACACAAGGCACGTAAACCGCGTCAGCTATTGAAAACAGTGTTGCCAAAAAAAAAGTTGTGTATTTGTTCTCCTCTGTAGAACAGTTTGTGAACTATGACGCGCTGTTTGTTTCTCCTCTGATGTGTACTGTGGAGAGTAAAGCTCTTGGCTGCTTTGCTCCCCCCTCCTTATGTATTGTAGTGTAAAGTTTTTTTTTTTTTTTCTTTGCTTTGCTTTTGCCAATTATTTTTATTATCAATAATTATTACTGCTGCTGCAGCATTAGTTTACGCATCTCCTCCAATTGCTTGAAGGTCTCCTCTCGCCGTTGCCGATGATTTCGCCACTGACGTTGGCGACGCAGTCTACGGGCTTCCTTTTGCTAATAAATAATAATAATTATGCAACCGTCTTAATCTGCGCGTTGATTGCAACTGCCCTTGCTAATTTTTTTTCTAAGCCTCATTACTGTCGCTGTGTGTGGTTGGTAGTTTTTGCAATGCTTCTGCTTGCTCTTCAGTCCAAATACGGCAATTTTGCTTATTCACGTCCATTATCCATTCAACCATAAATGAGCTTCGTCGCTGAACACAATTTTTCGATAAAAAATTGGATCTTCTTGCCTTGCCTATTTTGATAATAAAATTCAATAATCTGTAATCGCTATTCGTTTGTAAGTCGATTCATTGTTAAATTATAGACCAAACTGAACGTGTTTGATAATAACACAAGGCACGTAAACCGCGTCAGCTGTTGAAAACAGTGTTGCCAAAAAAAGTTGTGTATTTGTTCTCCTCTGTAGAACAGTTTGTGAACTATGACGCGCTGTTTGTTTCTCCTCTGATGTGTACTGTGGAGAGTAAAGCTCTTGGCTGCTTTGCTCCCCCCTCCTTATGTATTGTAGTGTAAAGTTTTTTTTTTTCTTTGCTTTGCTTTTGCCAATTATTTTTATTATCAATAATTATTACTGCTGCTGCAGCATTAGTTTACGCATCTCCTCCAATTGCTTGAAGGTCTCCTCTCGCCGTTGCCGATGATTTCGCCACTGACGTTGGCGACGCAGTCTACGGGCTTCCTTTTGCTAATAAATAATAATAATTATAATTATTTTTCACAAATTTGAAGATGCCAAGAAAGTACAGAGCCACTCAAATATGTGCACAGGTGCAACAAATAGATAAAGGAGAGATAAATGATTTCTTGAATCACTATGTATGCATGTCTATTATTAATAATACTAACACGAAAGAATATTTATTTTACGCTTTGCCCTCCCCATCAACCAATTATTTCGTGATCTATCATTTCTGTTGTGTTTCATATCTTTCTTTTATAGTTCATAACAATATTTCATTGTTTTCCACACCGATAATCTTGTTGTCTGGATTTATTAAATGGTGGCACCTGGCGCACCAAGGAAAGTCTTTTAATTAGTTTAGGTTTTTTATTTATTATAAACTAACTGGAGTAGCACTTGTCTCGTCTTTTTGTAAATGTTGATTAGTTGCGACGATCTCGGCCATCACCTGCTGCTGCAGCATTAGTTTACGCATCTCCTCTCCAATTGCGTGAAGGTCTCCTCTCGCCGTTGCCGATGATTTTATACTCTTTGCCGAAGCTAAGCTTTATGCTAGCCTACGTGATCAAAAACACTTGAACTTCAAATGTTCGAAGCCTTTGCTTTATGTTGGCGTACGTGCATGAAAGTGCACTGTCAGTGAAAAGGCTGGGATATTGCATCAGCCAAAGCAGACATTGCGTCATCGCAAATAGTGTGGGAATAATGATGGGGATAATGATGATAATAATGATAATTAGGAAGTATACAAAAGAATTCTTAACTTATGTGTATTTCTTACTTGTTATAAATGATCTTACTCTAACAAATTGTTCATTTTATGTCCTTTTTTTTTTTTTTTCTGTTAATTTTGAGAAATTGCTTTAAATCAGAGATGCTGTACATTGCACACAGCTTATAGTCTGCCCACACGCATTGAAAATACATTCACACAAGTCAATTTCTTTTTCTGTTTCGCTTCTTCTCTGCATTCTGTTTCATTCACATTTGCGATAACGTATATTTTATTGTTGTTTGCGGTACGGTTTAATAGGAAAACAAATTTGCAGCTGCGCATTAAGAAGCACTTAGAAAAATCATGATTTGTTTTAAGTTGTAAATCTAATTATAATTATAATGGTTAAAAAATGGCGTTTGACTTACTCATGTCAAAAACGAATGAAACATTTTTTTACTGGTTCAGAAATAGCAAATACAATAATAACCAAAACCAAACGAACTGAGTGGATAGAGTGCGGCGCTCAATACAACACGCAACTCGTTTGACTCTGCGAAGAAGATGAAGAGAAATATTTTTTCCTGCATATTTCAAAGTATCAAATAAAAAAAACAAAAACACTCAAATACACCAAAGATACGTCGTTCCACTTTAAAAGCTTGACACAAACTGATTTTAAAACAGCTACAGCTACCAGTCATAAGAACATATTTTACCTGAATCGCATATAATTGGCCTGGCCAACCATGGTGTTCATTAAGGGTTATTTATTGTATCGAATGTTATATGGGATATCTGTGGTAATTATTTAGTGTTATGTGTATGTCATTTTTATTGTGTGTTCAAGTACATTGGAATGGAAAAAAGTCAGAAATCCGCAGGTCAAAAAAAAAAAAAACAATAATCTATACTAACTGTTATGAGAGCGAAAATAAGGGTCGATTGTGTTTCAATGATATTTTCCTATGTAAAATACAAAGAAACCGGTTATGAGTTGGAAAAAGTACGAACATACAGCAGTTAAAAAAAATAAAAAGTCCATAAAAAATGTATAGTAGTCTGGCCAGACCATGGTCTGAAATCCACGGTTTAAATTCCACATGTCCATATCTCATCCCAATCATATAGTACTACCGAAGGCACTTCCTGAGTATCTGGTTCTGACTATTGTTCTATTTGCTCTTCCTGAACTGAAGTGTAATAATAAATTAGTTTGGTATTTATGTTTACTTCTATATTATTATGATTTACAACTTGAGCAAATGACTGGCTAAGCTGAATGGCTTAGCTCAGGTCTTCAACTGATATCTTATGATCAGCGCTGCAGACGCTTGATCTACAAAACTTAATTATTTTAGAAATGTAATATGAGAATGTCAACATTGTTGCATGCGCTAGGCATCCAATGAACATTTAATAATCCATAGAGTAGGAATGTGCTAAAGACGCCATTCCCACACTATGTTGTTTACACAATTACCCTAATCATATACTACTACAGAAGCCACTTCCTGATTATTGTTTGTGTCAGGAAATGAAGCCTCTGCAATTTGAAGTTGCTTATTCTTCCACTAATAATTCGGCCACTGCTACTGCATCCGAAAATGAGGGATACTCCAAGTTTCGTGGAGTGATGAAAGGTTCTTATTAATTTTTTTATTTTTTTTAATTTTTTTATTTTATTTTATTAATAAACAAAAAATTTTTATTAAAAAATGTAAGAAACGACTCTATGATGAGATAAATTTATGATGATTATCGTGATATGGCTGTCAAATCTGTTGCTGTTGACAATATGACTACCAGTATCCTTTGGTGTGGTTTGAACATCCTTATTGTCAGAGGATTTTTGGGGTCTTTTTATGCTCAGCGCTGCAGTCGCTTGAGCTACAAAACTTAATTAACTTACTTAACTAATCATATACTACTACAGAAGCCACTTCCTGATTATTGTTTGTGTCAGGAAATGAAGCCTCTGCAATTTGAAGTTGCTTATTCTTCCACTAATAATTCGGCCACTGCTACTGCATCCGAAAATGAGGGATACTCCAAGTTTCGTGGAGTGATGAAAGGTCCTTATTAATTTTTTTAAATTTTTTATTTTATTTTTTATTAATAGACAAAAAATTTTAATTAAAAAATGTAAGAAACGACTCTATGATGAGATAAATTTATGATGATTAGCGTGATATGGCTGTCCGATTCAATATCTGCGTCGTTACTTAAAGCATCACATCTGTTGCTGTTGTAAAAAGCTCATCTTGCGTAATCATTGAGTACTGCACATTGGCATGCATGGCCAGTACCTTTAAGTTATAGGTCATATTGTGCTTACTTTCGTCCACCATAAAATAATTATCATCCGACTGATAAATAATTGATTGATTTTCATTAATTTTTAAATAAAAATAACAAACTTACTTTATACAGATTGTACTTATATCGTACCAAATAGACAAGTGATTCCTTGATAGCCTGATAGCCTGATTTATCTTAGTTATATAGATAACATCTGTTAAATTCGAACTTCTCTCACTTGAAGTTTCTGTTGTCTTATTTTTAAAAAAAACCAGGCTCCGTTTTGGTCTCATTTGCCATGCTACTGCCATTGTAATGAAAATTTTCTGTCAAATCAATGCGAAAATTTAAAATTCTATCGGTTCGACAGACAAATTGCATGTTGCACGTTGTGCTAAAGACACACTATGTTGTTTACACAATTACCCTAATCATATACTACTACAGAAGCCACTTCCTGATTATTGTTTGTGTCAGGAAATGAAGCCTCTGCAATTTGAAGTTGCTTATTCTTCCACTAATAATTCGGCCACTGCTACTGCATCCGAAAATGAGGGATACTCCAAGTTTCGTGGAGTGATGAAAGGTCCTTATTAATTTTTTATTTTTTTTTAATTTTTTTATTTATTTTTTTTTTTTATTAATAGACAAAAAATTTTAATTAAAAAATGTAAGAAACGACTCTTTGATGAGATAAATTTATGATGATTATCGTGATATGGCTGTCCGATTCAATATCTGCGTCGTTACTTAATGCATCAAATCTGTTGCTGTTGACAATATGACTACCAGTATCTTTTGGTGTGGTTTGAACATCCTTATTGTCAGAAGATTTTTGGGGTCTTTTTATGCTCAGCGCTGCAGTCGCTTGAGCTACAAAACTTAATTAACTTACTTAACTAATCATATACTACTACAGAAGCCACTTCCTGATTATTGTTTGTGTCAGGAAATGAAGCCTCTGCAATTTGAAGTTGCTTATTCTTCCACTAATAATTCGGCCACTGCTACTGCATCCGAAAATGAGGGATACTCCAAGTTTCGTGGAGTGATGAAAAGTCCTTATTAATTTTTTATTTTTTTTTAATTTTTTTATTTATTTTTTTTTTTTTATTAATAGACAAAAAATTTTAATTAAAAAATGTAAGAAACGACTCTTTGATGAGATAAATTTATGATGATTATCGTGATATGGCTGTCCGATTCAATATCTGCGTCGTTACTTAATGCATCAAATCTGTTGCTGTTGACAATATGACTACCAGTATCTTTTGGTGTGGTTTGAACATCCTTATTGTCAGAAGATTTTTGGGGTCTTTTTATGCTCAGCGCTGCAGTCGCTTGAGCTACAAAACTTAATTAACTTACTTAACTAATCATATACTACTACAGAAGCCACTTCCTGATTATTGTTTGTGTCAGGAAATGAAGCCTCTGCAATTTGAAGTTGCTTATTCTTCCACTAATAATTCGGCCACTGCTACTGCATCCGAAAATGAGGGATACTCCAAGTTTCGTGGAGTGATGAAAGGTTCTTATTAATTTTTTTTTTTTTTTTTAATTTTTGTATTTTATTTTATTAATAGACAAAAAATTTTAATTAAAAAATGTAAGAAACGACTCTATGATGAGATAAATTTATGATGATTAGCGTGATATGGCTGTCCGATTCAATATCTGCGTCGTTACTTAAAGCATCACATCTGTTGCTGTTGTAAAAAGCTCATCTTGCGTAATCATTGAGTACTGCACATTGGCATGCATGGCCAGTACCTTTAAGTTATAGGTCATATTGTGCTTACTTTCGTCCACCATAAAATAATTATCATCCGACTGATAAATAATTGATTGATTTTCATTAATTTTTAAATAAAAATAACAAACTTACTTTATACAGATTGTACTTATATCGTACCAAATAGACAAGTGATTCCTTGATAGCCTGATAGCCTGATTTATCTTAGTTATATAGATAACATCTGTTAAATTCGAACTTCTCTCACTTGAAGTTTCTGTTGTCTTATTTTTAAAAAAAACCAGGCTCCGTTTTGGTCTCATTTGCCATGCTACTGCCATTGTAATGAAAATTTTCTGTCAAATCAATGCGAAAATTTAAAATTCTATCGGTTCGACAGACAAATTGCATGTTGCACGTTGTGCTAAAGACACACTATGTTGTTTACACAATTACCCTAATCATATACTACTACAGAAGCCACTTCCTGATTATTGTTTGTGTCAGGAAATGAAGCCTCTGCAATTTGAAGTTGCTTATTCTTCCACTAATAATTCGGCCACTGCTACTGCATCCGAAAATGAGGGATACTCCAAGTTTCGTGGAGTGATGAAAGGTCCTTATTAATTTTTTATTTTTTTTTAATTTTTTTATTTATTTTTTTTTTTTATTAATAGACAAAAAATTTTAATTAAAAAATGTAAGAAACGACTCTTTGATGAGATAAATTTATGATGATTATCGTGATATGGCTGTCCGATTCAATATCTGCGTCGTTACTTAATGCATCAAATCTGTTGCTGTTGACAATATGACTACCAGTATCTTTTGGTGTGGTTTGAACATCCTTATTGTCAGAAGATTTTTGGGGTCTTTTTATGCTCAGCGCTGCAGTCGCTTGAGCTACAAAACTTAATTAACTTACTTAACTAATCATATACTACTACAGAAGCCACTTCCTGATTATTGTTTGTGTCAGGAAATGAAGCCTCTGCAATTTGAAGTTGCTTATTCTTCCACTAATAATTCGGCCACTGCTACTGCATCCGAAAATGAGGGATACTCCAAGTTTCGTGGAGTGATGAAAGGTTCTTATTAATTTTTTTTTTTTTTTTAATTTTTTTTATTTTATTTTATTAATAAACAAAAAATTTTAATTAAAAAATGTAAGAAACGACTCTTTGATGAGATAAATTTATGATGATTATCGTGATATGGCTGTCCGATTCAATATCTGCGTCGTTACTTAATGCATCAAATCTGTTGCTGTTGACAATATGACTACCAGTATCTTTTGGTGTGGTTTGAACATCCTTATTGTCAGAAGATTTTTGGGGTCTTTTTATGCTCAGCGCTGCAGTCGCTTGAGCTACAAAACTTAATTAACTTACTTAACTAATCATATACTACTACAGAAGCCACTTCCTGATTATTGTTTGTGTCAGGAAATGAAGCCTCTGCAATTTGAAGTTGCTTATTCTTCCACTAATAATTCGGCCACTGCTACTGCATCCGAAAATGAGGGATACTCCAAGTTTCGTGGAGTGATGAAAGGTTCTTATTAATTTTTTTTTTTTTTTTTAATTTTTGTATTTTATTTTATTAATAGACAAAAAATTTTAATTAAAAAATGTAAGAAACGACTCTATGATGAGATAAATTTATGATGATTAGCGTGATATGGCTGTCCGATTCAATATCTGCGTCGTTACTTAAAGCATCACATCTGTTGCTGTTGTAAAAAGCTCATCTTGCGTAATCATTGAGTACTGCACATTGGCATGCATGGCCAGTACCTTTAAGTTATAGGTCATATTGTGCTTACTTTCGTCCACCATAAAATAATTATCATCCGACTGATAAATAATTGATTGATTTTCATTAATTTTTAAATAAAAATAACAAACTTACTTTATACAGATTGTACTTATATCGTACCAAATAGACAAGTGATTCCTTGATAGCCTGATAGCCTGATTTATCTTAGTTATATAGATAACATCTGTTAAATTCGAACTTCTCTCACTTGAAGTTTCTGTTGTCTTATTTTTAAAAAAAACCAGGCTCCGTTTTGGTCTCATTTGCCATGCTACTGCCATTGTAATGAAAATTTTCTGTCAAATCAATGCGAAAATTTAAAATTCTATCGGTTCGACAGACAAATTGCATGTTGCACGTTGTGCTAAAGACACACTATGTTGTTTACACAATTACCCTAATCATATACTACTACAGAAGCCACTTCCTGATTATTGTTTGTGTCAGGAAATGAAGCCTCTGCAATTTGAAGTTGCTTATTCTTCCACTAATAATTCGGCCACTGCTACTGCATCCGAAAATGAGGGATACTCCAAGTTTCGTGGAGTGATGAAAGGTCCTTATTAATTTTTTATTTTTTTTTAATTTTTTTATTTATTTTTTTTTTTTATTAATAGACAAAAAATTTTAATTAAAAAATGTAAGAAACGACTCTTTGATGAGATAAATTTATGATGATTATCGTGATATGGCTGTCCGATTCAATATCTGCGTCGTTACTTAATGCATCAAATCTGTTGCTGTTGACAATATGACTACCAGTATCTTTTGGTGTGGTTTGAACATCCTTATTGTCAGAAGATTTTTGGGGTCTTTTTATGCTCAGCGCTGCAGTCGCTTGAGCTACAAAACTTAATTAACTTACTTAACTAATCATATACTACTACAGAAGCCACTTCCTGATTATTGTTTGTGTCAGGAAATGAAGCCTCTGCAATTTGAAGTTGCTTATTCTTCCACTAATAATTCGGCCACTGCTACTGCATCCGAAAATGAGGGATACTCCAAGTTTCGTGGAGTGATGAAAGGTTCTTATTAATTTTTTTTTTTTTTTAATTTTTTTATTTTATTTTATTAATAAACAAAAAATTTTAATTAAAAAATGTAAGAAACGACTCTTTGATGAGATAAATTTATGATGATTATCGTGATATGGCTGTCCGATTCAATATCTGCGTCGTTACTTAATGCATCAAATCTGTTGCTGTTGACAATATGACTACCAGTATCTTTTGGTGTGGTTTGAACATCCTTATTGTCAGAAGATTTTTGGGGTCTTTTTATGCTCAGCGCTGCAGTCGCTTGAGCTACAAAACTTAATTAACTTACTTAACTAATCATATACTACTACAGAAGCCACTTCCTGATTATTGTTTGTGTCAGGAAATGAAGCCTCTGCAATTTGAAGTTGCTTATTCTTCCACTAATAATTCGGCCACTGCTACTGCATCCGAAAATGAGGGATACTCCAAGTTTCGTGGAGTGATGAAAGGTTCTTATTAATTTTTTTTTTTTTTTTTAATTTTTGTATTTTATTTTATTAATAGACAAAAAATTTTAATTAAAAAATGTAAGAAACGACTCTATGATGAGATAAATTTATGATGATTAGCGTGATATGGCTGTCCGATTCAATATCTGCGTCGTTACTTAAAGCATCACATCTGTTGCTGTTGTAAAAAGCTCATCTTGCGTAATCATTGAGTACTGCACATTGGCATGCATGGCCAGTACCTTTAAGTTATAGGTCATATTGTGCTTACTTTCGTCCACCATAAAATAATTATCATCCGACTGATAAATAATTGATTGATTTTCATTAATTTTTAAATAAAAATAACAAACTTACTTTATACAGATTGTACTTATATCGTACCAAATAGACAAGTGATTCCTTGATAGCCTGATAGCCTGATTTATCTTAGTTATATAGATAACATCTGTTAAATTCGAACTTCTCTCACTTGAAGTTTCTGTTGTCTTATTTTTAAAAAAAACCAGGCTCCGTTTTGGTCTCATTTGCCATGCTACTGCCATTGTAATGAAAATTTTCTGTCAAATCAATGCGAAAATTTAAAATTCTATCGGTTCGACAGACAAATTGCATGTTGCACGTTGTGCTAAAGACACACTATGTTGTTTACACAATTACCCTAATCATATACTACTACAGAAGCCACTTCCTGATTATTGTTTGTGTCAGGAAATGAAGCCTCTGCAATTTGAAGTTGCTTATTCTTCCACTAATAATTCGGCCACTGCTACTGCATCCGAAAATGAGGGATACTCCAAGTTTCGTGGAGTGATGAAAGGTTCTTATTAATTTTTTTTTTTTTTTTTAATTTTTGTATTTTATTTTATTAATAGACAAAAAATTTTAATTAAAAAATGTAAGAAACGACTCTATGATGAGATAAATTTATGATGATTAGCGTGATATGGCTGTCCGATTCAATATCTGCGTCGTTACTTAAAGCATCACATCTGTTGCTGTTGTAAAAAGCTCATCTTGCGTAATCATTGAGTACTGCACATTGGCATGCATGGCCAGTACCTTTAAGTTATAGGTCATATTGTGCTTACTTTCGTCCACCATAAAATAATTATCATCCGACTGATAAATAATTGATTGATTTTCATTAATTTTTAAATAAAAATAACAAACTTACTTTATACAGATTGTACTTATATCGTACCAAATAGACAAGTGATTCCTTGATAGCCTGATAGCCTGATTTATCTTAGTTATATAGATAACATCTGTTAAATTCGAACTTCTCTCACTTGAAGTTTCTGTTGTCTTATTTTTAAAAAAAACCAGGCTCCGTTTTGGTCTCATTTGCCATGCTACTGCCATTGTAATGAAAATTTTCTGTCAAATCAATGCGAAAATTTAAAATTCTATCGGTTCGACAGACAAATTGCATGTTGCACGTTGTGCTAAAGACACACTATGTTGTTTACACAATTACCCTAATCATATACTACTACAGAAGCCACTTCCTGATTATTGTTTGTGTCAGGAAATGAAGCCTCTGCAATTTGAAGTTGCTTATTCTTCCACTAATAATTCGGCCACTGCTACTGCATCCGAAAATGAGGGATACTCCAAGTTTCGTGGAGTGATGAAAGGTCCTTATTAATTTTTTATTTTTTTTTAATTTTTTTATTTATTTTTTTTTTTTATTAATAGACAAAAAATTTTAATTAAAAAATGTAAGAAACGACTCTTTGATGAGATAAATTTATGATGATTATCGTGATATGGCTGTCCGATTCAATATCTGCGTCGTTACTTAATGCATCAAATCTGTTGCTGTTGACAATATGACTACCAGTATCTTTTGGTGTGGTTTGAACATCCTTATTGTCAGAAGATTTTTGGGGTCTTTTTATGCTCAGCGCTGCAGTCGCTTGAGCTACAAAACTTAATTAACTTACTTAACTAATCATATACTACTACAGAAGCCACTTCCTGATTATTGTTTGTGTCAGGAAATGAAGCCTCTGCAATTTGAAGTTGCTTATTCTTCCACTAATAATTCGGCCACTGCTACTGCATCCGAAAATGAGGGATACTCCAAGTTTCGTGGAGTGATGAAAGGTTCTTATTAATTTTTTTTTTTTTTTAATTTTTTTATTTTATTTTATTAATAAACAAAAAATTTTAATTAAAAAATGTAAGAAACGACTCTTTGATGAGATAAATTTATGATGATTATCGTGATATGGCTGTCCGATTCAATATCTGCGTCGTTACTTAATGCATCAAATCTGTTGCTGTTGACAATATGACTACCAGTATCTTTTGGTGTGGTTTGAACATCCTTATTGTCAGAAGATTTTTGGGGTCTTTTTATGCTCAGCGCTGCAGTCGCTTGAGCTACAAAACTTAATTAACTTACTTAACTAATCATATACTACTACAGAAGCCACTTCCTGATTATTGTTTGTGTCAGGAAATGAAGCCTCTGCAATTTGAAGTTGCTTATTCTTCCACTAATAATTCGGCCACTGCTACTGCATCCGAAAATGAGGGATACTCCAAGTTTCGTGGAGTGATGAAAAGTCCTTATTAATTTTTTATTTTTTTTTAATTTTTTTATTTATTTTTTTTTTTTTATTAATAGACAAAAAATTTTAATTAAAAAAAGTAAGAAACGACTCTTTGATGAGATAAATTTATGATGATTATCGTGATATGGCTGTCCGATTCAATATCTGCGTCGTTACTTAATGCATCAAATCTGTTGCTGTTGACAATATGACTACCAGTATCTTTTGGTGTGGTTTGAACATCCTTATTGTCAGAAGATTTTTGGGGTCTTTTTATGCTCAGCGCTGCAGTCGCTTGAGCTACAAAACTTAATTAACTTACTTAACTAATCATATACTACTACAGAAGCCACTTCCTGATTATTGTTTGTGTCAGGAAATGAAGCCTCTGCAATTTGAAGTTGCTTATTCTTCCACTAATAATTCGGCCACTGCTACTGCATCCGAAAATGAGGGATACTCCAAGTTTCGTGGAGTGATGAAAGGTTCTTATTAATTTTTTTTTTTTTTTTAATTTTTGTATTTTATTTTATTAATAGACAAAAAATTTTAATTAAAAAATGTAAGAAACGACTCTATGATGAGATAAATTTATGATGATTAGCGTGATATGGCTGTCCGATTCAATATCTGCGTCGTTACTTAAAGCATCACATCTGTTGCTGTTGTAAAAAGCTCATCTTGCGTAATCATTGAGTACTGCACATTGGCATGCATGGCCAGTACCTTTAAGTTATAGGTCATATTGTGCTTACTTTCGTCCACCATAAAATAATTATCATCCGACTGATAAATAATTGATTGATTTTCATTAATTTTTAAATAAAAATAACAAACTTACTTTATACAGATTGTACTTATATCGTACCAAATAGACAAGTGATTCCTTGATAGCCTGATAGCCTGATTTATCTTAGTTATATAGATAACATCTGTTAAATTCGAACTTCTCTCACTTGAAGTTTCTGTTGTCTTATTTTTAAAAAAAACCAGGCTCCGTTTTGGTCTCATTTGCCATGCTACTGCCATTGTAATGAAAATTTTCTGTCAAATCAATGCGAAAATTTAAACTTCTATCGGTTCGACAGACAAATTGCATGTTGCACGTTGTGCTAAAGACACACTATGTTGTTTACACAATTACCCTAATCATATACTACTACAGAAGCCACTTCCTGATTATTGTTTGTGTCAGGAAATGAAGCCTCTGCAATTTGAAGTTGCTTATTCTTCCACTAATAATTCGGCCACTGCTACTGCATCCGAAAATGAGGGATACTCCAAGTTTCGTGGAGTGATGAAAGGTCCTTATTAATTTTTTATTTTTTTTTAATTTTTTTATTTATTTTTTTTTTTTATTAATAGACAAAAAATTTTAATTAAAAAATGTAAGAAACGACTCTTTGATGAGATAAATTTATGATGATTATCGTGATATGGCTGTCCGATTCAATATCTGCGTCGTTACTTAATGCATCAAATCTGTTGCTGTTGACAATATGACTACCAGTATCTTTTGGTGTGGTTTGAACATCCTTATTGTCAGAAGATTTTTGGGGTCTTTTTATGCTCAGCGCTGCAGTCGCTTGAGCTACAAAACTTAATTAACTTACTTAACTAATCATATACTACTACAGAAGCCACTTCCTGATTATTGTTTGTGTCAGGAAATGAAGCCTCTGCAATTTGAAGTTGCTTATTCTTCCACTAATAATTCGGCCACTGCTACTGCATCCGAAAATGAGGGATACTCCAAGTTTCGTGGAGTGATGAAAGGTCCTTATTAATTTTTTTAAATTTTTTATTTTATTTTTTATTAATAGACAAAAAATGTTAATTAAAATATGTAAGAAACGACTCTATGATGAGATAAATTTATGATGATTAGCGTGATATGGCTGTCCGATTCAATATCTGCGTCGTTACTTAAAGCATCACATCTGTTGCTGTTGTAAAAAGCTCATCTTGCGTAATCATTGAGTACTGCACATTGGCATGCATGGCCAGTACCTTTAAGTTATAGGTCATATTGTGCTTACTTTCGTCCACCATAAAATAATTATCATCCGACTGATAAATAATTGATTGATTTTCATTAATTTTTAAATAAAAATAACAAACTTACTTTATACAGATTGTACTTATATCGTACCAAATAGACAAGTGATTCCTTGATAGCCTGATAGCCTGATTTATCTTAGTTATATAGATAACATCTGTTAAATTCGAACTTCTCTCACTTGAAGTTTCTGTTGTCTTATTTTTAAAAAAAACCAGGCTCCGTTTTGGTCTCATTTGCCATGCTACTGCCATTGTAATGAAAATTTTCTGTCAAATCAATGCGAAAATTTAAAATTCTATCGGTTCGACAGACAAATTGCATGTTGCACGTTGTGCTAAAGACACACTATGTTGTTTACACAATTACCCTAATCATATACTACTACAGAAGCCACTTCCTGATTATTGTTTGTGTCAGGAAATGAAGCCTCTGCAATTTGAAGTTGCTTATTCTTCCACTAATAATTCGGCCACTGCTACTGCATCCGAAAATGAGGGATACTCCAAGTTTCGTGGAGTGATGAAAGGTCCTTATTAATTTTTTATTTTTTTTTAATTTTTTTATTTATTTTTTTTTTTTATTAATAGACAAAAAATTTTAATTAAAAAATGTAAGAAACGACTCTTTGATGAGATAAATTTATGATGATTATCGTGATATGGCTGTCCGATTCAATATCTGCGTCGTTACTTAATGCATCAAATCTGTTGCTGTTGACAATATGACTACCAGTATCTTTTGGTGTGGTTTGAACATCCTTATTGTCAGAAGATTTTTGGGGTCTTTTTATGCTCAGCGCTGCAGTCGCTTGAGCTACAAAACTTAATTAACTTACTTAACTAATCATATACTACTACAGAAGCCACTTCCTGATTATTGTTTGTGTCAGGAAATGAAGCCTCTGCAATTTGAAGTTGCTTATTCTTCCACTAATAATTCGGCCACTGCTACTGCATCCGAAAATGAGGGATACTCCAAGTTTCGTGGAGTGATGAAAAGTCCTTATTAATTTTTTATTTTTTTTTAATTTTTTTATTTATTTTTTTTTTTTTATTAATAGACAAAAAATTTTAATTAAAAAAAGTAAGAAACGACTCTTTGATGAGATAAATTTATGATGATTATCGTGATATGGCTGTCCGATTCAATATCTGCGTCGTTACTTAATGCATCAAATCTGTTGCTGTTGACAATATGACTACCAGTATCTTTTGGTGTGGTTTGAACATCCTTATTGTCAGAAGATTTTTGGGGTCTTTTTATGCTCAGCGCTGCAGTCGCTTGAGCTACAAAACTTAATTAACTTACTTAACTAATCATATACTACTACAGAAGCCACTTCCTGATTATTGTTTGTGTCAGGAAATGAAGCCTCTGCAATTTGAAGTTGCTTATTCTTCCACTAATAATTCGGCCACTGCTACTGCATCCGAAAATGAGGGATACTCCAAGTTTCGTGGAGTGATGAAAGGTCCTTATTAATTTTTTATTTTTTTTTAATTTTTTTATTTATTTTTTTTTTTTATTAATAGACAAAAAATTTTAATTAAAAAATGTAAGAAACGACTCTTTGATGAGATAAATTTATGATGATTATCGTGATATGGCTGTCCGATTCAATATCTGCGTCGTTACTTAATGCATCAAATCTGTTGCTGTTGACAATATGACTACCAGTATCTTTTGGTGTGGTTTGAACATCCTTATTGTCAGAAGATTTTTGGGGTCTTTTTATGCTCAGCGCTGCAGTCGCTTGAGCTACAAAACTTAATTAACTTACTTAACTAATCATATACTACTACAGAAGCCACTTCCTGATTATTGTTTGTGTCAGGAAATGAAGCCTCTGCAATTTGAAGTTGCTTATTCTTCCACTAATAATTCGGCCACTGCTACTGCATCCGAAAATGAGGGATACTCCAAGTTTCGTGGAGTGATGAAAGGTCCTTATTAATTTTTTATTTTTTTTTAATTTTTTTATTTATTTTTTTTTTTTTATTAATAGACAAAAAATTTTAATTAAAAAAAGTAAGAAACGACTCTTTGATGAGATAAATTTATGATGATTATCGTGATATGGCTGTCCGATTCAATATCTGCGTCGTTACTTAATGCATCAAATCTGTTGCTGTTGACAATATGACTACCAGTATCTTTTGGTGTGGTTTGAACATCCTTATTGTCAGAAGATTTTTGGGGTCTTTTTATGCTCAGCGCTGCAGTCGCTTGAGCTACAAAACTTAATTAACTTACTTAACTAATCATATACTACTACAGAAGCCACTTCCTGATTATTGTTTGTGTCAGGAAATGAAGCCTCTGCAATTTGAAGTTGCTTATTCTTCCACTAATAATTCGGCCACTGCTACTGCATCCGAAAATGAGGGATACTCCAAGTTTCGTGGAGTGATGAAAGGTCCTTATTAATTTTTTATTTTTTTTTAATTTTTTTATTTATTTTTTTTTTTTATTAATAGACAAAAAATTTTAATTAAAAAATGTAAGAAACGACTCTTTGATGAGATAAATTTATGATGATTATCGTGATATGGCTGTCCGATTCAATATCTGCGTCGTTACTTAATGCATCAAATCTGTTGCTGTTGACAATATGACTACCAGTATCCTTTGGTGTGGTTTGAACATCCTTATTGTCAGAGGATTTTTGGGGTCTTTTTATGCTCAGCGCTGCAGTCGCTTGAGCTACAAAACTTAATTAACTTACTTAACTAATCATATACTACTACAGAAGCCACTTCCTGATTATTGTTTGTGTCAGGAAATGAAGCCTCTGCAATTTGAAGTTGCTTATTCTTCCACTAATAATTCGGCCACTGCTACTGCATCCGAAAATGAGGGATACTCCAAGTTTCGTGGAGTGATGAAACGTTCTTTATTAATTTTTCTTTTTTTTTTTAAATTTTTTTTTTATTTTTTTTTTTGAAAATTGTTTATTAGAATATTATTGCAAAAATAGCACAAAGAATTACCGCAAAATAAAGTGAAAACGAAATTTAAATTTTTGAAGGTTTAATCAATTTTTGAGGTTAAAAATTAATTTTTTCTCAAAGAGCTGTCAGCTTGTCCGATAGAACAAAGAAATATTTATCAAATAAAAGGTAGAAAAAGTATATGGCAGCCTTATCAATTATTTATCCAACCTATCTAAGTTTTTGATATAATTCTTTATCACTTGAAATCGATGTAGGCAATTTGGTTGAAATATTTTAAGTAATGCAGAAATTTTATATGCAATACAAAGAACATTTAAAATTGTATAGTAAGTATATGCACAGTAGTGTTCAGAGATTTTATCTTTTATTGGCATCACTCTGTTATTGCATATCCTGTGCATTTTAAGTGTTTTTTTTTTTTAAGGAATATTAAAAGTTAAATCTCTTAAGTTCAATAAAATATTTATTTCTTTGTATGGTCCAGAACGATCTCCTTCAGGTAGATAGATTAGATTGATTAGGGAAAAGGCGGTACAAGTACAACCCGTCACTGCGGCCGTAAGTGGGCCTACTGTGACAAACCCCGTAATCACAATTCCTTCGAGATTCTGGTATTCATTAGTAATTCCAAGATTCTATTCGGACACAGATCTGCTATTTCAACTGACTACAAAATTATTTATGTATGTAGGATTGTTTGTTTAATTAGTATTTTTATTATTAATATTGTAGGATTGTTTGTTATTTAACATTTCTATTACTCGTATTAATATGTATTACATTATTAGTTGATTATTTGATTATATTTAATATTCGTCGTTTCTTTCCGTCTTCATGCAAACTCTTTTGCGTCTTCTTTTTTTATACTATATCGTCCTCTTTCATCTTTCTTCGATCGTCGTTTCGTATCGATCAGACTCGTAATTGTTTTCTGGGTTCGTCTTCTGCTTTCGTTACATTCTCGTCGTTGTTATGTGGGTGCCTTAACAGGGTTATCAGGCTTAACCCCACATGTATGTATCTTCTTCTCTTTCTTTTAAATTTTGTTTGGTATTTTGTTGTTAGATATCCCGAGATTACATACAATTTATTGTTGGATAATCTTGGAAAAACCAACTTTAAGAGCGATTTGCCCAGTCTACACGTATATAATTTTAGTAATTAATATTACTTATTATTATTATTCATATTGTCATGAAGACTTTTTTTTTTCAAAACATAAGCTTCTGCAAATTTACCTGTGTTCGTTTTCTGTTGCGTGCAATCAATAACGCCTATAATACTTGGAAAACGCGATATATTGTAAAATTTTTATTTTGACTCATTAATTTGGTCAGCTCCACTCGGAGATATAAAGAATATTTAGCAAATGCAAAGCAATTCTTCCACTTATATTTTTAATAATCCAGCTTTCATGAAGCCATCGGTATTTAAGTTTAAGTCTGAAAGGATGAAGTCGATGTGTACTTACCTATATCGCTTTGATGGGCATTTCGTCCCAAAAAACGTAAGGTGCAGATCACTTGCATGCTTATTGTTCTGCGGTTCTTTCATGCTCAACATGTCAATAATGAACTGTGTTGTGTTTTTGTCAAACCTGTACCGAGAGTAAAAGTCTCCATCATCTAATTCGAATAAATTAACACGTTTGCTGTAAATTTTACTGCGCTTCATTAATTTCATAGCATCCATAATCTCAAGATCTTCTAGAATATCAAAATCGCTGTGAATTCGCTCCATACTTTTATTTGCTTTAATTTTTTTTTTTGTTTGGTTTTATCAACTTTTTCACTTACAAATGTCACTTTGGTATCGACTTAGTAATGACTTCAGCTGTTACCAAGTTTTTAGTTGCAGCTAAGGAAATAAATCGATCAACTATGAATGACTTAAGTAACAACTCAAGTAAAGTTTATACTTTATCCGATACTAAATACGACTATGAATATGCGCCATAGTTTTTAATTTCGTAGTCTTTGGCTGGTAGAGTGTTGAGGCTATAAAGCATTGCACAAAGTGAAGACAACGAGAACACTGTATATGTGTTTATATGCTAAATCCAGTTGCAATCAAGAACATCGAGATAGATACATATGTAACTTTGTACATTCTTATGACTACTTCAGCTCGTTGCATTTGAGAAACTTAATACTAAAGCATTCTTTATTCATTTAAAGATGATATTTAAAATAATTGAGTAAGTAGGTATAAATAGCCGCATAGACTACTGGCTGGTCCCCATTTCCATTACTGTTGTTTGACCACACATTAAGCTAGTAACAAAGCGCACAAGTTTTTTAACATACCTAGGAGTTGATTTAAATTGGTTGTACGAGTACTAAGTATTTATAAGTACTAGTATATATACATTTTTTAGAAAGAACAATACTAACTATATCCTTCTTTTAGCTAGAAATGTGTAGTAAAAATAGTTGTAGCATCTTCTTGTTACTTAACTACAGAAGCGACAGAAAGACAATTCCAATCATCTCACAATATTCTCCATTAGATAATTCCTAGTTTTGACATTGACTTAGCTTAAGTCAAGTTTACATGTTAATTTCTTCGCAATTAAAAATAAATACTAAAAATATAAAATTTTTTCGATTAAAAATAAATAAAAATTTTGTTTTTTCTATTTGAATTATTGAGTTAACAGTACCTATAATTTTGTAATATGTTTTACTAAATAAATAAGCAACAATTTGTAATATTGAATTCCACCGAAACCGAATTCCAAATAAAAAAGTATTTAATTAAGAAAATAAATGTATTAAACTTTCATAAAAATCAAGATAATTGTACTAAAATTCAATCTGTAATGGAATCGGTTTTGGAAACATACATATGTTAAAATTTAAGTATTTTTTTTTTATTTATATATACCTACATATATACATACCATTTATATACCTACTATATATATTTTAATTAAAAATGTAAAAATATATTAAGTTTTATAAAAATCAATTTAAAAATGTGTTTCATTTTCTTAAATTTCTCAAAGGAACTCAAAGTAAGTGATTAACTGTGTACCGTGGTTGGATTATAGCCTAATTTTTAACTTTATAACACTCGAAAATAAAGTGTGATTCATTTAGAAGTTTTTTTTTAAATTGTAGATAAAACACACATAGAGAAATTGGATGGCCGAATCTTTATTAAGTCCTGAAAGAACATTCTCTGACATTTACTTTTTGTAAATAATTTCATTCAAATGTTCGGGAGGTCCAGTTTTGGATCACTCTTTCCAGCATTGCAACCGGTATCTGCTCAATAACTTCACATAACCCTAGAGAAAAAAGTCCAAAGGTGTGATATCACACGATCTATTCGGCCAATTGACAGATCCAAAACGAGAAATTAACTGCTCGCCAAAATGATTTCTCAATAAAACAATTGTATCGCACGCTGTGTGTGCCGTGGCCCCACCCTGTAGGAACCAAATATCGACGACATTTCAACTTCAGGCAACAAAAAGTCCGTTATCATGTTGCGGTAGCGGGCGCCATTGACAGTAATGTTCTGTCCGGCCACATTTTTAAAGAAATACGGACCGATGATTCCAACAGCCCATAAACCACACCAAACAGTGCATTTCTGTGGATGTAACGGTGGTTCGAGAATCTCTTCAGGTTGCTCATCAGCCCAAATGCGGCAATTCTGTTTATTGACGCAGCCATTGAGCCAGAAATGTGCCTCATCACTGAATAAAATTCGACACGAAAACAGCGGATCTTCGTTGAGCTGTTCCAAAGCCCATTGACTGAAATTTAAGCATAAATTCAAGTCTGGCGGCTTCTATTTTTGGACGAGTTGAATTTTGTAAGCCTTCAAACCAAGATCCCGAAGTAAAATTCGCCAAGTTGTTGCATACGATAAGCCCAAATGTTGAGATCGGCGTCGAATGGATTGCTCATGATCTTCAGTCACACTCTTGGCTACATCCGCAATATTCTCCTCATTACAGGCTGGATGTGGTCTGTTCGGTCGCGTTCATTCAAAAGCGTACACTGCGACTCAAATTTACGGATGGTTTTGCCAATAGTGGTCTCGGAAGGCCGATGATACGCCCCATATGTTGCTCGAAGTGCACGCAAAACATTTTTGGCAGAACGCTGATTTTCGTAATATAGCTGAATAATTTGTTGACGTTGTTGCAATGTGGGTCTTTCCATGATGATTTGTCAAACATTACTGAATAAAAACAACATGACAGCATGACACGAGTCACGCGTGATCTGTAAAAGAAACCCAATTGATTAAAAAAACCTCAATGAATCACCCGTTACAAATAGATTATAAAGGGTGTTTTTTTTTTAGAGTAACTAAACATTTTATTTTAATTTAAAGTTTTATGTTTAAATATGATTTTGGTCATGTGGCCACCACGGCTGGCGCGTACAATGCGCAATCTGGAAGTCCAATTTTCAACCACTTTTCACAGCATTTCCGGCCGTATTTCGCCAATAGATCTTCGAATGTTGATTTCCAGGTGTTCAATTGTCTCTGGTTTATCGGCGTAGGCAAGTGACTTTACATAACCCCAAAGAAAATAATCCAATGGGGCTAAATCACACGATCTTGGTGGCCAATTACGTGAAATTATTCGTTCATCAAATGTTTCTTTGAGTAAATCAATTGTAGCGTGAGCTGTGTGGCTTGTGGCTCAGTCCTGTTGGAACCACATGTTAGCAAGATTTATGCCATCTAATCATGTCTCTGTTACGTACACCGTTGACATTACAATTCTGGCCATAATCGATTTTGAAGACATATGGACCAATGATTCCGCCGGCCCTTAAAGTGCACCAAACAGTAATTTTCTGTGGATGTAATGGTGTTTTGACAATGCACAACACCACTCACTCCAAATGCTACAATTTTGCTTGCATTCAACCAAAAATGAGCTTCATCGCTGAACAAAATTTTGTATGGAAAATCAAGATCAATATCAATATGTACTTCAGCCCATTGGCCGAATTGGCGGCGTATACGATGGCCGTTTAGCTTTAATTACTGCACAAGTTGAATCTTAAAAGCTTTTAAGCCAAGATCCTTTCGTAAATTCTTCCATAAAGTGGATGGGCATAACCCCACTTGCTGAGAACAGCGACGAATTCAGTGCGTTGCTGTACAGCGGCTACAGCTTGTTCGGTGCGCACTGTTCGGCGTCTTACGGGATGCACATAACGATCATTAGTTATTCGAATTATCCGCTCAGATGGACGATTATGATTACCAGAAAATGGACGAAGAGCACGATAAGTTTGACGAACAGAACCATTATTTTGATTAAAAATATCAACAATTAGCAAGAGTTGCTCTTATGTAAGTATATCCATAATGAAATGACTAACCAAACTAAGCAAAAATCAACTATCAGCAATTACTCATAGTTGTGAACCTCTAAAAAAAAAAACACCCTTTATTAACAAAATATTTCGGGTTCTATAAAATTTTCAACATAATTATAAGCCTTCTGAATAGCTAAATATTATAGTATATCCTACAGCATAATATTATATCATTAAATTATCTCGATAATGACTTAGTTAACAGCGTAGAAAAAGTCAGCGTACACATTATAACAAGGTTATTTCCTGATCTGGTCTTACTTCAATAGAATTCAATGCAATGCAGCCAAAAGGGAAATAAATAAAACCTAGTTGAAAGAGAAATTATGGTAAATATTTTTAATGAATCATAAAACCATATCAGGAAATCGGCCAAATTGTGGGCAGAACTCATTCTCTTGGACAAAGAAAGAATGTGATGTGTGCCAGAAGTGGATCCAAATCTCCTCTACAGTAACTGGTGAATTAGTAACAATAATAATTCAATAATCTGATTACTCTCTGATCCGAAAATCTAATAATCCGGATGCTTATTTCATAGCATTTGTAATCCGAGTTAATAGCAAATCTGTTAACCGAATTGCATGTTCTACTTTTGTTTTCAACCGAAACGTAAAATGAATAATAAGAAATGAGCTCAAAAAATATTTATCGGACAAAATTAAAATATTAGAGGAGCTAAAAGAAGGAAAATCAGATAAAGATCAATCAATTCTGAGTAGGACATTCTACTATCTCCGATATTAGTAATAAAAAGGGATGTAGGTAAGCGATACATATTTTTCTACGAATTCTAGTGTCTTTTTTTTTATCATATATTGGACTTAAATAAACCTCCGACTTAACGGATATAAAAAATTTATGTGATAATATGTACAGAGATTGACAGATGGCTTAAAGCCTAAAAAGTATATTATAATTTATATATGTTTGGTTAGATTAGAAGGGAAGCCTACGTCCTCTTTGGCGTCCATTTACCCAAAGGTCATCAGGGTGTAGGTGCTTGAGCCTCCTCCTGGAGGTATTTATAGCCAAAGCAGCAGCTAGCCTAATGACATGAGACCTTAGCCGGTCAATATACCGGCTTGTGTGCAGGTTTATCTGCTCACGAACAGAAAGGATTCTCAGGTCCGTGGATATCACATCATTACGAACGTACCAAGGAGCGTTAACTATCTGACGGAGGGCAGAGTTCTGCATCTTCTGTATAAGGTACAAACAATATTAGAGTCAGCCGCGGTTTCCCAGAGGGCAATCCCATAAGTCCAGGACGGGACCACTATTGCCTTATAGATAGTAACCTTGTTGCTCAGGCTAAGTTGATTCCTCGGCCGAAAGAGCCAGTTCAGCTTCTTCAGTTTTTGGCGACAAGTTGCAGCAATTTTGACAATGCGCCAGGTAAGCCTCCTGCAGATGAGGATGTGCCCATTATCACTACTCTTAAGCTAGAATCGGTATTGAGAAGGGTGAAGGTCAACAAGACGCCTGGGCTGGATGGCATTCCGAATGCAATCCTTAAGAGAGCCATTGCAGCGAAATCCCATGTCTTCTGCGAGGTTTTCTCAAGCTGCGTGAGAGAAGGACTCTTCCCAAAATATTGGCTGGTCTTCATAACAAAAGGAAACCTGCCCCCAGAGCTGCCATCGTCTTACAGGCCCTTGTGTCTATTGATTATTACTGGGAAGATCTTTGAACGGATGCACTACAATTTGGCATCAGGACGAGAAGGGGTACTGTAGGAGCAATCCAGAAGGTCTGTGACATTGTAAAGGAGGCCCTAAATGGCACTAGATGGCTTGGCGGAGACAAAAAGTACTGCACTATAGTCACTCTTGACGTAAAGAATGCATTCAAACCTGCTGATTGGAGCTGCATCATAAATGCGCTGAGAACCCTGGTTCGCGACACGGAAGAAGGCAATAGGACATTTGACATTATAGGAGGTGTCCCACAAGGTTCGGTACTTGATCCAATTCTGTGGAATGTCATGTATGATGGCATTCTCCGGATTTGTAAACCCAATGTAGTGGAGATTGTCGGGTATGCGGACGACATTGCTATTGTAGTGGTAGCAAAGACTTTGAGTGAGGTCGCATCCAAAGTAGAGAGGACTGTTGCAGCGTCGAGGAGGTGGCTTACACAGATTCACCTTAGGCTGGCTGAACATAAGACCGAGTTGGGTCTTATGAGCTCCAGGAAAAAAGTGGAAGCACTCTCAGTGAGAATTGGAAGCCATATAGTAGAATCGAGGCCTTGCATCAAATACCTTGGTGTACTCTTGGACCACCTACTATGCTTTAAGTTTCACTTGAACGAGTCAGCAAAAAAAGCAGCTGCCACCACTCAAAAACTGGCTAGGATTCTCCCAAACCTAGGGGGACCCAGACAACAATCTCGGATTCTATTAGGTTCGGTGAGTAAATCCATACTGCCTTATGCGGCTCCAATCTGGGCTGGAGCACTAACAACCAAGTCATACCTTCGTGGCATAAGAAGTGCTCACAGAGTTGCTAATCTGAGGATCTACAGGGCGTACCGAACAGTCGCAAATGATGCGGCGGGTGTACTTGCAGGCAGACTTCCAATTGATCTGGAAGCCCTGGCTGCCAAGGACAAGTACCTCGCGCGAGTATCTCAAGATCAGATTAAGATCAGATACCTGAATATATGGTAGCACAGGGGGAGTGGGTCAGATCCACGGAGGATACATCAGCTCATCCCAGACATCAAAGAGTGGCTTAAGCGTCGTTCTGGTGACGTGGGATTCGAATTTACCCAATTTATAACTGGCCATGGATGGTACAGGCAGTATCTGCATAGGTTTGGACACGCTGCAGATCCGTTCTGTAGTCTCTGCGGAGATGTCGTGGTAGGGGTTTTTTAGTCGGTAGGCTAATGAATCCGACATAATTTGAGGCACGGTCCATAAGTATCCTTGGAAGATTTTCGCATAACACGAGAAAAAAAAAATAAAGGTAATCCTCCTGTCCAAGATCATACCCAGGTAGCAGGCTGCGCCCACCTGAGGTATAACCGTGTTATGCATCAAGACGGTTGCACAGGAATCTCTCCAAAGCTCAAACGTGCAGTGCTGCGACTTATCGCTGTAAACCGCGAAACTGAAACTATCCAGAAACTCCTGAGTTATCTCAGAAGCCTCACTGGCACTGGAAGAGCTGGCAATAAAAGCTGTGTCATCATCGTATGTGGCTAGTAATGTATTATCAGCATCTGGGGCTGCCAAATCAGTGTGTACAGGACAAGTCCAAGAGCACTGCCCTGAGGTACTCCCGCACCAATAATGCGGATACTAGATCACTCGTCCCGGACCTCAGCCATAAAGTAGCGTCCAAGCAGATATGACCTCAGAAGAAGATACTAGGCAGCTGGGAGGAGGGACTTCAGGTTGTAAAGGCCTACATGCCTGATCCGATCGAACGCTTGCTGAACATCCAGAAAGATGGCAGAGCTATATTGTTTGTTTTCAAAAGCCTCGAGGACATGCTGCACAACTCGATGAACCTGTTCTGGTGCACCATGAAGATGCCGAAAACCAAACTGGTGATCATGTAAGGCACTCTGGACGCCACTTACTGTCAGCATTCGTCCAAGAAATATTCTTTCGAATATCTTGGAGAAAACCTGCAGCAAACTTATCGGTCGATATGACGCAACAAGATTCTTCGGCTTGCCAGGTTTCGAAGAATGCCTTTAATCTTGGTGTTCAAAGCAGCGGGAACAGCAAAACATTCTGTCACGTGAAAATTTATGTGAAAAGCCAAAAGGATTTGTATGGTATGGTTAAGAAAACATTTAATGCTTCATATGGGTGGTATCAAAAATTTAACCATCGTGAACTCAATTTAGAAAACTGTTAAATATGACATACCATAGAATATACTTATACGTATGACTCACAAATTTGTAATGCAAATGAGTCTGAGTTGTAAATTACTTCCGAAACACACTTGATACATGATAAGGAAAAATATGTTCCAGATAGAAAAATGCCTAAAGAAAGAGTTATTTTTCTCTACTGTCCAAATAAGTCTAGAGAGCATCCATGGTAAGAATGATTGGATGACTTCATTCATATTTTCGAAATGGTTTTATAATTGAAAACATATCAAGCACAATCAGAAACAACAAGCCCTCCTCATAATGGCTATTTTTGCCTAAACAGAAGAAATTGGTTAATTTTGGTGTCTTGTGTTGTGCTTTGTTATACGAGGATGGATCAATAATTAGAAATGAAAAGGCAAGTTTTTCACAATTTATTTTTTTCTTTCTATTTTTCAACATAATCACCTTTTAGTAAAATACACTTTCCCAACATTTCTGCCAGTTCTTTAAATCATCCAAAAAATACGATTTGTCAAATTCTTCAAAATAAGCTACTGTCTCGACTATAACATCCTTGTGCGAGCTGAATATTTGTCTCCCCAGCCACGTTTTCATGTCAAGTCAACAAGATTTGTGGGTGCGGCAGCAATTCTGAGTGCAGTTCATGCAATTTGGCCGCGCCACTTTGGATAAATGTGCTGGTGTGCTGGTGCGTTATCGTTTTTAACCCAAATGGAGCCATCAATCTCCTTCAATTTTTGTATCGAATCGGTCCATTGGACCAAAAATCCATTATTTTGACTGTCGCTTGGTCTCTGGCGTATAATAATGGATCGAGGTTTCATCAATGGTAACGGCTCTACGCAAGAATTCCTTAAAGTTTCGCTTAAAGAGATCCAAACACTGCTACGTCATTGACAGCCGTATCCTCTTGTTGCTCATCGTAAGCAAACGCGCCACCCATCTGGTAGACACCTTTTTCATGCTACAGTAAAACAAAGGTCACATTTAGAACTTTTTTTTTTGTATCTATTATGAACATAGAACCGCTGAAGCTATAAAATATTGGTAAGACAACTATTGACATTTACAGAGATTGATATATGTAAGTTCAATTTATAGAAATGAGGGTGTGATTTATTAGATGAGTATTGGTAATTCGTTTGGGTGTATGTTTTTTAGCCGTCTTTGAATCACCGTCCTGGTAAGTGACTCTGCGAGTGTATTTGAGTCATTATATCAGCTGCTGTGGAAGTTTATTTCCTGTAGAATTGTAGGCATGCTAAGGTCGTTGTGGTGTTGCGAGTTCCTGACGAACCAAGGGGCATTGGTGATTTTTCTTAGAGCTGGAGGTTCTAATCTAAAGATTCTTTTCCAAAAATTTTCTTTCATATTCATCTAATTGGCCTATAATGAGCACAACAAAAGAAAAATCATCCAAATTGGTCAAGTTGTCTCAAGTAAGACGCTTAGAAAGAAGAGATATTCTTGTATTTATTCAGATTTTCATACAAAAAGTCGAAATTTCCCACTTTTCCGGGGATTTTCCAAAAATTTTCTTTCATATTCTTCTAATTGGCCTATAACGAAAACAACAAAAGAAAAGTCAGTCAAATCTGGCAAGACGCTCTCCAGCAATACTCTGAGGAAATCAACTAAATAGTGCAAGCCGTTCTCATGCAATACGCTTAGAAAATAAGAATTTTCTTGTATTTACTCAGATTTTAATACAAAAAATCGAAATTTCCCAATTTGCTGTTGGATTTTCCAAAAATTTTCTTTTATATTCTTCTAATTGGCTTTTAACGAACACAACCTAACATGAAATCAGCCAAATCGGGCAAGCCGTAGGGTCAAGCAATACGCTTACAAAAGAAAAGATAATTCTCAATTTTAGTCACCTTTTTGAACGCTCCTCCCTCCTTGATGACATAAGCGCACCATGACAAAATTCCTCTTCAGAATATATAAATTACTTGGCGCTTTGACTTTTGAGTAACGAGATATATTAAGAACAAATGCGAAATATTTCGTTAAATTTCTGAAAGAACGTCAGATTGTGACATGTATCCCCTTTTTAAAAACGTGTTCAACTTAAAAGCAACTGACCCCAGCCATGAGCAACACACTATCATCAATATCATAATTAATATACCTACTATAACAAATCAATACGGCATAAAAAAATGGGAACTTGGTCCATTTTTCACGGTATTTTCATTTCTACTAGCATTTCTTCACGACCCTCAACATATGTGAGTTCGAGCTGCTCAACGATTATTCAAATCTAATAACTGTAATCCTTTTGATTAATAGAAGATTAGATTAGGAGAAGTGCGGGAGGTAGTCACCTCGTCACTGCGGCCTCGATTGGATCCATTGAATAATGGTAAATGGTTCATTAACATGGCCCATATTGTATACTCGTATACTTACATATCTCTATAATAGTTGCATCCTTTTGGAATCGAAAATTTAGATAATATTTGTTAAACAAGTGTCACAAGCAGTTATGCCATTTTAGCCTTTTTTCCGGACAGATATTTCCTTCGATACAAAGGGCAACAATAAGGCTACTGCAAATTTTGTAAGTACCGCAGATGAAGAGGATTATGACCTAATAAATGAGCCAATAAAATTCATCAAATTTATAAAAATAAATTTATAAGATAAAAATTACAAAATAATCTGTCCTGTTTTTGTGATAGGTAGATGGCATCACTGGTCACAAGTGTCTCGTCATAGTTCTCTCTTGTGATTAAAATAATTAGTGCTATGTGCTTAGTAAGAGTTGCGTAACTCCTAGACTCCTAGAAGTTCAAAGAAACACAGCCTTAGACTTAACATCATCAAGATGTATTTTGTGCCTATAAAAAATATTTGATGAAAGCCTCATAACAATAATTTGGGGTTATAATAGATTAGATTAGAAAATCAATCTGCAAAATCTACAAACAAATAAAGCCACATACACTTCAGTGGCAAATTTACCAAACTGCCGAAAACTTCGAAGAAAAGCTTGCCAGGAAGAACAAGGCGTACATATAGGAGGTTATGTATACTTTCATATTCTCCTATATATCCACAGCTATGACATAAGTCTTCATAGGAAGCATGTCATTAGCCCCATTTCACAGTCCCCCTTAAAGACTTCTATTATCCAGCAGCCCAACTGTCAACATAAATCTTTTTGTTTCTAGGAAACTCCTCCAAATCAATTAGATTTTCCTTCATTTTATTCCTGTCTTAGTTTTCATAAAACAGATAATTCTAATTATCTGCTTACTCACACTGAACAATTACATTTACAGTTTTCACTTCACGTTTCATTTTATTATTGAAAAAAAAAAAAAAAAATCATAAAATGAATGGGTAATTAATAATTAAAATTAATATTCATACAATATTTATAAATATTTATTGCGACTGTCATGTTCGCAAAGGCAATTATTTAGAAGCGTATATGCATCCAAATAGAATTATTAACTACACCGTTGTCATGATAAACGTTATATTGCTTGTGGCAACACCTGTAGTTCCCATATTATTCATATGTTCTTGATTCGTATAGGTGGTTTCTTCTAAAGTGTTATCACTGTCGACCACTTCTTGAATTAGATCATCAGCATCACTGATGCCATTAACAGCAACATCACTAATATCTGGAATTACCAATGGTTTAGAATTGGTAGAATCCGTAACTGCTATCGCGGTACTTGCACGTACAGACGATGCATCGTGTATGCGTAAATGGGCATTTAGTCCACCATACTGTGCGAATCCTTTGCCACAGATTTTACAATTATATTTTCTTGGACCAGAATGCAGCAATTTATGTACACGCAATGCCTTCTTACGTTGGAATGTCGAGCCACAAATGTCGCAGGCAAATGGCCGAGCACTGGTATGCGATACTGCATGCACATTCAAATCATGGAAACTATAAAAACATTTACCACACACATCACATTTTGCCGGACGTTCGCCGGTATGGCGACGCATGTGCGCTGTTAAGACGCCACGATCGCGACAGGGACGGCCACAAATTTCACAAATCATTGGCATTTTGCCCGTGTGACAAATCTTGTGCGAGTTCAGCTCTTTGTTCGTATAGAAACTTGCATCACATTCTCCGCACTTAAATGTTTTAATGCCAGAATGTCGTATACGATGCCTTGTCATGTTGCCAGTTTGTGAAAAGGGTTTACCACAAATATCACACTTGATCCCAGTATGCTTCCAACGATGGCCACGTAGTTCACGTTCATTTCGAAATACTTGATCACAGTCGCTGCATTTGTATTGGTCCTGAATCGATGACATAGCGACAGTAGTATTCTTCTTTTTGGTTCTACTAGATATTTCAGCAGTAACTGAAGATGTTTTTTTGTTTCTTTTTATATTATTAGAATTATGTTTCGTTCGTTTGTGATATTGTAGACCACGACGACTAGTATAGCGTCGCTCACATTCATCACAAGGAAATGATATCGCCATTTCATAGTTACTATTGCTATTGCTATTGCTTTCATTGTCATGATAATCCTCATGATCATCATCATTATTATCGTATTTGAAATTATCAATTTGTTGATTATTTTTATTATCTCCCACATCAGTGTTATTATTATTGGCATTGCCATCAGCAAGCTGATTGGAATCCTTTTTCTTCTCATCATCAGCTTCATGTGTGAAATTATGCAATTGTAATGTTTCTGATATCTTCATATCATTATTGTCTTTATTTTTAATTGTGGTTAATGTTGTTGATTCTTCATTCATTGGTGCCTCTGTCTTTGTTATAAGACCATTAACAACAACACGCTTTCGTCGTTTGCTTGGTTCTCGTGTGACGCTACGCTTTCGTCTACTTCTTTTGGCCACTTGCACTTTGGCTGATGCTGCAGGTCCTGCTGCTTCATCACCATTTATTGTTGTTTCTATAATTTAATTTATAAAAAATTTGAGCTTTTACAAAAAAATATTTCATAACACACCTTGATTACCAACAACATTACTGTCAGTAATATCGTTGTCATCATAAAAATCTAGCAATGCAATTTGTGCCAAGTCTATAATTGCATGTTCGTTATTCTCATGTGCGATGGGATCATCTTCAACTTTAACAGGACCGCCGGCGTCCAACACCGGCTCACCTTTTTTCACTAATTTACCATCTTTATCAAATAATTTACATTCCTCTGGCTGGGAGAGATGTTCAAGACGAAAGTGCTGCGGAAACGATTCATAGAGGATCTTTTGGCCACAGAGTGCACAGCACACATGATAAGTGGTTGGTCCAATGCAAAGAACTTCACCGCATCGAAAATTATAAAATTGTCTATGTTCTGTTGTTGGTGGCTGTAGCTTTATCATATCAAAAATAATTTCGTTGCCATACAAAATAACTTCTTTTACTTCTTTGGATTCACTTGTTATCAAAAAATATTATTTATTTTTGTTATTATTTTAATGTTATCAGTTTTGTTGTATGCTGCTGCTGATTTCTACGTTGTTTTGTGTTGTTTACATAGAAAATATTATATTGTAGACATATGTTTTTAGGCAAGTTGGCAGCTCAGCTATTATTGTTGATTTTTAAACAATTGGCAGCGCTCAGTTTCTGTTTTTTTTTTTTTTACAGATATTACCGCAGAAATATTAATCGGTAGCTTTGTAAGATTTATAAACATTTACATTATTATTATTTTAATATTTATTTTTATTAATATTATACTATGTTGCCAACAACATGTTGTCATCAACATGTTGCCAACAACATAACATATGTATGTTTTAAACAAGTTGGCAGCTCTTCGCTGGTTAGTTTTCATTCGATTGCCAGCCCTCAGTTTGTGTATTTTGTGTATACCGCAGAAATATTGATTGATTTGGTTTTTTGAAATAAATACGCTGCTGTGAAGCTTTTTTTTTTTAAATTTTGTGGTTTGATTTCAGACCAATAAATAAAATATAAAATGTCGGAGTCCGCTATGCCTAGTTCAAATACCAATGCCAGTGAGAAAATGGCCAATCTGGTGAGGGAAGCAGAAAATTTAAAAATCAAACTTGATGAGGAACGTCAAAAATTGAACGATGTGAATTTGGCTGCTGTTGCTGACCGATTGGAACAAATTGGTTTTGTTAATATTAAACCACGCAAAGTTCTGAAAGGTCATCAGGCCAAGGTGCTGTGCACTGATTGGAGCCCCGATAAACGGCATATAATCTCATCATCACAAGATGGGCGACTTATTATTTGGGATGCATTCACTACAAATAAAGAGCATGCAGTTACCATGCCCACTACCTGGATAATGGCATGTGCATATGCACCGTCTGGCAATTTTGTAGCATGTGGTGGCCTGGATAACAAGGTTACCGTTTATCCCATCACTTCGGATGAGGAAATGGCTGCCAAGAAACGTACTGTTGGCACGCATACAAGTTATATGTCTTGCTGCATTTACCCCAATTCGGATCAGCAAATTTTAACTGGAAGTGGTGATTCAACTTGTGCCCTTTGGGATGTGGAATCTGGACAGCTATTGCAAAGTTTTCATGGGCATTCAGGCGATGTGATGGCCATTGATTTGGCACCGAACGAAACTGGTAATACATTTGTGTCGGGCAGTTGCGATCGTATGGCTTTCATTTGGGATATGCGTTCTGGTCATGTAGTACAATCGTTTGAGGGACATCAGTCCGATGTTAATAGTGTGAAATTTCATCCTTGTGGCGATGCTATTGCCACCGGTTCCGATGATAGTAGTTGTCGTTTATATGATATGCGTGCTGATCGTGAAGTTGCTGTTTTCACCAAAGAGAGCATTATATTTGGCGTTAATTCGGTAGACTTTTCGGTCAGTGGTCGCTTGTTATTTGCTGGTTATAATGACTACACTGTCAACTTATGGGATACTCTTAAAGCGGAACGCGTCTGCCTGCTATATGGACATGAGAACAAGGTGTCCTGTGTACAAGTATCTCCTGATGGCACTGCTCTATCCACAGGCAGTTGGGATTATACTATACGTGTATGGGCTTAAGTCTATGGTTGAAAGGTTGAATTGAGTATTTATGAGCATCTGATCTGATCACAAACTAAAGTTGGCATGGGGAGTGACTCTTGACTCTTGTCAATGAGTGTGTGTTTTTTTTTTATGTTTAGCTTAGAAAGTTAATGTTTTTGTTTTGTTTTATTGTTTTTTGTTATGTTTTTCAACATTTCACACTTAGTGTGTATTACGATTCTAGTCATTTAATAATAGTCGTTATATGTAAGAAATGGTAGGAAGCATTGAAAGGACGAGGAGCCTATAAAATGATATTTTATTTAGATACAAATTTAACTTCTTTTTTTTTTTTTCAATAGTAAAAGGTGTTAAAATACAAGCTGTAAACTTTAGAAACTATGTATATGATTTTGAATACTTCACATGTTAAAAGGAAATGTGACACATCTGAATTGAAGTGTAGTAGTTGTGGTAGCGAGACTAAGATACAACACCATAATAAGGTATTTTTGTTCTTTTCTTTTTAACAACACAACAGTCATTGCGTTATGTATGCGTTCTCCGTTCTTTTTGCTTTTTACTTTTTATTTTAGTAAATTTATCAGCCCCATGTGATTTGAATGAAATTATTATTTCCAATGGCAAACTACTATGTACTTAAATATCTTAATATCTATGTATGTACAATAATAGATTTATTTTATCGTAAATGTGAAACTTAACCAAAAAGAAACTTGTTAGAACTTATAAATAATTCTAAGTATATAGTACAATATACAACCATAGTCCATCATATACATAGATGATTAAACATGGACATGGCATGGTGTTAACAAAACTAAATAAAAAATGTTAAATAAATGTTGAGAAAACTATCACTATTACTCATATAATTATCCATTGTATTGTTAATTTATTGTATAGGTAATTCAATCAACAGTTTAATGCTTATGTTGCATTAAATCTAGTAATGTTGTGGCTCCATTGGTTACAACATTCTGTTTATGATTTCTCATGTGTGCCGATAAGCCAGCGGCCTGAGCATAAGCATTGCCACAAACTTTACAAACAAATTTCTTAATACCCAAATGCAGATGTTTGTGATGATACAAAGCCTTTGGTCTTGAGAATGATGCTTCGCATTTATCACATTTATGTGGTCGATCGGTGGCATGCATAGCTTGATGTTCAACAAGCAAAGGTTTCGATGCAAAACTGCGTTCACAAAGTGCACATTGAAATGGTTTTTCTCCCGTATGCGAACGTCGATGTACTGTTAGGCCATCCTTATAGTAGCTACGATAGCCGCATATTTCACAAACGAAATTACGTTCTCGTGTATGTAGACGCTTGTGACTTGTTAGGCAGTGTTTGGTTCGAAACGATTTGCTACAATTGTCAATGGTGCAAATGTATTTACGCTCGCCACTATGTGTGCCTGAATGACGATATAATTGTTGTTTGGTCTTAAAGACTTTGTCGCACTGTTTGCATGAAAATCCAGTGTGTGCATTGCCGCGATGTGTATCCAATGAGCGCACGCTGGTGAAAGCCAATTCGCAGCTATCACATTTATATGGCTTCGGCTGCATGTGTGCCAGCTTAATATGTACATTGAGATACTTTTCAGTTGTATAATTTTTGTTACAATGCCGGCATTTGAACTCTTTTGGCTGGCGTGGCTTCTGATGAAAGACCCAATCAAATGTTGTGATTAGTAATTTAGTTGTTTATGAAATTAAAATACAATATTAAACTTACTCTTAAAACACGATTGTTATTATTCCATTCATCATCATCATCATCATAATCAAATGAAAGTTTTGTGGCATCTTTGTTATTATCTTCATCATTATCTGTATCATCGTGAATTGAATCACTTTGCCAATCCACATCCATTTCCATTTCTGCATGTATCCACATGCTGCTCTTATTGCTGGAACTAGAAGTCTTCTTTTGAATAATGCGCAATTGTTCATCATTATTATTCAATGAATTGTTATCCTTGTCAACATCACATTCATCATCATCATCGCATGGCATTTGTGATTCTATGTTCCCTGAATTTTTCAAATGTTCATCTGGTTTAAATGTTGTTGCCATCTGATGATGCTGTTGCGGCTCATTTAATATTGTCAGCTCCTGCTTTATATTTGTTGTTGGTGCTGGTGCTGGTGCTGGTGTTGTTGTTGTTGCCTTCGCCTTAATATTTTCTTCATCAAAATGTATATTTTTTATGTGACACATAAAATCTTCCAAAGCAAAATGTTTCATTTCGCACAAGGAACAAACCAAAAGAAAATTCTGTTCATCACAATAAAAAATTTCCCCACATTTAGGTTGCACTTGTTTGCCACTATAGGCCACAGGCAATATACAATTTTTTAACATTTTTTTATTTAATAACCAGTTTAATATTTACTTTTTATTTATTAACAAAACAAAGTCTTCTTTTGCACATGTAATGCACAAAGTGAAGAAGTAAACAAAATGTGCAACAGCTGAGCTGAGCTGAGATTGCCGCTTTAATAATTCTAAATTTCATGTATGATAGGTATATATTCATATTCACATTTTAGATAAGAAAAAATTATTCATTTTTCAATTTAGATATAGAATATAAAACAGAAAATAGTACACCTAATCAAAGTAATAAAAGTTAATAAAAACCAATTACAATATTAAATTGAATGATTGGCTACTTAATATTTGCCATTCACAATGCATAGCTCACCACTTAAGTTTGCCATTCACAGTGAATAGCTTTCATGTTACTATTCAATTGCATATACATATGTATGTATGGTACAGGTATAGTTGTCATAAACTAAGCCAACGAACTTTTGAAATTGCTTATAAATGTTCTTGACTTATATTTTCTTCCAATGAATGTTTATTAACTTTCTGTTCATCATCATCATCATCATCATCCAATTGTATGAAATTGGTGGCACGTCCATTAAGTGCACGATGCCAGCGTTTGTGTTGGGCATAACCAGACGATTGAGCATATGCCTTTGGGCAAAGCTTACAAATGTATTTCTTTGATGTTGCATGCAAAGGTTTATGATGATATAGAGCACGTGAACTTAGAAAGCCAACACCACATATGCTGCACCTATGCTGATTGCGTCGACGTTTGTCATCACGATGGATCTCACTATGAGTGACCAATTGATAGCTGGCTGGAAAACATTTGCCACATGTCTCACAGCAAAATGGTTTTTCACCAGTATGACGACGTTTATGCACATTAAGATTGGCCTTTGAACGTGTTCGATAGCCACAATATTCACACATATGCCGTAGTAAGGTCACATTATCTTCTACAAACTTCTGAATATGCATTTTGGTCTGGTGAATTTTAAGAGCTCGTTCGGTTTTATAGCTGCGCATGCAATCCTGACATTTGTAATCCTCCTATATGATGTATATGTTCATAAATAGAATTTGATTGATTTTAAATCCTTGAATAGCATAACTAGAAACTCAGTCACTACTAACTAGCACATTTTGCATATTGTTGAGGAGGCGCCAATTAAACGTAATCAATTGTTTGTTTGTTGTTAACAAAACAAAACTCACACACCGACAGACAATGCAACAACCAACGACCGACGTCTAACAAAAGAATGTGCTAATTTTAATCACAACCATTAGTCGAGTAGAGTCGAGTCGAGTCGCGTTGGCTTCTTGATATTTTATTGCATATTATTATTGTCTTCTTGCCGCCTTTGTTTGCAACAAAAGTAAATTAATTGCTGTCAAGAGATTAGCTAAAATTAAAAGCACAAAACGATTCCACAGCAACCAACAATTGTCATCCCATATACAAAAATCAACATAAATAAACATTTCCATTGTTGTACTACAAGCATAAGAATTTAAATGTACCTACCATATATACTTATAACATTTTAATTAAATTTTCAAGCAGAATTTCTTTTTTGTCTTTTTGTTTTTGTCTTATAGATTTGATTGATTGATCTATTAAAGGAGCAACAAACAAAAGTCACCGAAAGATTAATACATCATAGCATGTTGGTAAGTCTTTCTTTTAATTTTTTATTATTTAAAGTTTTTGCATTGAATTCTTGACTTGAACGATCAGTTCATCGTTTATAATAAATCAACACAATCAACATAATTTTAAATTCACTCTTTATTTGTTTTGTGTTTTCATTTGCAAATGTAAGTGGATGTTGAAGAAAATAGGAGAGATCTCGTGCTAGTGGATAATCAACAGATTGTCCAAGCTATTCTAGTAGTAACAGAGCAGCCCACCATGCACAGGCTGATTTTATAACTTAAAATAAACATACTTATATGTACAATTAATAATAATAAAGATCTTTTTTCCATAGACTCATTTAAATTTGTAAATTAAAATTGAAATTTAAATGTTGTAGCTAGTATTTGTTTTTGTATTCCACCTATATGTACATGTAAACACTAAATATACTTTTAATATATATACTACACATGTAAGTAAAGATATGTATACTTAATAAGAATCTTTTGAAAAAAGTTTTAACATTTAATTTGTATCAATTAATCTTTATGCTTAATGAATTTAATCTTAGTCTATCAAAACAAATGATCTGTGATCTGTATATACTATTGTACTACACATCCTAAGATGCTTTCTTATTGAAAAAATATAATGTACTTTATGGTGTCATCTCTGATTTGTCTAAAAATATGAAGTAAAGGAATTTTAAAACCAGAAAAAAGGTTATCATTGGCTGTGCCAATGATGTAATACTCTTCACGCTCCTTCGGGTTGCATCCAACTGTACGGTGTCAAATGCCAGATATCAGACTACTTTTATTGTAGGTACTTGTCATTTAATTTGGGTTTGAATGGAAGGTACCCGTCCTGGTCACAATAGGATCTTGAAATAAACATGGTTGATGAATATGGTCCAGATATAGGTAGATATAGTGTCCAAATTTCAGTTCGATAAGTCAATGTTGTGTGTTACAAACTTCATGACAAACTTATAAAACTATTCACTCCCGACTGACAAATTGATTTCCTTATTATTATTGTATACCAAAGGGTATCTTAGTTTGTGTCTAAAGCACACCTTCCTTGTGCTTGCGCACATGACCAGCAAGACCCGCTTGTTGTGCATATGCATTCCCACAGATCTTGCATACGAACTTTTTTGTTTCCGAATGTAAGAATTTATGATGATAAAGTGCTTTCTGACGTGCAAATGATGCATTACAAATTTTACAAACATGTGGGCGCGCCGATGAATGCATTGTTATGTGTTCACGTAAACCAGAATGTGATGGAAAACGTTTTGGACAAACCTTACAAGCAAACGGTTTTTCACCGGTATGCATTCGTAAATGTACCCGTAACGTATATTTGGTCCGACAACTGTAACCACAATTCTCACAGACAAAATTCTTCTCCAGCGTATGAATCTTACGATGACTTTGCATATTGCGAGTGGTAAAGAATCGCTTATCACAGCCCTCAAAATCACAAGCAATTGATCGTATACCTGAATGTTTGACCTCATGACGCTGCAGATCACGGCGACATTTATAACGTTTTGTACAATGCCCGCATAGAAAGCCACCATGTTGCTGGATAATATGTTGATCATGTTGCCGCTGACTGGGTAATTCCGTTTTGCATTCAGCACACGTAATCATTGACGAAACGTCATGCTCACGTCTCATGTGTTGTACTTGTGAACCTTTAGTTGCATACATTTTATCGCAGAAATCACATTTGTACTCTCTTGATTGTGGTGGTTTAATTGGCTGGAAATGGAAATGGAATGCGGACAAATTAATGAAACACTTTTGTCTGTATGTATATGGTATGCAACTAACTTACTTACCTTATATGGTTTGTCCTCTTTTTCATTAATCTCATCTTCTTCAATATTGTCTTCGCATTCTGTATCATTACTGATTTCGTGTTTATCCATCTCCTTACTGTTATTTTTCAAATTGCATTGTCTACCACGCTGAAGTCGTGTGGACATTGCTGGTGGCTGTTGTTGTTGTGTTGGTCCTGTTGTTGTTTCACCCGACCAGTTGATAATGCGATTTGAGCAATTTGTATCCATTAAAATTATATCAATGTCATTGGATGCTCCTAAGTTATTATGTACAGTAATGTTAACATTGTTGCCGGCATTAATATTGGCATCCTCCTCATGAGACCTAATATTGTTTTCATATGAACTAATATCACCATCACCATCACTATCATCATTATCAGCATCACCGTTGCTAATAAACCAATCGTTATTATCATCATCATGTGTTCCAAAGACATTCATTGTTGTCATTGTTGTTGTCGTCATCATTTTCGTCAACGGTCGCTCGTCGAAACATTCTTGTTTCGGTGTAATGCAATCTGTGGCTGCTGCTGATGCTGCTACTGTTGACACATTTAGCTCATTTGTATTTAGCAACTCATTATCGAAATGCACATTCTTGAAATGCAAAAGGAAATCACCAAACTTAAAGATTTTCATTTCACAAAATGTACAAATGATGGTGAAACTTGTAGAGCTCTGGCAAAAAATCTCGCCACATTTGGCATTGGCAAAACCGTCGAACGCAGCTTGCGGCAAGGCTTTCATCATAATGACGCCGTTATTGATTGATAATTCAATATATAACCGCACAAACTTAACAAAAAAAAAAAATAAAACAATTTTCTTGTTTTTGTCGAAATTTAAATAAATATATTTTGTAAATAAAACATTTGTCTTTACGCTTGTTTTTATTTTTCTTCTTCTTAGAAGTTAACAATCACTATAAATGAGACATTTGCAAACATTTGTTTTTGACGTCCTCTTCTTCGATGTTTTATTTTGCTTCTTCTTCTTCCTAGCAGTTAACAATCACCATATATAAACCAATTTATTTTTTTTTTTCACTATGAAAATTCAATTTACATAAATAAATGCTTCGATTGACAACAGTCTTCTTTATCGCATTTTTCAATACGAACGAATGCAGCCTTTAAAGCTTATTCATATTTCGTTAATTTTAGAGTTGGACTATGTGAGATTGAGTGCTGCTACATGAATCTCCTTATGCGATTCTAAGCGCTCCAAATCAACAAATTTCTTTCCACATTGTTCACACGTATGCCTAGCCAGACGATAATGTTTTTTCAATTTATGTGTACTTAACATCGATGCACTTCGATAATTTTTTGCACAAATATCACAAGCAAATGGCAATGGCTGTGGCGGCTCTTCATTGAATTTTTGATGCACTTTACGTTTATGCGTATCCATTTGATTGACTGTATAGAAGAGTTTATCACAAACAGTGCATGGTATGCTACGCTGTTGCGTATGTCGTAGCTCGTGGCTAACAAATGCCGCTCGATGGGTAAAATGTTTATCACAATGTTGGCACTGGAAGGAGTCGCGTTGTTCGTGTGTAGTCAGATGACGTGTCAATGTGGTAACAGCACGAAATTGGCGACCGCAAATCTCACATTGATGGGGCTTTAAGCCAGTGTGTATATTTAAATGGGTATCCAATTGATTACGACGTCTGAAGGTTCGTCCACAGAAGGTGCACGTGTTTAGTTTGTTGCGCGGCTTGTAGGGACGTTTGTCGTGATGACGCAATAAATTTGGTGCATATGGTTTACTCCAGTCAATATCATGTTTTTCAAACTTATCCATATCCTTGTTCTGCTGCTCTTCCGAAGTAGTTAAATCATGCTGCTCTGAAAACATTACCGGCTTAGCTGTTGTTTTGTTTTTTAACTCACACATGGTTTGAATATTTTTTCCATTATTTTCCACCACAGGCATCTTGACGACGCATTCCTCCTCCGGCTGCTTTAAATCTTTAGAATTCTCATCGTTCTGAATGTTACTAGTTGGTGTCACCTGAAAAGTGTTTTTGGTTAATTGCCTCGCCTCCTAGTTTTTTCAAATTAACAAACACAAATTACTTACAGTCTCATCGATTGCATTATTTTCATTTGATACATTAATGATATCTAGTGGATCACTATCCACATCCAAGCGTTCGTCTACACAATTAATTGCTGAGCAATGTTTTTCCAAGAAATGTAGGATAAATATTTCATACTTCATTGTAGTTAGGCCACATTGGCAATGTATTCTGAACTCAGAAGTTTCATAATATATTTCGGCACATTTAATTTTCCCATTACCATCATCCTCTTTTATTTTATGCATATTCATTATTATTGTTTAGTAGATTTTCTTGGACCTGCCAGCAACTTTGTTTTACAAAACTAAAATGCCAAACACCAACGGAACTTTCAATCAGCTGATATTTGCATATGCATGTGAATGGCAAATTCTTCTTCTTTACTATGGTGTGTTGTGTGGCATTTGGACACGCGATATTTAACACTACTGATTGCAGTCCGGCTTTCGTCATTTTATAAATTGTGATAGATCGATCGATTCAATCGAAAGTAAATAATTGCCATGCATCCTGATCTTACTGAGCGTATATTGCAGCAATTAGAGTCGAAGGATAAAGTTGATACCCTCGATTTGGCTAATGAATTCGATGTCGATCATCAGAAAATAATCGGTGCACTTAAAAGCATTCAGGCGCATGGCGAACTTGTTAATGCTGAAACAACAACTCATAAAGCTTTAGAATTGACCCAGGAGGGTTTGTCCGTTGTAGATTTGGGCAGTCATGAGGCTCTTGTATATGCTGCAATTCCAGTTGATGATGGCATACCACAAGCCGCATTAATGGCAACCGGCCCCAATGCAAAGGTGGGCTTTAGCAAAGCAATGTCGCATGGTTGGATATTTGTTGATAAATCGTTGAATCCCCCAGTGGTCAAACGAAAAGTACCATCGATTGTGGACACAGTTAAAGAACATTTAGTACAAGTGGCAAGCGGTAAATCCGATTTGAGCGCAACTCAAGTGGCTGAGTATAAAAAACGGAAATTATTACAAGAGATCATTACCAAAAGTTTCATACTCAGCAAAGGCCCTGAATTCTCCACAACATTAACAAAATTAGAAACCGATTTAACTGTTGAAATGCTCGCTAATGGTCTCTGGAAAGATCTGAAATTCAAATCTTATAATTTTGATGCATTGGGTCTAACACCGACGCGTGGCCATTTGCATCCATTGCTGAAGGTGCGCACTGAATTCCGTCAGATATTCCTCGAAATGGGTTTCTCCGAAATGCCAACAAATAATTATATAGAGTCATCGTTTTGGAATTTTGATGCGCTTTTCCAGCCACAACAACATCCAGCACGCGATGCGCACGATACCTTTTTTATAACACATCCAGCGAAAAGCTATAAATTTCCCCAGGCATACCTTGAGCGAGTTAAGGAAGTTCATTCTAATGGAGGTTATGGATCGCTTGGTTATGGCTATGACTGGAAACTCGAGGAGGCTCAAAAGAATCTTTTGCGTACACACACGACAGCGGTTAGTGCTCGTATGCTGTATAAATTGGCCAATCAGCGTGAGGGATTCAAGCCAGCCAAATACTTCAGCATCGATAAGGTATTCCGTAATGAGACTTTGGATGCTACACACTTGGCTGAATTCCATCAAGTGGAAGGTGTTATTGCTGCTGTTGGCCTAACTTTGGGTGATCTAATTGGTACACTTTATGAATTCTTCCGCAAATTGGGCATAACCCAATTGGAATTCAAACCAGCCTATAATCCTTATACCGAGCCTAGTATGGAGATTTTCTGTTTTCACCCTGGCCTTGCTAAATGGATTGAAGTCGGTAATTCTGGCATATTCCGACCGGAATTGCTGCTACCCATGGGTATACCCGAAAATGTTAATGTCATTGCTTGGGGTCTGTCTTTGGAGCGACCAACAATGATCAAGTACGGAATCAACAATATACGCGATTTAGTTGGACCAAAAGTTGATCTTAAAATGGTCGAAGACGGTCCAATTTGCCGTCTGGACCGAGCCTAAGTCTGATATTTTGAA
The DNA here is from genome assembly GCA_037043315.1 of Amiota communis. Classification (NCBI taxonomy): domain Eukaryota; kingdom Metazoa; phylum Arthropoda; class Insecta; order Diptera; family Drosophilidae; genus Amiota; species Amiota communis. The sequence continues at coordinate 766,358 of JBAMAV010001061.1, forward strand.
ATGTGACTTGCATTTGCCTTAATGTTATGTTTTCATTAGCTTGAATAGCTTGAAAAATAATTTATGATTAAAAAAAAAAAAAACAAAATCTGTAATAAAACTTATAAACATAACAGCGAAGATTTAAATCTTTTATTGTCTTGACTTTTTTTTTTGCCAATTTTGCTTTGGCAAATTGTGCATTTTCCAACACTAAAAGAATAAACAAAATAGTTTGTACAATTTGCTGCTCGGTGATGTTTGATAGAAAACGAAGTTTGTAGAATGGATAATGACGGAAAAATATCACAAGAGGAGCAGAATCAACTTCTCCTTAGTGCAATAAAACAGAAAGCTGCAAATCGCAAAAATGGTGACATAAATGCACCCATTTTCAAACCAAAACAATTTGTGATACCACCACTGCGAGTACCACCAACTGCAGCAGCGGCTACCCCAACAAAAACATCGTCAATAGCAGCAGCATCGTCGTCAACAACAACAACAACAGCTGAAACAACTAAAGATACTAAGGCTGCTACACATAGTGAACCAACGGCATCTGCACTTAATCAATTTCTTTTAAATCAATTAAAACAGAAAAATATAAATGGCCTCAAAGATGGCTTTAAATTGCCCGAGTTAAAAGTACCAGGAGGGTCAGCAAACAAAAAAACTTTTAACATACCAATGCTTGAACGTCTACATAAGGACAACAATACATTATCACTAGATAATGATGTTATAGAAAAAGGAGTAAAAAATTTGAGTATTAGCCCAGAAGTTAAACAACAAATAAAAATACCAAAACCATCAACAACTGACGACATTCTTATAGATTTGACAGCGGCATTGATTATTAATCCATATGATAAGACATCATCCAAACGACCAGCTGCTAGCGAAAGAAAACGGGCCAAGGAATCTGTCAGAGCTAAAAATGCAATGGATATTAGAATTCCACACATTGAATGTGATAGAAGGACAAGGCGTAAGAGGAACAATACAGAATCAAATGAGATTTTCTGTACTATGAATGTGTCGCATGTTAAATTAAATCACAAGACAGCCAAACCGACCGCCTTGGGTGAAGCTCTTAGTGCATCTGATGAATACTCAGACAACCAATATTTTCCCTGTGCCGCCACTTCACTCGAGCAGCTTCATCTCAAACTATACAAAAGGCCTGATTATGGCACTTCAGTTAAACGTTTTCGTTTTGATACAAAATCTCCAGATGATTTAGTTAAAGAGTCGCTTGCCAAATGTCAACGTATATCGTACACCTAAGTACAAGAATCAATTAACCAAGAAATAAAAAAAAAATGATATTAGTTATATTTATATATTTAATTTATATTTTGTATTATTATTATTAAATGTTTGCTAACTTTGACAAAATATAGAAAAAAAGAAAAAAAAAATTAAGCTTTATCACAGACTGTGGTGGGAAATTCATCAAACAGGGTGCAATCACTCGGTTGCAGTGCTGCACAGCACTGATTTAATGCTGTCGCAACAGTCTGGCAATGCTGGTGTTTTAATTCCAATTGGAAGCAAAAGTCGCCGAGCTCGCGCCAACAAACAAACAGCCGCACGGGAAGAAGAGAACGTTCGTATGTTCGTTGTCGTCGTCAAAATACATACACTCACGAGAGGCGGAATTGCGGAATTGTGCGAAATTCGTTTTATTTTTTACGTTTTCTATTTGCAATTGTTTAATTTTTATTTTAATAAATTTGAACAATTCATAAAAAAACCAAAATTGCGACTACAATACAACAAATACAAAAAAATTGTAATACAATTTTAATGAATCAAGTGCATTCGGCATGCGTTTACGGTAGTGTGTGTGCAAAATAAATTCTTATTTGAAATTTTTGCGAGACTTTCCAGACAAAGATATATAGAATACTATAGAGCTACACACACACACACACACACCCATTCATCATATATACATATATATATATATATATATTTGAAACCTACACTCAACACAGATCCACACACTCAGGTATATATACATATAGATATGTATGTTTATATATGAGCATAATACATATACACACATGCACACGCATTAGAAAAAGAACTAACAGCAGCAGCAGCAGCAGACAAGAAGACAAGCAACGAAACGAATTAAAATTAAAAGAGGCAAAAATAAGAAAATCTCTATGTAATAGAAGACTAAAAAAATACACATAAGTTTTATAAATATTGGAATACAAACAACAAAAAAATAAAACAAAACACTTGTTTACCTAAAGCAAAAAAGAAAAAAAAGAATAACAAAAACAATAAAAATTAATAATAAAAGTGTAAAATAAACAGCAGATAAAATAAAAAATTACGAAAAACGAAGGCGGTAAAGTAATAAAAACAACAATTTGAACAACAACAACAATAACACACATTACGAACAGCAGAAGCAGCGGGAGCAGCAGCAGCAGCAGCAGCAATAAACCGACCGACCGACAAGTGTGCGAGTGAACAAACAAACATACGAACAACAAACGTCAAAGTGCGCTGGTGCCGCTGTCGTTGTCAGTCTCAGTCTCAGTCTGTGTGGGCAATCAGAAATCAAACACAGTGGGAAGGGACTAGAAAAGTATCCATGAAGTGTGAAAGGTCAGCAGTCGCAACGTCGCGTTATAAAAGAGCAAATTAGCAAGCAATTGCAGAGGCAGCAAAGCCAAAGCCAAGGAAAGGCAAGAGAGTAAACAAGTAAATGTAATATATATATATACAGATAGATAGATAGAGAGAGAGAGAGAGAGAGCAAACGTCAAACGGCAAACAACGGAAAAGCCGATAACAAGGACAAATTGAACATAATTTAAAGCAAAAATAAAACGAAAACAAATTATAGGTAAAAATTTTTCTTAAACATAATCTCAGCATCAATTAATTAATTCATTGTTATTAATTTCACACCATATGCATATAACCCAAATTAAGGCATGCACATCATCCATTCACTCATACATAGGTGCATGCAAATAATAAATTACATTTATTTTGATGTATTAAATATCATTAATTCATTTTATTGTTTTTCTTAAGCAATCAGTCAGTCAGTCAGTCAGTCAGTAATTCAGCTGAGCCACCTAAGTAGTAACAACAACAAACAGCGACAACATTAATAACTTCAAATTCGATGACACTAGATGAAAGCAAGAAAGAAATCCTTGCTGCTCTCTTCAAATTTCAATGAATAGTTTTAACAACTCATCTAGAAACACACACTCATACTCTCTATAACCTGATGATCTTTGTAAAGCTTTTATAAAGGAGTTATTCCTCCCAGATATAACAGACGGTACAAAGAGGACATAACCTTTTTAATAGACGACAATATTGATTGTAGTCAGTCGTGGGGCCGTAAAGAGAATAGTGTTGTGTCAGAGGATCAACATAATTGATACTTTATTATAGCGAATTGAGACTTCCTTGTACTCAACTTAGAGCAGATAAAGTCGGAATGGTCTCATATCGGCATCCACATATTGGTATCCACATATTGGTATCCACATATTGGTCTCACCGACAACAATTGCTATCTATCCATAGTGTGGTGGCTCTCTGCTCAGTACAAAGTGGGGTGTTACATTCATTTCGTTGATCATTACTTCAGTCATTTATGTTAAACGATTTATCTTTGACACACTTGACCTCATTCCTTTCATATTGTCAGAGGGAGTCAGTTCTTAAGAATACACTAGATGCAATTTTGCAATTGATCTGAATCATCGACACATTGATGCGGAACCACCCATAGCTTTTAATCCCGTTTTTAGAGATAAATTTTCTTGGGAACTGCCACTGCCTTCTGATATTATCTTTACAGTGTCAGCAGCTTAATGTCATGCAATTTGACTTTAAAATCTTTCAAAATAATTTTATTTATCTTTTTTAGTTTCAGTTTTTATGTTAAAACTTGAGTAAACAAACATTTCCCATAAGTTCCCATGACTCTTTGTCATGTCATGGTTTTTGCTGATTGAACAAAATATTTTTCCATTAAAAAAACACAAAGATCCATTGATATTCGAATATTTGTTCATGAAATTTCATGTTATGTCAGACATTCAGACATCATTTAAAAGTTAGTTGTTTCTTTAGAGTCGCCATCTACACTTTGTACATTAATGGTATGATATGACTCCTATGGAGACTGGAGGTTGGTGGCTAACCAAACGTAACGTAGTTTGCAAGGCAAGGAAAAGAGAGAGAGAGATAGGGACATCGTGTACTACATAAACAGTAGTATATGGAAATCGGCATTTGATTATGGTTCCTCCTCAGTATTCTTGATATCGAGCTAATGTCTTGTCCATCTGATTGATTATAATTCTTGATGCATCCTGAAGAGAATGTAAAAAAGACCCCAGCTACTTACTATGATTATATTAAGATAAAGTCAATAAGTTAATATTTATATTCTTATAGGACATTGCAAAGTTTGGGCACAGCCAAAAAATTTGGAAAAATGCGTCTTAAAAAATCTCATTCTAGCAATTTTGGAAAAAATATTTGGTGTAGTTTTAATCATTGCTTTATTGCCTTTCCAATGAAACCAAACTCCAATGAAACCGTTATGTTACACACAACAGGAGTTATAAAGAAAATTAAAAACCAATAAGAAGGCTATCATTGGCTATGCCAAAGATGTAATACTCTTCACGCTCTTCCGGTTTGCATCCAACCTTCCTTTCTTAGCATCAATAAATTCTCTTTTTTCTAATAAGAACATTAACTTAAAAGCTGGTTAGTACCCTCCTGGTAACCCTAGAACCCGGGTTACATGGTTAATGGACATAGAGATCAGAAACTTATAGTGTCCAAATTTCCAAATTTTGTATGGGAGGTAGGAGGCCACTTTTGGGCAAGACACGATGAATGTTTAGGGTCGTTATCTTGTTGAAACATAAATGTCTTCTCATCCAATCCTAAATTTGTGACACTTGGAACTAAATTATTATTATTAACACGTTCAGGTATAAATGCTTATCCATTGTCTTCTCATCTATAAAGGTATACCCCCACACCATAACGCTGCCACCGCCATGCTTCACCGTCTTAATTATGTTGTTCTCCTGCAGCTCTTTATTTAGTTGCCTTCAAATTTTCGTTGAACCTTGCATTCATCACTAACTATAACGTTGTTCCAAAAAGAATCCGTAATATTCGGATCAGTTAAAACGATCAATGTGTAGACTATTTAATGAAGAAAAGGATACAGCTGAGCTTTTGCTAAGCCACTTTGAAGGCCTAATTTGGATCAGACTCTGCTATCTTAGTAGCCAGTAAATGGAACCAAATTGAAATTATGTAGGTATATTGATGAATACCAGAATCTCGGTATCTAATCTACTGGATTGCAATGTTTGTCACAATAGCCATATAGGTACATATGTAATTAGTATTATATATACATATATAAAGCAAATTTAATTGTGTCAGGGCATTGAATTTCGAATACTCTGTTTCCTCAATCACTGGATTCCATCTCCAGGAGGTAGTAGATATGATGAATGTATGTACTGACAAAAGTTAAACTTTGTTGGATGGGATCTCATATGTTTGTATCCAATCCAAAGGGTTATGTTCAAGGTTATCTATAATCTTCCTATACATACATATGTATATTCAAAACTATGAAAGTAAGTTGATTGAGTTATTGACTTTGTAATGTAATACCGAATGTGTTAGCTTTCTAGACAGACAGACTACTTTGTTTTGCATATACTCACTCACTCATATCTATATATCTATCTATCTCTGTATCAGATAGCCATAGCAAAGTTGGGAATGCTCCCCCGTCAGCAGTTACTCTTTTAAAGTTTCTCTGCTGCCATGATATACTAAAAATAGTTTCGGATTAAACGTCAATTGACTCCCTCGTGTTACTCTTTTATTAATATATGTACATACATATGTATGTATGTATGTATAAAAATTAGTTATAAGTATATTTTTCATGAATAATCTCATATTGATACGACGAGAGTACGTACATACTATGTTTGGGAATTTTCTCCCTATATATTTTGTTTGTGTTTATTATTGTCGCCATCATCGTAGTCGTCGTAGTCGTCGTTGTTGTTATTATTATTATTATTATCGCACTCTTTCTTCGGGTGCTTTATTTATTTATTTTTCTATATAGTAGGTAGTATTGTTGTGTCTCGTTCTATTAGTTGTTTGTGTGTGCCGCCTTCCTTCATATTAAACTTTTAAGATTTACAATCAAACGTCGTTGTCTGGCATCTGATAATCTATAAAGTTCTTTTGTTATATTTGAAAATCAAGAAAAATAGAAAAACAAAACAAGAACGAACGAACATAATAAGAAATTTTAACAAATTTATTTTGTAGTACCTACATATTTTTTATGATATAGAAATTTCAATGACACAATGACGGGACGATTAGGTAGTAAATAATAACGTAATATTGGATCAGGTGTTGTATAAATCGGAGGAGCTTAAGAAATTTGTTGTTTTTACTTGTTTTGTTATAATGAGTTGAGATGGCTTGGCTTGGCTGGCTGGCTGATTGACTGACCTAACTATTCATTCTATTCTATCATCATCATCACCACCTTCTCATTTAACTCACTCAATCGCCAACTACTCCAATAAATTTTTGTTCTCTCTTTTCTTTTCTTTTCTTTTTTTTTTATTTTACTTAAAAATGAATTATTAATAATAAAATATTTTGTTTCCAACCAAAAAAAAAAAAAAAAAAAACAAAGCTGTCATCATCTGTTAATGATCTATCGAGATCAAGATCATTGGAGGCAGACATTCGGAGTAAGGAATACACACGACGTTGGACTTGGATTAAATTTATCATCATCCTTCTCATCAACTCTCGATTCAACTCGATTATTTGTGCTTTGTCATCATCAGCGGCATCTAGCAGCACAATTTCGGTCGGTGCCAAGGCCAGCGTCGACGTCATCATCACCTCACGCGTCACCTTCAAATTAAGAATATATTCATTCATTGGATTTATAATTCATTGTGCCCGAGGTCACATTATCCAAATTTTAATCGATCTGTTTTTTACGAAAAGAATAGAAGAGAAATTCCTGCCTGCATGGAAGAGAAACGAGACTAAAAATCATCAGAAAACATATTTTTTTTTTTTTTTTTTTGTTTGACGACGAGGGAGGATTAACTTACCACATACTTCTTGAATTCACGAGGAACATCTTGGATTGTGTATTGCCTTCCATATACAAGACTAACATTAGCAGCATCATTATTATATTACTGGAATCTAAAATAGATTTTGCTTTTTTGCATAATTTCGAATCATCATCAACTCAAGCAACTTGATTGAGTGAGAAGTGCTTTGGATCTATCTGTAGGCCACTTGGTCTGGTCGTTGGTGCTGCTGCCATCTTTATTGTGATTGGTTATCGCCATCAGCGCAACACTAATAAATTATTTCTACTTCAGTCACCCATTTCATTCGTACTCAATCTCACATACTCGTGAGATGTTGCCATTCACCCCGCAAGTGGTTAAACGTTTATTAGCACTTAAAAAGGGTAACGAAGACAACACCGTCGAAGGCAAGTGGTCTGAAAAAGCTGTCAAGAATCTTGTGAAGAAAATCAAAAAGAACTCTCAACTTGAAGAACTTGAAAGGGCAATTTCGACACAAAATTGTAATACACGTTGCGTTACAGTAGCACGCAGTAAACCCGCTGCGACCGGCGAAAGCCTACGCAAGGGTCTACCGCATGTAATCTATTGTCGCTTATGGCGTTGGCCAGACTTACAATCACAAAATGAATTGAAGCCGTTGGATCATTGTGAATACGCATTTCATTTGCGTAAAGACGAAATTTGTATTAATCCTTATCATTATAAGAAAATTGAATTGTCGATTTTAGTACCGAAATCATTGCCAACTCCTCCAGATTCAATTGTTGATTATCCATTGGATAATCATACACATCAGATACCAAATAATACAGAATATAATGCAGCGACGGCAATACGTAGCGCTTCATTAAGTCCACCACAATATATGGAATTGGGTGGAGGAGGTGGAGGAGGATCAGGTAGCGGTAGTGGTTCACCAGCAGCAGGCGGCGGAGGAGGAGGAGCATCAACTACTGTCACCGGTGGTGGTCTACAACAACTTAATCATCATCATAACAATCATCATCACCAACATCATCAACAACTGCATTCACCATTACAATTGAGTGGCGGCGGCGGTGGTGGTGGTGGTGGCGGCGGTGGTAGTGGTGGCAGTATCAGCAGTAATAGCAGCATCAGTGGCGGCAATATTTCACCAGGCATTGGTAGCCACCAATTGAATAGTATAACAAACATACCACCTGGCGCTTGCAACATGGACTCACAATCAAGCGTACTCAGTGTGGGTAGCAGCATTCCCAATACCGGTACACCACCACCGGGTTACATGAGCGAAGATGGCGATCCAATTGATCCCAATGATAATATGAATATGTCACGTTTAACACCACCCGCAGATGCAGCACCCGTCATGTATCATGAGCCAGCATTCTGGTGTTCCATATCATATTATGAGCTAAATACACGTGTTGGTGAAACATTTCATGCCTCGCAACCATCAATCACCGTTGATGGCTTCACTGATCCATCGAATTCGGAACGTTTCTGTTTGGGCCTCCTATCGAATGTCAATCGCAATGAAGTTGTCGAACAGACACGTCGTCACATTGGCAAAGGTGTACGCCTTTATTATATTGGTGGTGAGGTCTTTGCTGAATGCTTAAGTGATTCATCAATATTTGTCCAAAGTCCAAATTGTAATCAACGTTATGGTTGGCATCCAGCAACCGTTTGTAAAATTCCCCCTGGTTGCAATCTAAAAATTTTCAATAATCAAGAATTCGCTGCTTTGCTATCGCAATCTGTATCGCAAGGCTTTGAGGCAGTATATCAATTGACTCGCATGTGCACTATCCGGATGTCTTTTGTCAAAGGTTGGGGTGCTGAATATCGTCGTCAAACTGTAACCTCAACGCCATGTTGGATTGAATTACATTTAAATGGTCCGCTACAATGGTTAGATCGGGTTTTAACACAAATGGGTTCACCACGTCTACCATGTAGTTCGATGTCATAAACAAAACAAAACAAACAAACTACTATATTATCTATAGGTACTAATAATACTATATTAACAAATCATTATATAAAAAAAAAAGAAAGAAAGAAAAAAAAAAAGAATCAGTCAAGATGTAATAGGATGAGGGAGGAATTTTGAAGAAAATAAATAAGAAGGAGAAGGAAGAGTTAAGATGCATTGTCGAAAATATAATGGTCGAAGAGGAGGAGAAGGAGCACATGAAAAGAATTACCTAACATTGGAACAGGTGAATACAAATTTTTGATGAAAGTGAGAAAGAAAAAAAGAAAAAAAAAAATATAGATGCAAAATTAAGATATCTTCGGTTATGATTCGAAGTCTATATAAAAGAAAAGAAGCCCTACACAAAACATACAAAAAAAAAAAAAGAACCCTTCACCACAACTCACCACACCACACCATACCACAACAGACATAGACCGATCGATCCATTTTCCATCCACCACCCCCTATATATGTTTAATGATCATTTAGATGACATGATGAGGACAGATGACAGAATAATTTCTATGGGTCAAAATAGGGTATGATATGTGCTTAGGTATTGTTAAGAACTCAGGCAGCTAACGAGCCAAATTTCGAAATGATAATGATCGAAGAGGCGAGGAGAGGAGACTCTAGTGAAAGTGGTAGTCGTTTTGAATAGTGTAGAATCGAGAGAGAGAGAGAGAGTGATAGAAAGAGGAGGGAAGTAATACGACAACAATAGCGACAGTAACAAGGCTAAAAAGATTGTACCCAAAAGAGATGGCTGGACGACAAAGTCGGGTCATTTCATTACATAGACCCAATCAACTTTTGGATACAATAACTAGGCTGGTAAAATGGACATACATACATACATACAATACACATATACACATACATAGTTAGTAGTGTAGGGTACTTTAAATCATGCATACATACATACATACAACATACAACATACATACTTATATACATACATACATATATATATATATATATACATAATTATTATATTTATTATAAATATATATTTGTTAAAAAAGGGGATTTTTTTTAAAGCACATATATATATATATGATGAATATATGAGTAAATGAGGAGACAGGTGAAAGAGAAGGAAAGAGAAATAATAAAGAAATCAAGTAACAGAAACATGTATTTCAATGATCGTTCATATTCAGGCAGTATATATACAAAGAATGAGCAGAGAATTTGAAAAATCTAAACAAAAACACAAATTTAATCAACACTGTTTTAACCAATTAACACAAGAAACAAACAAGACACCAAAACTTCGGAGAAATCATCGAAGTTCATTCATATACACTTAACATATTTCACACGAAAAAATTGGTCCCATGGTGGTGAACTTACGACAGGATCAAAAAAAAAAAATATGGTACGATACGAGATCAACAATCAAAGTTTGTCAGTTTGCCTCGCACAAGGCAAAGATTATCCAGGTGGTTGTGTCTGTTATCATTGGAGCTGTGAATCCAACGAAGAGATGCCTGATCTCTCTGATTGATCACACAGTTTGTTGATTAAAGCATATCACTGAAGGATATTGGTTTAGACTTCCATATCTAGGCAACCCACCATTACCTAGAATCAACAGAAATTGCAATCATAGGATAGGATTGATGACTAGAGAACTACTTGGTTCTACTCAAATAAGTCGTTACTCAGAATAGTATTGTAGTCACTCCAAAATTTCAGTCATGAGTGATTGAGTGTTTCAGATCGAAACGAATGAATATGAATTGAATTATAAATTAGTACTGAGTTATCCGAAAATATGTAGGTACATTCGACAAATGGAGATTCAATTTGGGTTTTATGAAAGGCCAGGAGACGTTCATGTATTTGATCTTCATGACTTGATACTTAGAAGCCTTAATTCTATTGGAACAAAAAGTCTCGAGAGATCTTTCAAGCAAGTCTAGACCGCCATAAACTTATCATAGCTATCAAAGAATCCTGATTCATTTTGACTAAAAAAAAAAAAAATTGAAAAGTAAGTGGAACGGTCAGTGAGAAACCGAAAGAAATAAATGGAACAAGTATTTGCTAACTCAAAATTATTGTATCATACTTAACTCATATAATTTCATATTCAATTGTTGCATTTGCACTCATTCCTTTTTGAAACGAGACAGTCAAAAGCCATTTTGAATGTAACCAAGCAGCTCTCTATTGCTGACTACTTCCATCATATCTAGTATGTATGTAACCAACCAACCAACCAACCAACCATTAACATAGAAACAACAGAAATTGCAGTAGATTATGTATGCTAGGCTTATTTCCAAAGAAAATCGTGGAATTCTTAGTGAATACTCTCTGTAATTTTGGGATTTGTTAAAATAGGCCGGACCAATTAAGTTCATATGCTCTATGAAGGAATGCTTTGGTGGTATCGTAGAAAATCAATTACTTGTTGCACGGACGGACTATAAGTTTCTTTTGAAGATTTCAACCTTTTTGTAACCTAACCTAAAGGATAAGTGCTTATAGTTCCATAAAGAGGACTGACTGACAGACATACAGATACAGATAGACAGCCATTCAGAATGATAGGAGGGTCAGGTGTCTCAACTCTTCCTTTAAATGTGGTGGAGTGAATTCGTGAAAATGTTGTGTAAATGAAAATTTAAAAATATTCTTGTTAATGAATCAATCCAAATTTAATATATAGACACATCAACACACACACCACACACATACACAATATATGTACAAAGTCACACACACATACACATGCATTAATTTCTAGTGTAAAATGAAAAATATAGGTACATACGAGTATAACAAAAAAGCAACAGAGTCGTCGTGTCAAAAATATTGAGGCAAAGCCATATTAAATGAACAGTTGCTTACAAAATATTAAGACAAAATGACAAAAACTTGAATTAATTGAATTGATTTGATTTGAATTGAATTGAATAATTGATTGCAGTCCAGAAAACTGAAAAAAAAAACAAACAAAAAAAAAAATCATCAAACATAAAATTGTAAAATTAAAAATTAAAAACAAAATTATTGCATAATTTCCTTTTTATTATTGTAGTTATAAATGTTTATTATTATATCACTTATAACACTATATACTTCAAAACAATAATTTTTTATGTAAGACAAGCAAAAAAAACAGAAAATATTAAAAATATTTAAAAAAAAAAACAATAATAATAATAAAAACTTGAAAAGTTTAAAAAAAAAAAGAAGAATTTTTTCACAATAATTTTTAATAATTTTGTTATAAGCAAAGCCAAATAAACAAACAAACAAACAAAGCAATTCTATTCTATTTTAACAATAACAACAATTCTTCCTTATATTTATGTTAAACTCAAGACCAATTCACAAGATCATGAGATGAGAGATGATGTGAGATGTGTAATAATAATGTAAACTTTTCTTTAATTTGTATGACTGACTGACTGACTGACTGTGTATGCTATGACCAATCAATTGAATCATAATCAACTTTGGTTTGACCAAAGTTTAAATACACTTCACATACCCGTATATCAGTTATTCTTCATCTTCCATTTCTTCTAACTATCTATTGTTTATCAAAGGTTGGTAGGATGATGTTCGTTCTGTTATTTCTTAATTCTGGCTTAATCAGTAATACTACTTAGTCCCGTAATAGAGAAACAATTGAGTTCGATCGGGACTTATTCTTTAAGTATATGCAATGGGACGCCGTCGCCGGGTTTCTTTATCTTCCAGTAATTATAATTTTCAAAACAAGATAAAATGTCAGATTCTTGATAAAATGTCAGCTCCCCTGTACTTCAAAAAGGACTGAGTGCTGCTAATGAGGCTGACTGAATTTCTACCTTTCTGTAATGTTCATATTCTCTACCTACTAACCACCACTCCACTACCACAACAAGATTGACAATCTCAACTAAGAAAAATTTAAATAAAATAACACGATCATATTTGGGGTCTCCAAGGCTCAACTTCAATGCTTCTTTCTATATTATTTAGTGCTGTGAAGTGTATAAAAAATTATAAAGAAAAACTATATTCTATATACCTATATATATATATGTATATATAATATATGTATATAAAATGCAGACGTACAATAAAAGAAAAGAAATTTTATAATAAAGACCAATAAAAGAAGAAAAAAAATTAAAATTAAAAAAAAAAAAAAACCTCACAAAAAAATTTAACATTCTTCAAGATATGATTAAAATTTATTGAGCGTTATTATACCAATCATTTTCAAGTTTCTTTAAGAATCAAAAAAAAAAAAAAAAACAATTTGAATTTATTTATGAAATTAAAAACAAAACAAAACAAAATTTATTTAAGCAAAATTAATATATTTTATATATTTTAAATATTGTCAAACTCTTTACAATTTAAGTGGACCATCATCTTGGCTATTGAAGAAAAAAAAAAAAACAACTGCAACCAACTAAACAAATGCAGGAATTTTCAGAATGGAGCGCAGCATGGATAGGATAGAATAGACAAGCTGCTCTTAGCTCTCAAGGTTTTTACACTTACTGATCCCCAATTTAGCAAAGGAGAGGAAGGAAGGAAGCTAATAAAAACCAGTAATCTAAATTTTTAAATTGTAAATCCTTAATAAAACAGAAAGCCAGCAGCCATGTGTACGGGCACAAAAGGGTTATCAATGAGGAGTATCAATAAATGCATCAGCAAACTGTCGGGTGGCCACCAAGGAGCTTCTTCAATAGTAGGTATTTGTCTGCCACAGTTGGATAGGATAGGATAGCATATGACCCTTAAGGTTCATTGTCATGCCTATTTCGGACTGCTCTTAACTTCAGTGTTTGATAGCCTAGGCTACCATCGGTTGCATCGTTCTTTGGGTCCTCCTTACACCTATTGAATTAAAGGGGTTGGTTATCTGTGTTCTGTCACTTTAATGACAATTGTTTTATTTTTAACGTGAAAACCCCTTTTTAGAAAGGGTACGTGATTCTCTTTCACGGAAATGTAACAAAAACATGTCATCAATATTTTAAATATATTTTATGACTCAAAAGCCGTGGCGCTAAGTAAATTAGGTATATATTCCGAAAATAGAAGGAAGCGAAATGCCTGTAAGAGGAATTTTGTCATGGTGCTGCGCTTATGTCATCAAAGGGGGAGGGGCGTTCAAAAAGGTCAAAAATATTTTGAAAATTCTTTTTCTTTTTAAGTGGAAGCATTGAATTTTTGTATTAAATTTGTTGTGTTTATGAGCCCCGAAATTCTATTCTATATCTAAGGCAGCCCACCCCTTTGCTGAAAGTTAGTAAATACATTACAAATATAGATATATGTATTTATGTAGGTACATATGGTATGCAAAAGATTCTGAAGTTTTTGAGATTGTTTTTGTGTTGCAGTTTTTTTTTTTTTCAGCATTCAGTATCCTTGTAAATTTTTTTTTTGTTGTTTATGTTAATACATTTGGTTTTTCTTTAAATTTTTTTTATGAAATATATACACACATACACACACACAGACACATACATACATATGTGTATAATAATATCGTATACATAAAAAAATATGGTTTATTTTTTAAACGATTTTACCAAAAATGAAGCGCATTCAAAGCAAAATAGAACAAAACTGTTCCAAATTACAAATATGTACAATAAATATATGTAAATTAGAAAACCCACACACACACACACACACACTCACTCACTCATACAATCTCCCATACTCGTCTTACACACACACACACACACACACACACACAGACACATACACACATACAAATGCGCAATAGGGGCTTAAAATTTATTTAATTGTGTAATTAAAATGAAAAAAAATATATAGAAACAAAAATGAAATAAAATAAAAATATACAATATATAGAAATATTATATACATACATACATATATATATATATATATATATATGATAATGATATAATATGAATTTATTATTTAACAAAACAAATTTACAAAAAAAACAACTAACAAAAAAAAAAAAAAACAACCAGTGTAATTATGTTTTTTTTTTTCCTTTTAATTTATTTTATTTTTTTTTTTTTTACTTTTAAAATAATTTGTTTTTCTATTATTATTATTATTAAATGTTTATTATTTTTTTCTAAGCATGCATTATATTATTATTATTATACTTATACAAAAGATTTTTAAAAAATAAATAAAAACAATATACTCTCTGTGTGTGTTTAAATTTATCAGTACCGATAACACTATAAAGTTGTTTATTCTTGGATATGATGAAGATGAAAACCATTTACATATACATAATTCATGTATTTACATATTCAATTAATGAAAAATTTGAAATAAAATAAAGAAAATATTTATAAATTTATGTAAACTACATAAAATAAAAAAAAATAATAAAAACAAAACAACCATGCATACATACAAAGAAACAAACATACATATAACAAATAATAATAATAATAATTAAAATAATTAATATACAACATACAAACAAACCACATACAAAACAATTTGATATAAAAAATATTAAATAAATAAAAATATAAAACAAACAAAAAAAAAAAACAGAAAACAGAAAACAAAGAAACATTAAAAAAAAAAACAAAGAAAGAAAGTTTACGTTTTTTAAGTTTATTTTTTTTCCATAGAAATATTAGATAGATTGAACAGGGAATGCAGTTCTCGTCTTATGAAATCTTCGATATAAAAAAAAAACATCATTCAAGTGGGAGTCGGACTCGTACTCGAAGGGTTTTGTACACGGCCAGGGTGAGCGCCGTGGATTCAAAGATTTAACAACAATAAAATGAGATCTTAAATTGTGTTTGGTTTTGTTTTACTCCCATCAAGGGAAAAGTTTACGGCTATGTATGCACTTTGGAGGCCTCCACAAACATTGGATTCAAAGGTTTAACAACAATAAAATGAGACCTTAAATCATGTTTGGCTTTTCTTTTCTCCCATCAAGGGAGGCCTCCACAAACATTGGATTCTAAGATTTAACAACAATAAAATGAGACCTTAAATCGTGTTTGGCTTTCCACCAAGGGAAAAGTTTACGGCTATACAACTCATTGGAGATGGATTTTATGACTGGAAACACATCTGAGCGTATCTCTGTACATGAAAACTCAAAAAATCATCTAGAAGCTGTCACAATCTTAGCAAATGTGACATAGGAACGCATCGTTAAGAGTTTAACGAGAGAAAAAGCAGAGCTAACGCAATATTGGCGTACAATTTTGATGTGAGTTGTGAGCATAATAAAATTTGTTGAAGAACGAGGATTATCTTTAAGAGGTGTTGATGAATCAATTGATTTAACGAGAAATGGTATTTTTCTATGCAATTTTCTAGATGTAATACGGCCCTGGTTCCTTGCCACCGCACAAGGCTTTAACACTATCGGAGTGGATATGTGCTACAATACACCGACGTTTTCGATGTCGGTCCTTTTCTATTTCGTCCAAAACAACACTAAAGGTCGATTAAGACAGGGCCTTGATGCGAGTCTCTCATGATGCGTCCAATGATCGTGCATCACAATCGACAACAATCACAAGGAAAATGACGTCATTAAGGGGTTGTTCTTGTAGAATGTGATACGCATCTGCATCGCATCACGCATTGATGCACCTTTGATGCAGAACAAGGCTGGGAAATGTCTGATAGTGTGGCCAAGTTTTTTGCCATTTCTGGTTAGATATTGTCAGTCTTCTTCTCTTTTTGTGTTTTAAATTTGTATTTAAACGTACCAGCGTGCTTGTAATTATTAATAACTCTTTTAAATAATATATTTTCCATTTAAAAATGTTTTTTTTATTATTTTTCTTATTTACTGTCTCATCGTGATGCAGGGCCTGTCTAAATCGACTATAAGTGTGCTAGAAAACGCGACGTTTTACATTGATGTTCGAATAAACAGCTGATTGAAAAGTGTATGCGATTTTGTGTGATTGCCAGCATACTTAAAACAACTAAAATGTTATATTCTTTAGGTCAGTGAGAAAAACAATAAGCTACAGATCTTGGTAGGTACATTTTTCCTTTAATAACTTCAGATAAGGTAGAATTTATTCAAAACGTCTGTAAAAGACTAGCCGATTTCAAAAGGGGTTTCTAGCACACCCAAAAATGTAATTGTGCTGGAATTGAAACGAAAGCGGTTTCTAGTACATACCCGTATGTATGCAAATTCGTTGGACGTAAAGTACGGTACAAACCTCTGTATGTTTGTTTTTGAGCCTAAAGAAACTACAATAAATTACCTTGCCCAAAACTATGCTACTAATTAACCATAATTGGAAACAAAATATATTTAGAACTAGTATCCGACCGAAACAGGATTTTCAGCTTAAACAGAAAACGAACCTTCGGCCCTGGTTGCAGTTTCGGCCGAAACTGAAACTTATTAAACATTAAATTGGTTATTAAAATTTCTCTAGTGTACTTTTTACACATACTACTTATATAGAAACAGTTAACTCGTGTTAAATGAAATAAAGAACAATAACAAATGCCTGCGAGGACGTTCCCCCAGCAACACTGAAGGGTAATTTCGGTAGGCTTTACGTACTTAGTTATAGGAAATTATTTGAAAAATCCCATCACGAAAATTGAATGAGAAAAAGAATTTTTTCAATATTCTTAGTAAAGACTGTGACTTCTATTGCAATAACGCAAAACCCATTATGATCCTAAACTTATCCTAGGTTATCTGTTAATCGATAAGAATAACAATTCTCTAAACCCAGTAAAATTTGCAATTTACGTCCTTCTGTCTAATGCAATGTATTCTTTTCTGTCATCGACAAGCTTTTTTTAGAACTATTATACATCTAAAAATTACATGACTGAATTAAGTCATCTCTGTTGTCTGAATATTTGAACCAGTAGAACTTTTTCGTCATTATTTAATTTTTTATTTATGACTATTCTTTCATCTTTAAAAGTGCACTAATATAAAACTTCTTCATAAATTATTCTGAAAATTATTTTCTAACTACTTCTATTTATCTATAAATCGAAAATTAAATGATTTGAATCAAATTTGATAATTGACTTTTGCCCACTTTTGACTGAAGTCTGGCCCACTGTGTATTGGTCCGATTTTGATTTAATAACTAAATGGACAAAGCTAATTTTTTTTCAACGAGTTTCGCTTTATTTGATAATTTGACTCCACATACCAAAACAATTAAAAAATAATTTAAAATTTAAAAAAAAAAAAAAACACGACGTTAGCATTGGACGTTATTGAGTCTTACTAAAAATTTAAAGAAACAATTTTTTTTTTTTTTTTATACATATTTCCCAATCTAATATATAGAAATCTCGTGTCACGGTGTAAGTGTATGAACTCCTCCGAAACGGCTCGACCAATTTTTATGAAATTTTATTTATATATTTGGTAGGTATGAGAATAGGTCGTAAGGTATTTTTTTACCCAGGCCGATTCCGAAATTGTGGCCAAAACCGTCTCTAATTAGAACATTAATTTGAATTTGGGTTTGTACCCTACCTAGTTATTCTAGAATCTTGAAATTTACATGATCACACACTTATGGTGTCCAAGTTTCAGTGCTCTCTGACGAACGGAGGGACGGATGGATAGTGGGGGCTTAGTAATAGTAATCCCTTTGGGTACGGAACCATAACAAAAAGATTTTTGACAAAAGAAATTGAGTTAACATTCCTTGATAGATAAGGGACTGATGATTGCGAACTGATATATTCAAAGACCATTTATGATTCTTATGTCTCATCACTATAATGTACAGAAAATGAATTCTTTGACTTATGGAGACTTCGATTAAAAGTTATAGTATTTTTCATTCAAACTAGGAGAATCTTTGACAAAAGATATTGAGTTTTTCTTTTCAAATTTCATTAAAAACATGGCGAAAAGTATTTAATTTAATAGAAACTACAATTAACTGGGAAGCTAGCTTTCCTTAAGCTCGTTTAATATTCAATATGGAATGGATAGTTTTTGCTCTTGAAAGCAAGCTCCATTGGAATTGTACGTTCAGCCGTCTGATATGAATCCAAGACAGGGATCAAATTGGAAATAAAAAATTTGGAAATTTCAACAATACGCTTGGGAATCGCACAGTGCCAATTTCAATCAGATAGCAAAGCACGACCTGTGCAGTTGTCTTCTTGTGCTTATCATCTATTGCCTGAACCTATTCGTTCGACGATGTCGTGCTTCTTACATAATGCTATCAGTTTCTTTGGACTCAGACCTGGATGACCTTGGATCAGATTGTGCATGGGCTTAATTCTGCAAATGGCCAAGAGACGCGTCAACTGAATTGAAATTTGCCGAGTCAACGAGTTTTTCCATAGCACGACACGTGTCTTCGTAGTTAACGTCACTCAACTCGACATCGCCATTAGCATCAGTAGGCTTTAGGTTATTATCGACTCGGTATACGAACGAACAGGGCCAATGCATA
Source organism: Amiota communis (assembly GCA_037043315.1). Taxonomy (NCBI): domain Eukaryota; kingdom Metazoa; phylum Arthropoda; class Insecta; order Diptera; family Drosophilidae; genus Amiota; species Amiota communis. The sequence goes on from JBAMAV010001061.1 coordinate 785,902, forward strand.
AGATATAGGTCAACATAGTCCAGGCAAAAGTTCTTCAAAATCACACGATATGCGTGCTCAACGCGTTCTGGTTCATGGAAGTGACACTACAACTTTGTTGTAATGAAGATGTATTCACGATTGATAAAGCCTTCGACGATTTTTACGCGAAGTGCCTTACATCGGCCTCATTCTCATAGAAACAGGTGGTATCAATGTGACGGCAACCAACATCGATTGCAGCTAACACTGCCTTGGTGCAATCACGCCCCAGTGCCGTCATTGTTCTGTACATTAAGCACGTTGGACATCTTAGCGTTCTTCGAATAGTTCATCCAGTTATCTTATTTATGTATATAGAGAACCCAACTCAACTGTTGCTTGCTAGATTGACCAAAGACGATGAATTATGGACTGGGAAATTATGAAACTTTTGTGGATCACCTTCTTTTTTTTTTTTAAAACGTCGTTTGGGTGGAGTCTTTGCAGTCTTCATCGCCTCGCATCCATATAAATAAATATACATAATTATAATTTATTTTATTTATTGGTTTGTTTGTAATAAATTAGGAAATTTCTTATGTTATAGTTAGTATTAACAATACATAGTTATAGGTCTAGTCCTAGCTAAGATCTTTAGATTGATAAATCATTTAATTTGGAGGCCCCAAATACTTTTTCTTGCAAACTGAATGGAAAGAACAATAGTATTACAATAAGAAATTATGAGAACTGTACAACTGTTATACATATATTGGGTTGATCCAAAAGTCATTGGCCTTCAAGTTCTCTTTTTTCAGAATTTAAGTCTAATGTATAATCTACAAATAGGGAATGCATATTAAACAAATGAACAAATATTGTTAAGATGTCAGATACTTTGGTAAACAATCCAGTCCAATCAGATGCATGTGTGAAAGTGACAGATTAGTAATCTTTGGTGAAGTGATTTAGAAATTGATTGCTTATCATCCATCTAAGCATCTCTTCTTTAACGTGATATGCCAAAATCGTGGAAGGGGGCCCAAGGTGGCAAGACGAAATGAGGCCCGTGTTATGATCAAATATTTGTATTCTACGTTACTACTATAATATAAACTAACATTTCATTTCCAGCGAGAGAGAAACAGATCTTGAGTCTTTGAGTCGAGTTTTCAGTTGTAATTTTGATTTCGGAAACTTTTTCTTGAAATTTGGAGGCCCCTTCCGAACCAGAGGCTCTGAATCCTCTAATATCTTATTTAATGAGAAACAATGAAACTTATTTTTTTTCTTTTTCCTTCAATACTATGAAAATTTTCTTTCCTTGTCCTTTTTGATTTCTCCATTTCTTGTACTATTGTACAATACATGGTATTATGTATACCTACAATTTTTAGGTATGCACTTTCTTGACATGTTGATTATAATTGGATTTACGTAAAAAACGTGCCGTGCAAAACTCGCATGCGTACTTTCGTAATCTCGTATGCACGATTTGATGACTTTTCAATTCGGAGGCACTAAAGAAACCCTTACGACAAAGAGTACAAACATGGGTGCGTTCTTTGTAATGTGTCCGACGTAAATGTATGGTCAAATAGCATTGATCGGTGAGTATTTTACCGCAAATGGGACAAGTGAATGTGCAGATCTCTTGATTATTATTAGTAGTAGTCTCCTTTAAATCTATATAAGCATTACAAGAATTTCGTATGGCATCATCATCATTATTGTCTTCGTCTCTGTCATTTTCAGCATCAGCATCATCATCATAAATTGTTTTATCCATATCCATGTCATGCAATGCAGAGTTTTTAATATTTATAGGACGAATATATCCAAAAAGAGGAGGACTTGATGATCGTTGATTGACATTGCTAGCTTCTTCAGCTGTTTCTTTTTCTTTGCGGACTCGATCACCACAACGAGACCTGGTGGTGGTAATAATATGCTGCATTTTGATATGAACTCGTCGAGAATTTAATGAATGAAAATGCAAATCACATTCTGTACATTTATAGGGTTTCTCTCCGGTATGCAGACGACGGTGTATTTTTAAATAATTGGCAAACCTGAATCCTTTGCCACAAATCCCACAGATATGAGGCTTTTCATTTGTATGTATGACACAGTGAATTTTCAATTTGTTTAATTGACGAAAACGTTTACCACATAGATCGCATGCAAAAGGTTTTTCACCGGTATGTGTCATCATGTGTATGCGCAGATTATAACGATCTTTCAGGGTGCGGTCACAGACACTACATTTGGAGGTTTTATTTTTCTTTTTCTGCTTCCTTGCTCTTGTTCTCACCATTATCTGTGGCTGACGATGCTTATCATGCTCCTGCCTCAGGTGATTGTATGTCTGTTGTTCATCCTGAAAGATTTCAATATCTTCAAATAGCATTGAACTACTAGTATGACATGGGTTTTGGTCATTGTTGATCGTAGACCATTCCGAATCTTTAACTTTAAATGGTTTCACCACTTCCAATTCGACTTCCATGTCCGATTTGACATATTCATTATTTTTATTCATCAAACTTATTGTTCACTTGTAACTCTAAGTAGTTCTAGCGGCTACGACAGACTAATAACAAAATGTCATTACCACCTATTGCCAACTTTTGATTACCGCCTCAATGATTAGATTAGTTTGAACGTTGACGACGACGACGATGACTATACGACGTCGTCTTTATAATAACGAACGAACATCTGTTTTTAGCGTAGTCAATCGAGCTCTCAGGCCAAAAGTCAATTTATAGTCATACTATGGTACCTATATGTACGTATACTCGTACCATACAACAAGCAACAATAAAGTTTAAAAAGCATTTGATAAAATATTATAAAACTCGATAAATACAAAGTTTAATTATTATTGTATTTGCTTATGTGACCACAGGCCATCATTCTTCACTTAGATAACCAGTTTCAGTTCCTATATAATTTATATTCATATGTATGTATGTACCTATATAATTGTGTGCTTGTTTATCTTAGTCTCGATAACATTCCTAACAATTCCAATAGTCCAATCAAAACATTTTCTTAACTATTTAAGTGCACACTCTTGTGGCCCGATCCGACCCGGCCCAGCCCAGCCCAAGCCCCAAACCTTTTCTACGCTTATGCCTACCTAACTAACAGCTGTTTTTATATGATTATGACATTAAATCACTACTACTATTCTGACTGCTCGACAAATGTTTTTGCATACGCAACTATAATATTAGTCATAAGTCAGAAATATCGGCGCTGGTTGATGAACTACTAGTTTTCTCTACAACAGGACTGTCCAAGCCGCAGACCGTGGGTCGCTTGTGGCCCTAGTGAATCTGAATCTGAAGCCCAGGTGGCTGAAGTGACAAACAGACGTGCATTTTTTTCTCTCCAATTTCTGGAACACGCAAATCTCCTGGGAAAAGCGCTTGTCGGTGAGGAGAAAACTCATCACGGATTCTACCAATGCGGCTTAGGTAACCAAAAAGGTTGGACAATCCTATTCTACAATATTTAATACTATAGTATTAACTATTTCAATAACAAAGTGGGCCCAACGACTTCGTTATCAAGAGAAACTTCTGACTGTGCTTAAAATATGGCAATAGCCAGCCTATTAAAATCATGAATTTCTTTTTTATCTATTATATCTTTAGATACTCTAGAGATTCCAACCAAAGCTTCTCCGCAGAATAGTGAATGCACCTTGGTATACTATCAGAAATACAACTATTCATAGAAATCTTCATGTCCCATTGATCAAAGGCGAAATTGGAAGATTCAACAGAAATTATGTTTCCCTTCTTGATGTACACCCTAATGATCTCGTCTCAGGCCTACTTGTCGCTGATAACAACGTCCGACGACTCAAGAGGAGTCACCCCTTAGACCAACCTTTCAGATTTCCTCCAGGATAGGTAATCTGTCACCATTCACTGTGATGTTTTTTTATATTACGTGCATTTACTTATGGTTAGGTGATTTATTCTAACTGATAGTAGGTATAGTAACCTTTCAATTTCAACAGAACATAAGTGATTTGTTTACTAGAGCAAATGCCGAGAGCCCTGAACACAAATTGAAAATGCAGCATGTACCATAATATGGTAAATTATGAATATTTAAGTATAGTGTTTTTTTTTAAATTCCGATTGGACCTCTGGATTGAACTCATTTCAATTATTTTGGTCTTTGAATTTCTTCAGTCAAAGTGCAAAATTCTTCAAAATTATTCTGTAATAAGGTGTTAACACCCAAAATGTCTGCATTGAAGGATAAGGTCTCGGTATCGGTTCTATTGGGAACTCATTTCCATAAGATTGATTTAAGACCATCAAATCACATAAATTTATAGCATCATATACACAATCGAACTCTTCTAGAACGAACAACTCCAAGTAGCGAAGACTTGTCTATAGCAAAGCTATTAACCGGTCGTAAAGACTTTGTTAGAGGGTGCCGAACTGTTATTCAGCAAACTTATTGAATAGTTCTAACTATTTTGTTATACTAGTAGATAGGAGATTGTATTTCACTTCGTCTATTCTGTTCATTTTGCCGGATTTCAAGTTCCATTCAATTTAATTTAATTTTTGATTGAATTCTATGCAATCCGATCCGATCCACTACTCATGTGAAATATGATTCTGATTGTAATTTATGTTTGTTTTCAAAGATTTATTTCCTTTCTCTTTATTTATGGTATTATGTATAGTATTATTTACTTATAAACTAATTTTGAAATTATGTACATAATTTTTTTTATCCAGTACAACATAATAGATACAAATTGAATATATATGTAGGTATATAGTACATAAGTAAAGCAGAACATGCAAAAATATTCTTGTAAGAGAAGGCATGGCTCGGCCTTTTAGTGCTTCTGATCTTCTTGATTCGGATTGTTGAATTGGAAATGATGTTTCGATTCTTTGTATTAATATGACTCCTCCACAACAATCACCTCATCATCATTCAACAATATCAATTTATATCAATTCTCAATGTCATCGATATCATCATCGTCATCTTCAATATCATGACCAGCTACATTGTTTGATGACCCTAAAGTAACTTCATAGATTAAATCTTCTTGTTCATCGACAAGGCTTTCAACCAGCATAAACTGCTCCTCCTCCTGGTACACCTCATCCAATGCCGCCTCTTCATCATAGTCAACGACATCAGGGATTATTTCATCAATGTTGACATACTGAATATGGCGATTACGATTTTGTTGTTGTTTTTGTTGTAGTTGCTGTTGTTGATTCTTATTCTGATTCTGACGTTGCTGAGCCTGATGCCGTTGAGAAGTTTGTTTTTCCAATCGTGAATTTGACGAAGAAGATGTATTTAAATTTCTGCTGGTGGAATGAAATGCTTGATTTGTTGTTACTTTTTTTTTTGTTGAAGAGGTATCTTGAGGTTCAACTTTATTTATAAATACTTCATCATTGCTTTCTTGTTTACGTTTCGTATTACTTCGACATTGTATCGAACGTTTGTGGGCATCAAAATAATTAATATCGGTGAATTCCTCACAACAAACATGACAAACGTAAACACTTTGATTCAGATGATTTTCCTTACGATGCTTGGCCATTTTGTGGGCATCTCGGCATTGCATGCCGCAAAATGGACACACCAACATGCGACGCTTACCCATATGCACATTACGTATATGCTCCTGCAGCGAGAAATTCTTGTAATAGGCTTTGGGACAAACTGGACAATGAAAGCGACGCTTCTTCTCGTGCATTGATTCTCGATGTCGTTTTAGTTGGGTGTTTTGAGCGAAATTTTTACCACATATCTCACATGTATGCTCCTTTTCAATATGACGTCGTTGATTATGAACACGGAGATCCTGTTTCGTTGAGAAATACAATTTGCATTCACCGCAAACATATGGTCTTATGCCCATATGGCGACGTGCATGACCAGCCAAGTATTTACTATCCCGGTATGATTCGTCGCAATAAATGCAAGCATAACGATTCGTTTCAGGTATATGATGTGTCTTAAGATGAGCAGGTAGCTTGGCACGCGACATGACCTCCGGACAAATGCCACATTCAATGGGTAAACGGTTATCCGATTTGCTTGATGACATGGAAAACTCTACAATTGGTGTCTCATCGGCATCAAAATCGACTATTGTTGCAATTAAATCATCATAAAGCATATAACGTAGAGGGCCCGTGTGTTCCTCGATTGTTTTCCTTTTGGAATTCGGTGAACGTGCGGGTATATCAATAGTTTGTATCCTTGTATGTGCTGATTTACTTTTACTTTTCTGCTGTTGTTCAGTTGCTATCATTCTTACTGAAGATGATGATGGCGTATTTGCAAAATCAGTTTTTATAAGGGAAACAGGCACCACAACATCATCATCATAGTCGTCATCATCATCACTACGATTATTTGTTCGATTTCTTATTGATGATATTGTTTCAAGTTCAATAACATTTTCATCTTCAATAATAATATCATCAACAGTTGTTGCCTCTCCTGTTTCTTCTATTTCTACTTCCTCATCTTCTATGCCATCATTGCTGAAGTTATATATGTGATCATCATCATTAACATCAACATCAACATGCTGGTCATCATCATCATTATGCTGAATTTTATATTTCGATTGGGGCTGCTGCCTTTGTATATAAGATTGTGATGATGATGGTTCCCATTTTGTAATTCTTTGAAAATCAAATCCTGTTTCATAAGCAGCTGAAGGAGAACCGGGTTCATTCTTAACCACTCCTGCTCCAATAAAGGTATGAGCTGATGTGGATGCAGATCTGGATGATGATGGTAATCCTGATGTTGATGCCATTTGATCCTCAAATATAATATCTTCAGCTAACATTTCATTATCATCATCGAGTAAATGCTCTTCGAGACCATTAATATCATTATCATCACTAGGAGTAGTAGAAGTATTTTCACGAGGATTCAAAATTAAAAATCCTCGACTATCAAATATATTATTATTATTATGATGATGAGATGGATGTGTCTCTTCCGTTATTAAGGTATTATTAGTATCCTGATAGCATTCACTTGGGCTCTGCATGCTATCCTCCTCATAAACATTTCCATCTACTACCGCATCATCAATATTAATGTAATTGAAATTTTGACGCTGCTGTTGTTGTTGTTGTTGTTGGTGGTGTACTGCAGATGTTATATGCTGTTGATCATATAAATGGGAGCCATCGTTGCTAAGTCCGAATTCAATCAACTCTTCCAAATCACCGAAATGTGCGCTCATTGTCAAATTAAAGCGTACAATTCAGTTCAGTTGAAAGTTCCCTTATTTAGGTGTTTAGTGTTGCCGTTGTTGTTGCACTTTCTTTCTGTTTTGTTTACTTCTTCTTGTTCCTTCCAAAATGCAACCTTAAAATATTAAAGGTTGCAATTTTTTAGTTCTAAAAAAAAAAAGTATTTTCGTTTGTTCTTGTATGCTGTGCGTCAGCAATTGAGATTCAGAGTACTAGAGTAGTGTTGAAAAAATCTTCTTTGTTCAACGAAGGTGTTGCCATTTATCGTCGTAGCATTAACGAAACATATGCGAAAAGAAAGAAATATAATTAGTATACACACATATGCATCATAATTAATAACGTGTAACAAATAATTATTTTATATATCTTACCTGATTCATCAATTTATTATTTGATTATTATTTGTATTAGGGGGTTACTTGTTTTCTCACTAATATATGGCAGCGCGGCTTTTCCGTAACTCACGAAAATTTTTTTCAATGCATGAGAGTAAATTGCTACGACTCACACAAATATATATATTTTTATACAGTGGTTGACAAAAGTATTCGTCTGACAGTTGGTTGTTGCTTGGTTACACAGGTAAAACCCACTGACATGTTCAATATGTCATTTAGTACTAAAACAACGAATTTTATCTATACTGATGAGTTGTTTTCTACACTTTTTTCGATTTAAAAACAGAATGACAACTGCTGATGTCACGTGACTTGTGTGGCATAGGTAGGATAACAATTTAAAGTTTTTAGTTTTTTCTTTTAGAATTTTTTTCCTTATGGCTACAGTCACTGGCGGCAAGCTATCATCAAACAACAATTCGCCAAATACTTGTCTCCTTATATTGTTAATAAATGTGTTTTTTCTTTGAATAACTATTTTTTTTTTTTTGTTTTCTTTTTAACTCCAATAATGCACAATAAGCATAAATTTTCCAAACAAACAAACAATAACAACGAATTATTTTGTGTGTACAGAAAAGTTTCTAGAGAGAATTGCAAAACAGTTGGCAGCTCTTTAATTATTGTTATTGAATTGATACGGCAGCACCATTAATCGATGTGACACCGTAGATAGCAGCTGGGTGTCATCGATATATCGATAACGATTTAATTTGAATGAATATTTAAATGTACTATTAAAATAATTTAAAAGAAAAACTATATAAAAGAAAAAGAATGAAAAAGTTAAAGAAAGGAAAAAAATTAAGTTTTGTTTTAACTGGTAAACTAGTAAATAGTAGTGGCATGCATATTTATGGATTTAAATTAAATGTTTTTCTAATAATATGAAAGAAAAACATTTCGTAACAATGTATAAAAGTGAAAAAAATTCAGTTTATGGCAACTTTAAGGAAAATAACTTAACTTTTGTTTAAATAAACATATAAATTTTGTATTATAAGTGAATTCATGAACAACAATCACAATTTTTAATTGTTTCATTGAGTTCAATTTATTAATATAACAAGATTAAATCTTATATTTAATACTAAACTTAATACTAATAAGTACTAATATATTAAACGAGTAATTAGCTGCTAGGGCCTTTGACTCTGATTTAAATTTTTTGTTTACTTTGCGCAGTTAAATAGTATATAAATAATAAATTTGTATACAAATTTTCTTTAAATTTCCTCACAGTTTTTCATTAAAACAAAATATGTATGAAAAACGAAAATTGTAAAGGTGCAAAGCTTTTGTTGGTACCACCTAGTAATATCATAGCCACCATCATCGTCATCGTCATCGTCATCATGATGATAGTCGTCGTTGTCGTCTTCGTCGTCGGGGTTTGTCGTTACAACAAGTTGAATAAAATGTTGAATTCAGTTAAGTAGAGTTGTGTTGTGAGTCTTCAGTTGCTGTTAATTTCTTCTTGGTGGGCCGTTGGCTGATGATTTGCTTGGCTGAGTTTCGTAGCTAAACTTTAATTTAGTGTTTACTAGATTCAAACACTTTGCGCTGTTCGGTTCGCCTCAACGCAAAACTAACGAAATTAAATATATTATTATATTTTAATATAAACAATATTACGATCAACCGGCGTGTTTTTTTTGTTTTTTGTTTTTTGTTTTTGTTACACAAATTTAATACAATAAAAAATGTTTATAATATTTTAAACCTAAATTGTTCTAAGATAATCAAATAAGAAGGTTTAAATGTGAACATATTGTATGGTTAATTTTGATTATGAAAATTTAAAAATAAAATAATAAAATTACAATTACAACAATGTGCGTGGTGTGTGTTAAGTGTAGAATTCATTAAGTAATTTAATTATTGTGTATTAAAATTAAATCAGGATATCAATTAAGTGAAAAAAGGTGGTGTGAACAAAGTTGTATAAATTTTGAATAAAATGATCTTCTATGATTCATGATTTTCGACCATCTTTCCAACGAAACACGAATCAATCTTGGCAATAAAATTATTTTTCCTTAGAAATAGTATTTTTTGGATATACCATATGAATGTACAGTATGTAGGTAAAAATTTATAGTAGTCTTCAAAAATAGTTAAAATATTGTTTTAGAAATTGAATGAGCCATCGATGGAAACAATTGATAAGGTCTTCAAAAGAATTGAATTCAATTGTCGTTGCCATTGTCCGTTATAACTGATAACCGGAGGACTCTTCTTGAATCCTTACTACATAGACATCTATTTTTAGAGGTCTTCAAAAGAATCGAAATGAGCTATCGATCGAAACAATTGGAAATCGACAGTTTCCAAGTCTGGTGAATGAGCCGAATGGAGTAGAATATTACTGTTTTATGGTCATGCAACATAAATCCAAATCTTGTCCAAATTTGTCTGGTGTCTGAAATTCCATCCATTACCCAATAGTACCACTCTCTTATGGGTGCCCGGCCATAGGAACATTGAGGGAAATAATTGGTTTGGTGCATCGCTTGATATATCGTTAGCGGAACAAGTCTCGATTCCCCTAGCGGTCGTCAAGAGGAGAAACTTCCTGCATTTCCGTCAGCAGGCAAACAGACGCTGGAAAGAGCATGAATCTTGCAGAGTGGCAAGTGCTAACTGGCCTAGTTACAACGAAAATAGGTCACCTAGGCTCATCAATAAAAGACCCTCAGATACCGTAAGGCTCACAGTGGTTTTTACTGGTCACTGGTGTGTAGGGACTCACGCGGAGAGACTGGGTATTCCGTTCAGAAGCCATTGTGGAAGCTGTGGAAACTTAGAGGAAAAGAAGTCACTCACCCACTTTCTATGTCAATGCCCAGCCTTGGCAAAGACTAGAAATAAGTTTCTGGGCAAATACTTCATCGACAATCTCTCGGACTGTTCAGTCACATGTCCTGGTGATCTTTTAAAATAGCAAAATTCGATTCGAATTAGATTTAGTAATACTGATTGTGTTCGTCGAGGTAGTGGTTTCAAAACGGCACTCTAGTGCTAATTGTGGTTCGTTGGGGACTATACGAGTCAGCCACGGTAACCAACCCAATAGTACTGTTCGGTTAAAATGAATCCTTGGGCTCTCGAAATAAATGTGACTTACTGACCGACTGGACAAATTTCAAGCGCTCTTGACCATCATCATCATCATACCAAAGAGATTCCGATTTAGAAGAATCGACCTTGTCTAGACTCTAGAGTAGTCAGTCTACTACAGTCCATAAATTTTGAACTTAGTACCTACAATTTATTCCAATAAAGTCTCGTTTGGAATTTATGGTCTTATACATTTTTAGTGTCCTTAAAATTAGTTCAAGTTTATACCAATAAAAAAATTCGGTGAAGATTGGAATATTGGAGAATAAATAGAATAAATCACAAAATATGTAACCTTAAAACGCAAATAGTGTATGTTTTCTTCTATGCCTACGATGGCGAACCATTGGCACATGGGAGGTAGAATAATTTATAGAACCCAGAAACTAAAATATTGAATTCCTTAAGGAGTGCCATTCTTCCGTCATGAAGGAATCTTAATATTAGAAAAATAACAAACAAATGTGTAAAAAAATCATTGTTGAGAAAATAATATAACAATTCTGCATTTCCGTGGTAGTTCTAGGGTCTAGGATTCAACTATGTATTATACTTATTATACATTTTTTGATACAATCAATCAACTACTCAAGTATACTTAATTTTACCCATTTGATCTTGTATAACATTATCAATAATGCTCGTATTTGCAAATTTATGATTTCCTTTTCACCTTCTCCCTCTCTCCTCCTTCTGTCTCTTTTCAATTGGTTAGGAGGTAATCTAAGTACAAAACATATTTGATAGATATTTTATTGCAGAAGCAAAAGATTCAACGCCCAGATTTATTGTTTGATTTTAACCATTCAATCGAATGATAAAAGCAAATAGATAACAGTGACTGACTAACAGATATGCATGGGTGTTGAAACAAGGGGTTAAGTGAAAATTGCATAACTTCTATTGGTTAAAGTAGTGCAATAAATGAGACAAATGTCCTTAAAGGAAAAAACCGACAGAAACATCAAAAAGAAAGAGAAATCAATACAAGAATCGTATGTAGGTAAAAAGGACTAAGAATAGCATGAGTACTATGAATTCCCATTAAGTGGAAAAATATCTTCAAAACTAATTGACGCCTCGTATAAAATGCAAATTATGATGATCATGATTATGATCATGATGATAATGAATGACAGATGAGACATGAGATATGTTAACAATTGATTACAACAGTCGGTGACAATGAAACTAACAACAAAATGAAGAATAGCGAATTAATGTAAAATGGAAGAAGCTACAATAAAAAATAATAATAAAAACAAACAAATGAAATGAACAAATGGTTAAATATTTAAACGAGATCGCTCGCGCCCAAACAAACAAAGTGAAAGACTTGGGTGACGAACATTATTTATTTTTTATGTGCCAATTGTTGGTTAAAAGAGTTATGTATGTGTTAGGCGGGAGGGGCATGGGTTTGTAGTTTGTCTATTTTGATAGACACACACACATAGTGTATGTAATGCTCTGGAGTGGAGTATCTTTGACTTTAGTCTTATGTTTGTAACGCAGAAGTAGGTACGAAATATCAAAAAACTATACAATATATGGATAGCAGCAACTAAGCATTGGATTTATGAGCGTCCTCTTGAATTTATACCTATCCTTAAGCAACAAACTTGAAATTGCCAACTTTCTCTTTGATCTAATAAGATTTTGTGAAAGGTTTGAGAAGCTAATTAGCTTATTGCAAAATCTGATCTGATTAAGGTCAAGGCCTTTGTCGCTCTATGGGTCGCATCAACTGGTTGTATAAGCTAAAAACTCTTACCGCATATAGTACCTACTTCTTTAAAGGAATTGATCTCTGTATGTAATGATGATGATCATCATACGATTCTTATAAAACTTATATAGCCATAGTATAAATCGTTTAATCGGGAATATACCATTGATTAACCATGATTATGTTGTTTTTATAATAAATCTATATAAAAAACATTTTCTAATTTCCATAATCGCGGTTCTTTTATTCAAACAAATTACATTCCCAAGTCCACAAAAAAAATGCAAAACCCACCAATGTGAAGTGTAATTTACCTACCATTTGATTTGATTTGACCAAACTTGACCAAGTTCCAAACTCATTTCTCAACTAATTTATTATATTTATTTTAATACAAATCCATCACAATACTACTACTTACAATATTTGGAACAAAACAGACAGACAGACAGACAGACTCTTTCAAACTTGTCCCAGTTTTTTAAAGGTCTTTTATTATAGTATTGTATTTAAATTGTTATCATTTCTTTGAGAAGAAGAAGAAGGTCTTCTTTTGCAGCTTACCTAATTGACTATAATAGTAGGTAGCTAGCCATCCGATTGTTATTATGTTCACACTGTTGTAATAACATTTAATGAAGTTTAAAATCACAAGAGATAAAGAAGTTATGAAATTTCGACATACTTGAACTCTTGGTCATCTGAATGCCATAAAAATCAGTGCAATTTATAGGTACATAAAATCAAGAAAATGAGGGATCTATCAAACGACTATTACTATATTACTATGATTTACTTAAACAAATGAGAGAAATGTTAGCATCAGTATTGTATCAATGCCGCCAACCTAAATCTTATGTACCCGTCCTTAGATGATGTTTTTTTTTTTGTGGGTTGGTTAATCCTATGTTGCTAGGGATTTCAAAGGAGTGTTCCCTTTAAGGCGGTATATGTATAATATGTTGCTAATTGTAAACTAAGGTATGGTAAGCCGTTCGATCCTTTCATTCAAAATGGACCTTTGGGTTAAATTTGCTTTGAGCCCTACACCTGTATGCCATAGGTTAGTCCATATGGACTGTATGTTTGGATAAATTTTTTACATATTAACTTTTGTGTCGAGTTGTTTGCTGTTGCATATTTTAATATCAGGGTGAACATTGTATCTCGATTACCACAGAAAATTACCATTGACTGCCATTTGCAATTCTTGACTACATAATTTGGCTGCCAGATCCTTTGTGTGCCCTTCTTTAAAGTAACATAATTGTTGCATGTATGATTTTTGAATGGTTTACATTCATTTCGGCATAGATGTGCTGTTTGTACTTGGATAGAGAGTGAAAGGTCTTTTGTAAACAGAGTGTGTAGTACTACAATGTTTAAGATTCTACTCAAGCCGTGAGGAACTCTAGCATAGTTTGGGGTTAGTTCACATAACATTTAAATTTAATCTGAATGTCTGTTGATCAAGAATTTATGATTATGCAGAGTATGAGTGAATTGATTGAGTTTTGAGCTTTTAATGCAAACCTAAACCAAGATTTTAGAACTTATTAGAACTATCTGCATCATCCAATGACATGTGTGCTCACCGATTAAACGAACTCCTTTTAACTTTGTCTCAGAAAAACGATAAAAAGCTGTGAAATCTATTATTTTACTGAAGCTTCCGAGAGTTCTTTAAAAGATATTCCAGTTAAAAGATCGTACCCTGGGACCTCATACTTGTCTTGACTTTATGAAATTATTATTATTACAATTTATGAGGTGACAAATTTTTAGGTAAAGGAATATATTTTGTCTATTTGTTGATAAGGGTAAAGAGTTAGAAAAGTGGGGGCACTCTTAATACTAGGTACTTTGAAGGCGATAGTCTAGAATATGTATTGAACATACATATCTCTAGATTTAATGTCATAGAGCGCATAGTCCTTATGAGAAAAACTTTTATGGATTCGTACACAAGTGAAGAAGGTTCTTTTTGATTTTGGATAGTGAGGTTTCTTAATGAAGTACCTAATCCAACCGAATATTTGGAAATCTTGGAAAAAAAAAATTGAAAAATTATTATAATTAATTATTAACTTATGAACTTTTGTTCTTTTACAGATTGCAAATCTAACCAAAGTGGCTTGAGGCTCTAGTTTGTTGTTGCTTTCATCTTCATATTCATCACTGGATTTGTGGTTAACTTAGACTTTAAGCCGACAACATCATCAGAAACAACAACGGTGACAGTGGCGGCGGCGGCGGCGGCGCAGATGTCAATTGAAGCATTTCGAAAAAGAATTTTACGCAAAAGTGCAAAAACCAATTAAGCCCAAAAGCAAGCGACAACGACTCCACCACGAAGCAGGTGTAGAAGGTGGAGAGAAGGCGAATGAAGAGGAGCGCATTGACGAAGAGATTAACCAACTAAACGAACGAGCAAAAGAACTCGATGTTCGATGGTCGATGCTCGCTGGTCTATAGAAGTTGAAGGCGTCGTAAAGCAAAGTAAAGCAAAGCAAAGAGACAAGGAGATAACAGAAAAACGGGCAGACGAGACGAGAAGAAGTAGGTACAAACATTAAACGGCAGACAAACTGTTGACAGCAAAATTTTTGTTGGTCAATGGGAGATGCGACGACGATTCAAACTCAAAGAAGTGCGAGGTGTTGACCACATTTACTACTTTTAAGTGTGTTGGAATTTTTACATTTTGTTATTGCCGACAACAAAGATAACAGAATTAGAATTAGAAGCAAACCAAGACGAAGACATAATAACTAAACGGTAAGAAAGACGACAACAACTACGGAGGACGGGACAGCGGATAACACTTGGCTTATGCAGTAAGAGAAAAGATACAAAACGGGAAAACGGAAACATGTTCTCAATAGTGCAGCAGCCACAAGTGTTGATATTTATCTGCTTGCTGCATCTGCTTCAAAAACAGCAAATTCTATGTCATGTGAGTTTAGGCAATACAACAACAACAACAACAACAACAAGAACAACAAAAGCACAAACTGGTGATGATGATGCCGATGGTGGTGGTGGTGGTGGTGGTGATGGTGATAATATAGCAACAGTTGGTCTTTCCTCATTGGAAAAACTTGTGACAATGATGGGCAGTAATAAAAGAAAATCATACAATGATATACCAATCTCTTCATCATCATCTGGGAGTAGTAGTGCAACACATCATATTACAAAAATCCTTGATGTACAAACAAATTGTACCCGAGATTTACTCGAGATGCATATTGAAATCAATAAAAATTTTCGGGGATTACTTTATGCTGAAGATTTCCCATTAGAATGTCGAGCACGCGGTAACGATGGTAGACATATAACACTCCGCATACCAACATCTGGTTGTGGTGTACGCGCTGAACCATTAACCGATGGTGGCATGGAATATTCTGTACGTGTAATGTTACAAATGGAACAAAAATTACGACAAAGTACGGATATCTTGAGGAGCATACGTTGTGCCCTGCCAGCAACAGCAATGGGTGTGATAGTGCCAAGTCCTCAAATGACAACAACAACAACAGCAACAGCAATGATGACAGCAATAGGAAAAAATAGACAAATGTTAAATAAAATTACAAATGAGGGAAAGAAAATGTCATGGCAAAGGTAAGATGATAAACATGCATACAAGATCCTACAGTTGAACCTCGATTATACGTGTTTCTTGGGACCCTTGTTGAAAGTCACATGCTAAACTTTATTACATATTTTATCCGAGATATTACCATATTACGAGAGTTCTATTACGTATACATCTTGTAAATTATTTACGAAAGATATATCTTCATGTGAGATCGTAATTTATGCAGTCATTGTATTTTATTAATACGTAATAATAATTCACGTAAATGAACAGTGGAACACAATTTCACGAGAGATTTTTGCTAATACTCAATTAATAACATATGTTTGACATAGACGATTTTTATTTTTACTTTTATTTACCAATTTCTGGACAACAACGAGTCCGATCCGAAAAGAACGTATGGCACCCGATTCTTTAGAACACCCTTATTTGATTTTCAATTATTAAAACGTGACTTCATACTTGACTAACCCATTTGTTTAACTTTAATATGGATTTCTGATTCGAAAACTTAGTAGTTTGTATAGGTATTACCAATTTGGTGTGATGTTTGTAGCAGAGTCCTCCTTAAAATAGTATGGAGCGTGAAGTGTAAATAAAATTACATGCCTTTCTTACCGGAAATCAGTCGAAAATGATAGTTCTTAACCGGAAATGACCGAAAATTTTGCTACACTCTCAGAAATTTGCCAGTCCTGTTTTGATTCACAGTTCAATCTACCTGAATCGACTAAAAAAACAACAACTGCCATTATACTCTTTGTCCTGAAGTTTGTAGCACACAGGAGGAGACATCGCAGACCACATAAAGTATATACACATGTATATTTGTGATCAGCTCGATGAGACGAGTTGATTTGTCCGTCTGTCCGTCCGTCCATCTGTATAAAACTATTCCCTCAGTTTGTGTGCTAGAGAGCTGAAATTGTGCATACATTTCTTTTTACCATACGCTGCACATTTGTCGGAATAAGCCAAATCGGAACACTAGACTACCTCCCATACAAACCACCTTTTAAATTAATGTTCTTATTAGAAAAAGTTTTTTGTTATTTGACGTATCATAAATTTCTGGTTCATATCTATCAACCATGTAAATTTCATGATCCTAGGGTCAGCAGAAGGGGTACCTCCCATACAAACCACCACTTAAATTAATGCTCCTATTAGAAAAAGTTTTTTGTTTTTTGACTTATCAAACTGAAATTGGAACACTATAAGTTTCTAATCCATATTCATCACCCATGTAAATTTCATGATCCTAGGGTTACCAGGAGGGGTACCTCCCATGCAAACCAAAATTAAATGACAAACTTATAAAGAATAAAAGTACAATAAAAGTGCCACTCAAACTGTGTTCTTTGTTGATAATCAAACTATAACAGAGAGAATATAATGATGCTAAGAAAGGAAGATTGAATGCAACCCGGGGGAGCGTGAAGAGTATTACATCTTTGGCATAGTCACTAATAGCCTTCTTTCTGGTTTTTCATTGTGGTTGTCCGATTCAATGCTCGATTCATCATGGAATCAATTCACGCTCGGCGTGAATGCCCTAGTAGGCTGATATCATAAAATATAATAAATTTTTGTATGAAAGAAACTAAGTAGGCTTCGGTTTTCTGTAATATGTTTCAATTATAGCAGCCGTAAATTTCATTTTAGTTATATTTTGTATCTCAAGCAGAAAGATACAAAAAATATTCAGAACAAATTTTTTTTTTTTATAAAAAGCGTATTCTAAATCGTATAAAGTGAAATGGATACCAATTGCGTGGTCTCAAGTATTCGTAAATTGGTACAGGATGAGATTAAAAACACTATAAAGGAAGTCAAATTCCAAAAGGACACTATTGCTGACGAATCGGATAATTCTTCAAACGAGCGTCATGACAAAGATTTGCCAAAAAATCATGAATGCTGTCGTGTAACACACGATTTGGTCGAGACACTTCAAAAACAAATAAAAGATCTGAAAACGTCTGCCGCGAGTTACAAAAAGAAAAATCACAAATATAAGCATTTTGTCCGTAGATATTTGACTCCGTGTTTAGGATGTATAGCAGATTTCGATATTGTCCCAAGTGATACTCGCAGTAAAAGGCGTTTTAAGAAGAAGGTTTTGATGATATTAAAGATCATGGAAAAAAATGAGCTTAAGCGACAACAACAAAAGGACATTGACGCACATAAGTCTTCACGTGGAAAAAAAGATCATGTAAAACAGGAAAATGGCGATGTTAAGAATGTAAGCGCGTTAAGCAATTCAAAGTCCGAAGAATCTAAACAAAAAAAGTATGATAAACTATGTGAAGCTTATTCTCTTGGCAAAGGAAATACCGAAAAGCAACCAACTATTCAGTCTCGTCCTTTTAGAGGTAACATGATGTACTCATGTCCTACTGGAACGGCATATGATATTTTAGGAACGAGAGTTAAAGCTACACGACACCTTTATCACCCAAAACCGATTGTTAAGGACGATGATATCAAAATAAGAGAAAGAATGCAATACTTGGCTAACATGATCTTTTTGAAGAAATCTCAACAGTCTGTTTTACTCAATACTTGTGGACCACAACTACCTGTTTTGGCAAGATCTCGGCCTCGTAAAAGGACTTTGAATGAGTTAAAGGAGAAAAGACCAAAGATCTCTGATAATAATGATAAATGTAATGGAGAAAACGGAAATGGAATAAATCCAAAGTGATTTTTTAATTTTACATTTAAAGTCCGACGTGAAATTCAAGGATTTTTTGTGGATAAGAATCCTATACAGAATTTTTAGTAATAAAAATTAGTAATGCTATAAACATTTTATTGTTAAAAGAAATAAATCTTTCAATGAAGAAAACTTGTTATTTCTCCAATAGGTACACTAAAAAATAACATCGGTACTACTGAACTTACAGTACTTTTCACACACTAGCTGGAGATTTGGGATACATGCATGCTAAAACTGAAGACGTCTTTCTAATAAGTTGTATTTGTATTACTTACTAGCATTCCCGGCACGCCTTGCTGCTACTCTCCCAATTTGATATTAGTGCGTGCTTCTTATAGTTATTGTTTTTTATTAATAATTCACATACATGAACAACATATTCTAATATTCCATTCGCCATATAAGCGGAACACAATTTCGTGGGCTATTTCTGGAATTACTCAGTTAAAAACACATGCCTGCAAAATTTGAATGCAATTGTTTATAAGATAATAATAAGTATGGGTGCTTATAAGTATTTTAAAACCTTCTCCATGAAAAAAAAAATACATGAGCCAACATTCATGGTGATCGGTCAAATGGTTTCAGAATCTATCGTCGTCAAACTATTTTTCTCATCCATTTTTATATACTGTACAAATATAGAAGATTAGATCTGTGAATCACAGAAAGTTCTCCAGTGTTTTTCTTATTTTTAACCATTCCATATCAGTGAATCCTGATAACAGAGATAAATTAGGGTTAGTAGAGAAATAAAATCAACCATTCAACAGCCCGTATAACAGATGTATCTGATTGCTTAAGATCCCCGTATGACCGAGGTTCAATTATACTTGAATTTTAATTTATTTTACTTAACTTTTTTCTTTTTTTTTTGTGCCTCCTCAATGTTCTTCCTTCCTAGAAATGCACGCATGCGACATTTAAAACCGACAACAACAACAACAACATTCAATGGTGATTCTAATGATGAAGATATTGAGGATTATAATGTTGATGATAACATTGATTCCAATACCAACACAAATCACAAAAAAAATATTCACAATCCAACAACCACACTTAAATCGAATAATTTTCAACATAAACAACAACAAAATGGGGATACACCACGTGTACGCATTTGGCTTGAGCTGGGTGGACCAAATGGTTCGGGTTCAGTTGAAGTTGGCGTAGCCACAACCCTTACTGTCCGTACCATTGTGCCGGGCACAATTGGTGTACGTGTAGTAGATTGTGCAGCATTAGATGGCTTGGGTGATTCAATGCAACAATTACTTGATGAACGAGGTTGTCCCATTGATGAGCAGGTGAGTGAAAAATATTTAACTACATATAAAAATATTGTATTGTATTATTTAGACAAGCTAGTAATAGTACAATAAATGGGGCATTCTTGTATTGACATAAATTTATACAGACACTGGTTGAGACACTGAAGAACTGATGATCCCATGAAAAGAATGTTAATAGATCTGTACACATTTTTAGAGAATGTCCTACAATTGCCAAGAAATGTTTATCAGCTTCTTGGTGAAAATTACTAAGATCCAATCCATATTACGGAACAACAAATATGTACTAATCAGTACCCGATTAAATTTATTAAATACCTACTATTAAGATGGTATTGATTCGTATGTAACTAAGTAATAGGTAGGGACAATTACTGAATCTTTTTTTAAGAAACTACAAATAATTTTAGTTACTTGGCACTAACAATTGAAGCTTGGTTGGGACCATTATACAATATAGGTACTATAATGTCCAGACATTGAGCAAATTTTTTCGCTTCTTGCTTCTCTACTCTTTGAATGGTAACATGTTTACTTATGAAGACTAAATCAATCTGAACTTTGACAAGTTTTTGTCATGGAATTTTCCAAGAAGTGACAGAATATTAGGTATAAAATAGAATAGAAAATAATTAAAAAAAAAATAAAAATATTAAAAAAAAACCATGAAAATATTTTGTTATGCCTTCAGTGCAAAGTATCATTCATACTTTTCTGATTTACCACCCCGGAGGAGGGCCAACATAGGGCTTAGTCCGCCACTGAATAGAATAGAAACTAAAAAAAAAAATAACAAAATTAAAAATGCGTTCGTTCTTTTGCGCTTAAAGATCTTTTCACCGTTCGTTTGGTTTGGTTTATTTTATTGTAATTTATTTTATTTTAATTTCGTTTGGTTTTTGGTTCTATTGTTTTGTTCGTTCGTTCATTCATTCATTAGTTCTTCATTGCTTCTTCTTTTGCATACTCGAGTAAATTAGGAGGTCACAATAATTAGCCAAGAGTGAAGAATTTAGCATTTAACATTTTGACACGATTTTTGTTGCATTTTTATCTGTTTATAAATTTAAATTTTAATTTTTTTTTTCGTGTTTTTGGTTAACTAAAACATCTTTATCGCATAAAAATGTATTGCGATGAACATCCATGGGTGCACAGAGGGGACTGCCCGCTATGGACATAGACTAGCCAGCTATTCAGGCCGACGTACAACGAAGACTAATTGTAACTAACTAATTGTTAAGTGTTAAGGAAATTCCTATAAGAACCTTTATAGATCCCCATCACGGATCTAGACTCTAGTTATTGTAGTGTGATCCGAAGAACAACTACGACTAAGAAGTAGTAAATATTAATAGTTAAGAAAATATATGGTGACTTCTTACCCAAATGCCTAACAAGGGAATAAGAACATTTATTGATCTCGGCTCCGATAAGGCAACCTCCATCTACGGGGCCCAAAACTAAAGACAATCTGGTTAAGTGCTTAATATTAACTGTAGAGTTATTAAAGACATTCCCGTTGTTTGTTCCCCCCAATGCCAAATGCTTGATACGCCCATGTGTAAACACCGTTGTATTATTACCTATATGTGTAGAACTCGCATCTTTTCTTAGACTTTTTGTCTTAGTCAAAGAAAATGCAACAACCGCAACAACAAAAGGCGAAACATTTAGACGTCACCCCAACTGTCACTGTTACTCGTACTAACGTTGGTAACAGCTCCAACTGTTGATTTTTCTTCATCCACTTCTTGATCTGATGTCATGCGTGTCAGTTTAGCACCCAAGCGCCGTTTCCGATGCTATGCTACACATGCTATTTTACTATGCTATGGGTATCAACTAAGAAATAGGCCAAATCTTAGCTTGCCTTTTGTTATTGTCTCAGTGCGCATCGCATCCACACACATACTAGTACAGCAACAACAAATGGAAATGGAAACAATAATAAATATGTAGTATGAAAGAAACATTACTAGTAGATAAAATGAATGATGTTGGTGGAGGAGGTGGTAGAGGGGGCATGGGACGCAATAAATCTGACAGTTGGCAGTCATCATCATCATCATCTTCATCGTAGTCGTCAGTCACACGGCATAATTTATGGAATTTGCATTTTTGTTTTTGTATTTTTTATCTTTTCCAGTGCTACTAACCACATAACTTCTAGGTTAAAGCATGGAATTGGATTGAAATATAAATAAAATTTCCTACAACATAAGTAGGTACTACGAGTATTACAATACAATATGTAATTTCATTGACACTAGTAACATTAATTGACTATACATAGTAGATTAACAAATACGATTTTAAGTATTATTAACACACAATTTGATCATGATATTCATATCATCAGATATCATATCAGATTGTAGGTAATAAATATCAGTAATTCACTATCGCATTCATAAATGATGAAATTAAGATTAGATTTAGATTTGCGGATTTTTAGTCATATCGATGAAAGTTCTGTAATTGTAATATGAATTTTCAACTTTGTCCAGATAATTTTTGTGGACCCGTGGATTTAAAACCACCACTTACTCACTTACCACAAATCTCACCAGAAAAGTAATTTTTATGAGAGGTGGGAAGCATCCAAAACATCACCTAGGCCTTTGCCCTTCTTCTTCTTCTTCTTCTTGTAAGACGAAACATTTATTGGAAAACTATTTTCCGAAAAAATGGATAGTTTGCCAAACTTACCACAAGAGAATGTGGCTCATTTTGTTGATTTCACTGGATGATTTCTAAAACGCAGAATGTCAAATGAAATATGTAATTAATAATAGTAGGTACTGCTATATGTATATATATTTATATCAGCGTAACCAGACATCCAGAGTCTTAGCTCAAAATTAAACGTCCCGCTCGGGACAGGCTTAGTCCAGCGAAATATTTGTCCTATTTAAAGACTTCAACTACTTATATCGATTTGATATTTGCTCAAGCCACAAATCAATTACTCAATCACTGCCATACATGGGCAATCATTATTGAATCATCCTTGGACTAGTATGAATGAATCAATAAAATATTTGGAACGACCAACAATTTATCCATAGACTTTTTAAAGTCGGGTTTTGAGATGCTCTTTTGCACCTGTGTCACGGCTGCTTGAATGGCTGGAACGTCATCGTAAAAAGATCCTTTCATTGTAATTTTCAGTTTTGGGAACAGAAAATAATTACACGGTGATAGATCAGGCGGCTACGGAAGGTGGTCGATGACACAAATCTGTTATTTCAACAAAAATTCGTTGGAATGATGTCTTTGCAATCCTTTCAAAGCACGATTTTTTAATCTTCATGCAACTGATATGGAACAAAATGTGCACAGACCTTTCTTTTACCTAAATCTTCAGTTAAAATTTTGTAGGTAAATTGTACAGCAAGATGAATTTAATTCTTCTGCTAGCATTGATAGCTATTATTTCAGGTACTTTTCCCCATAACTCAGCAATATTTGATGTTTCTGGTCGTCCAGGTCTTGGATCATCATTTAAATCTTCACGGCCACTTTTTAATCTCATCATAAATTTTTCTTTACATTTCGTAAGTCTCAGTGAATTTTTTTAGCAAGTTTAAGTTTGTTCCATGTTTTTTCTTCTTTTTTTATGACACAAGCACCCAAATAGGTCCTATTAAAACGTCCATAACTTTGTCAGCTGACGATGGATCACCTTGAGCTTAGCTGCGTTCAAAAGAAGAAAAATGCACCTTTACAACAATATGAATAGATGGCACTATGTGCTATATGATTTAAATTTAAAGTTCGGTTATGTTCGGGCTATGCTTCAGTTTTCCAGAAAGTTTCTTCAAAATCGATCCAGTAGTTTTGGAATCCATAGGGGTCATATATGGGTGGTACTTAAACGTATCTTAACTTTTAAATTTTCTAAATTTAAAATTTTTGTCACACAGTGCAATTAAAAGACATTTTTTTCGCGAAAATCTCGGGCAAATAAATTGATTTCCTTATAATGAAAATTTTAACCTTATTTTTTCTTCACAAAGATTTTTATCCTTTTTTATCTAGTATTTCTTAATATTAGCTTAATTCGAAGGTTCTTTGACTGTTTAAGTTGAAAACCTAGTAATGGGCTCACAAAGGCCTTGATACCTGCTATCACCCTTACCTAACCTAACATAAACTAGTACTGGTAACTTCCTTAGCTTCCAAGAAAAAAACAAGCAAACAGTTCCAACCTTTCTCCCACCTCCTAACCCCAACTTCATACTTCATACTCTTATAATGAACTCTATTGAACTTCCGGCGCAGTTTTCTTTATTGTTTATGTACTTAGTCGCTCGTGTGTATTGTTTTCAATAAAGAAAAATGGTAAAATCTTTCACATGGAAAAATTATATGAGCCTGAAAAATATTTACATACTCGCACATATATGTATGTTTCTTGTTTCATTTTTCATCATTTTTCTATTATACGAGTATTTAACATCTTAAAACACCCGCGTAACACAAGGCAAGAAAATCCATTGAATTCGGGACCACCGAAGCTTGAATAACCTTTACATGACCAACTACATTTAGAAAATCTTTTAATAATTACGATTTTTTCTTAAAAATAATCCTTCGGAAGCGCATCTATTATTTATTTATTTTCAAACTTAGGTGATATACATAATTACTTATAATATATAATCTAGAATAACTTATAGACTCGACTCGTCTATTATAAATAAAAGCTGGTTAAAGTAAATTGAATACGTTACAGTATTTAATAAAAGAGGAAAATTTATGAATGTTATCCAGGGATGGAATGTAGATTATGCCCAAAAAAGCTGAGATCTGGTGTTGTTAAGATTTTTGCAATCATCCAAAAGGTGTTTGACCGAGAGATGTTCCCCGCAGGGTGGACAGCCAGTTCCTTCTAGAAGATGATGAGTGACTTTGATGTGACCAGTTCTCAATCGGATGAAAGTAGAACATATCCAACGATGGCAAGAAGCAGGGAAATGCATTCGAGTTTTATCCTTTCAATAAAAAATTATTTAATTTACATCTAGTAATATATTGTATTTTACATACATTTTGAGTCCCCTTTGAACAACTTGTGCTTACACCAAAGAGGACCCCAAAATCGAAAACTGTTATCCAAATTGAATCTTATAAAACAAATTTTAAATAAAAAATACCGAGCGCAATAAAAATTCTCTCCTATGGTATATGTATAGTTTAATTTTCAGATTCAACGTAAAGATCATTTAATTGAGGTTATCGGACCCAAATTTCTACTTACCCCAAGGTCTCCTCTAGTCCATATGAGCTACTGACAATATTACAAAACAAGTGTTACTAATTTACCCTGAAACATTGACATATGACATGACAAACGTACTTAGATCGATTTTGATGCTGATTCCAATTAATATGACTATGGGAAGTGAAGGGTATAACCAACCAATAACAACATAATACAAGATGAATAGTGTAAAGCAGAGTATTACATACACGAACATGTGTTAAATGCATGTGAGAGAAAAATGAAACCAATTTATGAACTGTACGAGCATCAATCTCTCTGTAAGACTATATTTATTTTTCTTTCTTTACTTTGACGCCAGACCTTCTTTCTGCCCAGTTCGGCTCGCCCCGCCCACACCACCCATTTACCTTTGTTCAACAAAACACTAATATGTTATGAGATACTATTATTGTTTTCCCATTTGTTTCTTTTCTTCCTCTCTTCCGCCTTTTTTTTTTTTTTTTTGTTTCTGTTCAACTTGCAGCTTCTGTGCTTTTGCTGATAATCATGTTATACCTACTATTGTACTTACTAACTACACTGTACCCAAACTGGAGGGTATATAAAATTGTAGAGAATAAAATTTTAAACAAAATACAAGGAATAAATCTTACGTAAAAAGAATCTGGAGGATGGACTCAGTTCAAACCCCTTGCTAAGATAATTCAATAGAGTCATTTTTGTTTTCATAGAAAGAAATTGGTATGTAGAGTCAGTTCTCGGATAAAAGTAAGAGCCTCTTAGTGTAGGACACAACAGAATACCTTGCTAAGACAAATCTATAGAGTCATAATATTTTTCGTAGAATGAATTTTGTTATGTGGACTCAGTTCTCAGACAATGAGTATGGGTAAGAGGACTCAAAAAAAAGTTTCTGAGTACACCTCTTAATCTAAAATTCATAAAAATTGAAAATGAACTTCCCGATACTTTAGAATTACAATAGATAGGTATTTGATTGATTTCGACTTGATTAATCTTTTCTTCTGTTATGTTTTGTTGTACAGGGTATCCGAGAGTTATACTTACTTTATATACATGGTTTCTTTTGTCTTTTGTTTATATCTCTGTATCTTTTTCGCAATCAACAAAAAAACAAACAATTATGCACGTGGAGTATAATAATTCAAGCAACAATGACAAAAACAACATAACACAAAAATTACATTCGTCATTCGTCGTGTGTTTATCATGAGAATACCGGCGGGGAGCAGGGGAAGGCACACACACTCATCTCCCCCCATGGACGTAGAGTCGAGTCAATCGAGCCGACAAAAAATGACGATTAAATACTAAGTGCCAAGTGTGTTGAATTATTAAAATTCCTGATTAGGACCCCCCTAAGACAAAACTGGGTACACCCATGGTTTATTAAGGTTATTATTGATGTTGTTGTTTTTGCTGCTGTTGTTGCTGCTGCTGCGGAAACATTGAACTTGACACATGACTTTATTGTTATGGTTTATTGTATGCATGACATTATGTTATGTTTGCATACACACTTTGTATGTTTGTAAGTATTGTATGTATGTATGTATCTATGTACTTAGTACATACATAAGTACTACAGATAGATTTGTATAAATTTGCTATAATGTTATAGTACCTACTAATGCAATGCTCTACCCACTCAGAGGCCCTATGTGGAATGTGAATGGAAATGATGAACAACTCAAAGGATATCTATCCGATATTATATGTATAATATTTATATCGTAGATAAATCGGAGGAGATGGTCCGCCCCAAACCTATGGTTCAAGAAGCCTATAAATCTTAAGAAGAGGCAACCTTAATCATTTTACTTCTGGGCGCACCTACTTAGTCAAAATCAAATCCTCTGAACAAGTTACATGAAAATATTGCCTTCTTTTGTCTTTATATCCGTTTAAAGTTCACATACTTATGTACCTACATATATCTAAGCATACCGGGGACCTTATTTAGAATAGTTTCACTTCCTAGTCCACCATATACATTCAGTTGTTGGTTTATTAAGCTACAAGTTTGGATCATCTTCATTCTAGTAGTAGTTACATAATGAATAATTCAATTGCTGAAATACTGAATTAAATCATATGTAAAACAATCTTCTCTCAGTTTTTAAAATAGTTACATTTAATATAATATGTAGGTATATTAACCATCAAAAGTTCCAAAGGCTTAAGTTCGTTAATAAATATAGGTATTTCTTATATTATAAAGCGGTAATGCTTGTTTGGATGATACAGGCAATCTTCGAAACTACACATACGATTTTAAAAATTTTCACTGAGTCATAGTCATAGGCTATACCTATATGAATAAAACTAAATCCGTTTATTTTAAGGATTAACTGAAATACCCGGTCCGGTAAAAATTTGATTCCAAAAAAGATTAAATAATTTTGTATTGTTTTTCGATATAAAATAAATCTTGGATTTATATTTAGGTTCTTCAAATAGTAATCCAATTTTTCCGAAATTTAAACAAATACCATAGTATCAACATGTTCTTATTAAAAGTTTCAGTACAGTTGGAAGACTCTAGGTAAGGAAATAAAAAAATTGGCAACTTACACCCACGCTTAAAATAATTATAGTCCTAGATTTTTTTTTTTTTTTTTCATTAATATATACTCATAAGACACCTGATATCTAATTTAGTGATCGGTAGTTTTTGTACAATTCAAAAAAGTATAAAAGTAATATTAGTTTTATGTATGGTGTATGATGTGTATGTATCTTTTGTTAATTAATATTTTATCGGATTATTAGGAGTCCGAAGTGGCGTCGCTTCAGCCTTCTTATAGGGATTGCATTAGCCCGAGGTCTAGCTAATCTGTTTTTATGTGTCATCAAGCGGCCATTGCACCTGCTTGAAAAAAAACTAATCTGATCTTCAACAGTAGACAGGTCGTAGCCCCAATTTAGGGTGGTGTTACGAAAATACCATTTGCAGCCAGTAAGTAGGCGCATGGCTTTGTTTTGCAGGTTCTGGACCCGTTTGTGACTCGATTTTGTAGCTATTCCTCAGACTAGTAAACCATATAACCAGGACGGTGATATGATTGCTGATATACAGTTCAGTTCAGTTAAGTTGTAACGTAGAGTTAGTTTGCTTCTGCTGTTGAGAAGCCAGTAAAGCTACCTTACCGGCTACCGGCCGGCGGCGTTCCTCGCTTTAAGGTAAAGCATACATTGTTGCATTTGTCCCTGTTGAGTTTTATGTTCTATCTTTTGGCCCATTCTTCTAAGGAGTGAAGGTATTCCTGCAGACCGTCCGCAGCCTTGTATTCGCAACTTGTACAAGAAGCATTTTCTCTGCATCCGGGATGGGGAGATCTGCAGTGAATATGTTATAAAGGATGGGTCCCAGGACATTGCCCTGAGGCACTCCAACAAAAATTGGCAGTGTGGCTTTTATTTAAAATTTTTATTGTAAGTAAATACGAGTATTTCTTTAAAAATAGATAAAACTTACTATATCATCAAGTACATACATATATTTAACCCATGGCATATCTTTTCTTGTTTTGTATTTTGTACATTAATTTTTTTTTTTTTTTTTTATTAGTTTTCTTGTCGATTCTCACACTTTGCTGTTGCTGCAGTTGGTGTAACAAGTTATACTTCATATACGAGTATTTAGTCATAACATAGTATTGTGCTTAGTGAGTGATAACGACGTTATTATTTCATCATAAATGTCAGACAGACAAAGACATAGACAGACAGTTACTAACGTCTGCCGACTTGTCTGTCTTTAATACATTATTCTTATTGTACCTACTACTATACTCGTACTTACATACATATATGTAGGTATGCTACAACTCAACTCTTGAATACTAAGGAATGTCAATTAAATATGATAAAAAATAAGCGACAAGTGTCATGCGAGTTCTTGTTAGTTGGTATTCTTGTTTGGCCTGTTGCTACTTAGTAGTAGTGCTACTTCTACTAGTATTTCTGCTACTTTTTTTGTCTTGCACAAAGTACCGTTTATATTATTATTTAATATATTTCTTTATAATTTTCATGACAAGAATTATATAATATTGTAAGTAGTAGTAGTAAGTTAGTAAGTACATACAAAAGTTATGAATGAAACAAAAATACTTTCATCCAATCGAACGGCCACAAATGTCAGATATCAGATAGGCTTCCTTTCTTAGCATCACTATATTTTCTCAGTTACAATTTCAGTATCAACAAAGAACACAGTTTGAGTATTAAATATGAGCACAGTTTGAGTGGTACCTACTATACAGTTTTGTAATTTTTTCAGTTAGTACTAAAAATAGCCGGACATAGTTTTATTTATATACATAGATATAGCCCATGACACTTAGTCATAACGTAGCATTCTACTAGTGAAAGAATTTTTAAAATCGTATAAGTAGTTTCGAAGATTACCCGTATCATATAAACAAACATACCTCTTTATTATATTATAAGTAAAGTATAGATTTGCTAACATAACAATAGTACAATGGGATCAATTGGAGTTTCTGAATCATAGATTCATGAGAAAAAAAGGAGACCCAACAGTAACTAAAGAGGCCCAAAACACCAATCGACTATGTACTACAATAGTAAACAAATTTAAAATATTATACAATATCAATAAAGATCAATTGACATTCCTAATGCAGGAATCTATAAGGCAATAGAGTAAAAGAGATTAGCAGTGACAAGTGATTAATTAAGTTTCAATTTCTCATATCTCATATATTTATCACCAGACCGGGAGTCTGATATTGTCAGGGACGGATTCAGGGGTGTCGTGGCCCGGGGCAATGAAGAAAGTGGAGGCCCTTCCATCAAGTTTCAATAATAAACAAAAAAAATATAAAAATACTACTTGCTATTCTGATGAGGTACAGTTGATATGCTTACTACTTACCTTTAATTGAAAGACACTTTACGCGTATTTTTAGCGGTAAAATCATTAATGATTTTTACGAAGCCCATTTTCGAAGCAAATCACTTACAAATATGCTAGACGTTTTTGTTTCATCATCGTACGCATAGAAAATGAGCGTTCTCCGCTGCAACTAGCCACCATCAACACCTGGTGTCACTCCTAGCATTTTCGAGTTTTAATATTCAGATATACGCTCAGATTCCAGTCTCCATTGAGTCATATTTTCTGAGTACCGGTTAATTTACATGCATAGTGGTAATCATTCCCTTAATGGGAGAAAAACAAAGCCAAACGGTCTCATTTTATTTTTATAAAATTTTAGAATCCAATGTTTGAATAGGCCCCCCCTCAATGCCCCACCTTAAATCCGGCCCTGAATAATATTGTGGTCGCATTGAGGCTTCTATAATCTTAATTCACTTCTTAAAATTTGTTTTATTTTTACCAATATGATAATTATAAAGCTGGGCTTTAAAGCCCCAAAATTCCACTTTGCCCAAGTATCTCAAAAGTCATGAATCCACTGTGGAATTGCTTGTAACTTGTAAGCCTTCTTTTTCTTTAGAACACAAAATTCTTGGAAAAAAATCAGGAAAATCAATAAACCACCTTCTCCTGTTGATTCATGTTTCGGTCAATGTTTCTCTATTCATTCCGCCAGGATCGTATTGTATACAATTTCTAGTTAGAACAAAAATGCATGGATCATAAAGAAATAATCATCATTTGAGGAGAATAAATTTCATGATTGATTGATTGTTTCTACGCTAACTATATAGTTTTCCGAGTTATTGATCTGATAATCGGAGTTTCTTGTAAGTTAAATGCAAATTTTTAAAAAGAAATAAAACATGACGAAACAATAACTTTAGTTTGCTAATATAATTTTCACAACCCAGCTAATTATAAGTAGGTCTATATTGGTTGGTCGGTCCAATTTTTTGATATATGATACATACATATGTAGGTATTGTGTTGTGAAATTGCTTTGGAAAATCCTAGGAAATCCAAATGTTTTCCATTAAAAACCCAAAGATTTATATGACAATTATAGAAATTACATGTAGGTACTATGGTTCTCCGCATTACAAGAGAAGAAAATTTTTCATATATGGTCCATTAAGTTTATTCAAATTTCAGTCCGTCTTTTTACAAAGTCACTTTCTTTCAATTTCTTAAAGAAAAATTAATGAAATATACTTAGATACTTATGTACTAAGTATATCGTTAGACGTTAAACATTTCGGGGGAACTGTAACTATGGGTTTTGTTATAAATAAGCCTCAGTGACTAGGTGATTAGTTTACGCCATTCACTAATCTGACCTAATCTAATTTAATCTAGACGTTAGGCATTTAATATCGGTATCGAAACTTTGACCGATTATTCGCATATGACTTGCACTATATAATAATTAGATCAACTTATTCATTTTCTTAATAATATTTCTATTAATTTCTAATATATTTCTGTATATTATATGTGTATATATTTTTCTAGGTAATGCCAGCTTTGCACACATATTTCAAACCAGTAGAAGAAGGATGGTCTAAGCTACATGATGAGGATCTTGTTGAGAGAACATTTACAGCAACATTTCCGGCATTTAAATTTCCTGATCGTGAACGCTTACACATTAGTTGTGGTGTACAATTGTGCAAAGGCAATTGTCCAAATGTAAGCACAACCAAGCAACCATCCAAACAACTTGTTTAATTACTTAATTGGTTTTATTATTCTTACAAAGACACCTGCAAATTTCTAGTACTTATTTCATTGAATTAAAAATTATAGCATAGACGGCAAATATGCTTGACCAAAATGTTTGACTGCGAATCGCCAACATACCCAACGAGATGAGTTGGTTAAACATCATTAAATCATGTCATTTGAGCATTGAACAAGAAAATGGTGTGCAAAGAAAAGAAATATGATATATTGTATAATTTTATGAAATCATTTAGAAAATATGGGAACAAGATACGTTATATGTACCTAATATTTAAATTAGTTATTCATATTATCATTCTTATTTGAGGGCAATAGGCATTTGAACACATTTATCTCTTGCTTGTTCTACTATATGCATTTGTCCGACTTCGATCGATTCTGGTGGCACGGGGTTCTGGGTTTTTAAGTGTTATGTAAGCTGATTTAACCCATTTCTTGCGACGGCTTCGAGTACGAAACATATTTTCAAACTAATGCTGTAACATTTCTAAGAAAGATAGAAACATCATCTTTGATTTTAAGGAAAGATAAAGATTCACGATATAGTAGGTATAGTTGAAATAAATAATCGGATCATATTTTCTTATTATTCACACCTGTGAATGTTGCCAAATTAATTAATATCTAAGTTTTGAAAATAACTCAAAATATTTCCACTGAAGTAAGCTTTAGAAAATAAAAATATGGGGTATCGATTTTATCTATGTTAAAATTCATGGCAATCGAACAACAATTGATCGTAGAAGAATTAAAAATCATGTTGCGAAAACTAAAGATCCGCCGAATGTGTTAACAAAATTTGCATGATTTTTTAAAACGATTTGACTATTCTCCTTACATTTTCTATGGCAAAAATTCCTATAAAATGTTCATTCTTGGAAAACTTATACGTTTTGGCTTCAAATATTGAAACCTTTGCTGTAAGGATGGTTACCTATTCCAATTTATTCCTTATGCTGGTGCATCTACTGACAAGGAAAAGTTGTTTTACACCGTCTTAAGTCTTATTAGGTTAAGTCTTATTAGGTTCCAAGTATGCTTTGATCTCTTTGACAAGGTTAGGTTAGGTTTGCTTGGCTGATCAAGAGATCTCACATAGATGGTCCTTTGTGTTGCCAAGAAGAAGTATGGAGACTCTTTAAATACTGTTTTTTATGCACTTTTTTGCGAGCTTTAATAAATTGCTACTTTTCTGATCCGCTATACTTTCCAAGGAGAGGAAAGATACAGATCCGAGATAGCTAAAGCGTGATCTGTAGAGAGCTGGACATTGGCAAAGTAGATGTTCTAGAGTTCCCCTATCATTTACCTCGTTGCATGTTGTACATGCATCACTCTGTACCAAGCCCAATTTGACTGCGTGGGAAGGTGTTAAACAGTGTCCCGTGAGTATCCCGACTAATAAGTTGCAATCCTCTCTTGGGAGAGCTAAGATGCAGTTGGTAGTTTTATTATTAACAGAGCGAAGCATCATTTTTGCGGTTCTGCAAGAGAGTGTTCCATCCCACATTCACTTCGCCTCCTGAATCGTTGCTGCGTCTATTTCTATTCTCTGTACCTTCTCCAACTTTATGACGTGTGT
The DNA here is from genome assembly GCA_037043315.1 of Amiota communis. Lineage (NCBI taxonomy): Eukaryota > Metazoa > Arthropoda > Insecta > Diptera > Drosophilidae > Amiota > Amiota communis. The sequence goes on from JBAMAV010001061.1 coordinate 819,526, forward strand.
CTTCTTGTTGACACTTATCCACCATACCAAGATACCATAGAGTAATAATCTCTTTGACAAAGTAACGAACAATTATATATTAGTAGCTCGCGGGAAAAGTGGCGCTGGTCGCTGATTATGAATGCTTTTGAAGCTTGCATGTTGAACGAGTGGAAGCTTCATTGTCTTCTTAGAATATTCTTAAACGAACAACGAATAATGCTAAAACGTTACAATTATGCCCCAACTAGATTTTCGGAATTTTGTGTTAGAGAGTCTGATCATATGCGACAATGCCAGATCACAAACGCCATCCAATCTATCAACACGAGGGAGGAATCAATGTAGCGCACGTCTGAAAAGAAGCAAAGTGATTGACAATGTTCGCTATTGTCAACTAAGGACTTAAATAAGGTATTTCACAAATTTTCACCGCAAATTCTCAGGTGGATCAATACCAGCAAGAAATAGGTTCAGCTCAATGTGACTGCATGAAATACGAGTTAGTTACGAGTGGCTAAAGGCCACAAAATTTATATGTATTTCTTGTTTCAAAATGCTGCAGTTTTGTCAAACATATTTGCCGTCTTTGTCTGCACGTACATTAACTTAACATTGCGCTTTAGAAAATGAAAGTGTTATGACAAATATTTTACAAATTTAGCATAGTAGGTACTATCATCCATGTCACACATGTTCGCCGTCTATGCTTGCCTTGCCTTGCCTAAAGTTATTTAAACAAATTGCAAACGAAAACGAAAGTGTTTTAATTATTGTTGTTATTTTTGTTTTATTGTTATTGTTATTGTTATTGTTACTTTGTTATCGTGGGTGTTCAACGAAGCATGTTGTTGGTGATGATGATGATGATGACTAGGATGATTCAAGTAAGAAACTTGGTAAATTTATTGTATTAATTAATGTGGTGAATGCACTAAAACAAAAACCCACTGAAGCCTATTTATTGTACAATATAATTTGCAAAATAATAATAAAAAAAAAAACAATAACAATTAATGAATAATGCATTCGCATTTTCTTGCATTACAAAATGCTCGTTAAGTAAATAGTTCGACAACCCATGCTTAGTAGATATAGTAGGTACCTACTTGTATTATTCATATGACGAGCATAAATATAATAATTTGCAAATTTTATCTTTTAAGCTTAAATGCCGTACAACTGAACAATTAAATCTAAGTGGTGATAAAAATCTCGCACGCATTGAAGTCTTTAACTCATTGGCCGTGACAGCACCACAAATCGAAGTTGATCATTTACGCTACGATCGACATTATAATATAAGCGGTAAGATCATTCACTCACCAGTTACCAGTCAGTAGGTGTTTTTCTATTCCCATTTACCAGTAATTGTTAATACTGCCCTCTTGCTGGATTGCTACCTTATCATGGTAAGATGTAAGAATCCTGAACTGAGATCAGTCCAAACCAAAAGCATCATCATAATGAGTCGTAAAGCTTATGAATGAAATCGCCTCTATCCTATCCCAAATGAACTTCGACAAGATCAGACGGATAAACTGAACTAAGTAGGATGTTATAGGACATTGCTCTGATAACAAACGATCCTAGCTCCTACTGACTCTACAAATATTGTACTTTCTGACTTGATTACCTTGTTTTTCTGACATTACTATTATATATAAAATAGGTCAGCATATTTGGTATATTCACATACATAGGTATATTAAATAACTCTAAGTAGTATATTGTAGGACTTTGCTCCCATAGCTAATGTTCTTCTTTTTATCTATATCGGATCAACAACAAACTGCTTATATACAGACAAATAGTGGCACCCGTGTGGCTATATGGCATCCAAATTTGGGGAGCGACAGTTAGCGACCTACAACATATGAAAAATTCAAGCAATGCAAAATGAAGCCCTGCGACGTTTAACGGGCGCACCATGGTTCGTCAGAAATTCAACCTTACATCGGGACATGAAAATGCCAACAATACTTGAGCAAATCAATTTTTTCTGCAGCCGTTAAAAAGATCGACTGCTTCAACACCCAACCCAATCTGATACACAACAGAACTCCACGACGATTACAAAGACCTCCCCAAAATGAACTCGTAAATACCTTAGATATCACTTTCTTCTAAGCACACATTACTATTTCCAAAACATCACTATTGTCTGGCATTTAAAGAACATTGCTTAGAGTTACTCCTAGCAAATCTGCTTTACTATCCTATCAAATAGTAATTGGCCAATCTCTGAAAAATCCATGATATTTGCATTCTCTCATCTCACTTATCATTATTATTATTTTTTTTTCTATTTTATTTTCGCATTCCTTTTACATACTAGTAGAAGAATATGGTCCTAAATTGCGGCAATTGTCTGGTGAAGGTACACTTTGTTTATCCATATCGAAATTGGCAATATCATTTTGTGTCTTGGGTTTGATCTTCTTGATTGCTGTCATTGTCGCCATATCTTCGTTAATACGTACAAGGCGACATAATCGATGTCATCGTGGAGGTGGTGGCGGTAGCGGTTCAACTATCAACAGTAGCAGTCGTATACATCGAGCTGAGGTTTGCACTTCTATGTTCTCATCAAGGTAAGTACAAATAAAGAAATTCAATTCTTCTAGTATAATAAGATCTAATAATATATGGATATAAATTACTTATTTGAACAATCCATAGGCGTATCTGTACAGTTGGTGAATGAATAACTTAAAATATTTGTATTTTTGAGAAACTACATGTAATAAGAATTGAAAATTGTATCGTTTCCTTTAATATAGGTATATTTTCTTTTCCATTTTACAGCAGTGAATCGGCCCAATCGGCGGCACGTTTTGGAAGCAAATTATTCATACCCTACTATCAAAATACTTTGCCTTATGGACGTGTCTATTAGTCTAATTATTTTTTTATTGATATATGTTAAACTAAAATGAAGATCCAAAAAAAAAAAAATTATTATTCACCACTAATGAAATCAGCAAAATTCTAGAAAGACTGATATATAATGACATATTCTGTTTAGCATATTATATGTATACTTCACACTTAGTGTAAATACGTATACTATAACCATATTATTGTACTACTTTTCTCTGCCCCATATTTTAGTTTGATTAGTAAATTGATCTACTATACTTAGCAATATCCATATGCCCTGTCTGTCAAATGACTACTCTTTCAGTTTTAGAGATATTGAGCTACAATTTTGTATATGTTTTTATTCCTCAATTTGTCATTTGAAAGAGCTCACAGTTATTGGGTGTACAAATAAGTTTTAAGGGATTTACAAAAGTTGGCATAACTTGCATTAAATCACCTTTTCCCGCCAAAAATCCGTATGTGTCATTTCGCTGAAGTGTAAACAACAAACTTACTTTTGTTATTGGACCAAGATTCATGCCAAATTCAAAAGGAGCTCGCTGAAACCTTGGGAGTGATTCAACAAGCGATTTCAAACCGTTTCATAGCCATGGGTATGGTGCAAAAACTAGGCAATTGGTTCGAACGTCGTTTTTTCACGTGCGAACAATTGCTCCAAATGCATAATCGGAAGGGTTTTTTGCATCGAATTGTGACGGGAGACGAAAATTGGACCCATTACGACAACCCAAAGCGCAAAAAATCATAGGGTAAGCCTGGTCATGCATCAACTTCAACGGCCAAATCGAATATTCATGGCAAGAAGGTAATGCTGTGCATCTGATGGGAGCAGCTCATAGTAGATTACTACTACTACTGCTCCAGCATAACGAAACCATCACTGGGGATCGTCACAAACAACAATTGATGCAATTGAGCCGAACATTGAAGCTCAAAGACACGACAAAGTGATTTTGCATCACGACAACGCACGACCACACGTTGCAAAAGTCGTTAAGGAAACTTTGGAGGCACTAAAATGGGATGTCCTACTCTAACTGCCGTATTCACCAGACATTGCTCCTTCCGACTACCACTTGACTCATGGTCTGGCCGAGCAGTACTTCACTTCTTTCGAAGAAGCCAAAATATGTGTCGAGTTTTGGATAGCTTTAAAAGGCGAGGAATTTTTCCAACACGAAATCCGTATGCTGCCTGAAAGATGGGATTGACAGTATTATGAACAAAATACATTGTATCAGTTCCTCGGAATGAAGCTTCGAAGTCACTAAAAAATCCCTTAAAACTTATTTGTACATTCAAATATAGGTATATATTAAGAGATTTTCAAACCTACTAAGTTTGTTTTTTCCAAAAACACATATGATTGCTTCAACTAAAATACTAGTATGTTTAAATATACCTACAATAATACTTCTTAGTACATACCCGTTTAGTGGTCGCAAGTGATAGTAATAGCTTCTTCGAAGTCTCCCCAATATGTGCTATATCTTATTTAAACAAACGAAGCTCTAGCAATCAAATGAAAGATGGTATATGCTTTTCTTTCAAAACCGTCCCCCAGCCCTTTCCTTATTCGTTTCTCCTACCATTCTTGCTATCTCAGATAGGGAGGTCCGGAGTTTAATAATACTCGTATATTGATTGATGAAATTAGACGAAGTTTTACAAATTTAAAAGAAAAAGTGTCAAAAATCGTTTATAATTCATACAATTCTTTACTGGTACGTTTAACACTGGATCCTATTAGAGTAGTACAATAAAATTAAGCTTTGGCCTGGCCAAAAAAAAAAAGTTTTTTTTTTTTTGTTTTTAAGACATTCTCATCATTTATACTACAGAAAGCGCCTTGAAAATATTTTTTCATATTTACCATTAACCATATAAATTTGGGTATTAAAATATGCTTTGATGCGCTTTCATTCAATAAAATAAAAAAATAAAATTATGTATAAAAATTTATATATATAAATATATAAATAAATATTATTATAAATTATGCTAAATACTCGTAATACAATAAAATAATAATTATAATGTTATTTGTAATAAATATAAGTGTTTTTCATTTAAAAAATTCAAAACTGATGATCTTTTAATTTAACTGCATTTGGAAGAATACGGGAGTCTCAGGTGGGATGCATGAGATGCATGTTCTCCATCCAGGCTTCTGTTTTAGCTGTAGTGATGAAAAACAGATAGAATCCATTCAACAACTCTGCATTTCTTGGAAGAAGGTCTTATTTTCTCAAGAAAACTTTTCTTCTAAGACTTAGGCAGTCTGGCAAATGTGCCATGCCATTCTGCGGACCTGACTCTTTATGTCAATACCTCGTATTACTTTGAAAAAATCAGAGCGCCAATACAATACGTATACCAAACCGCCTGTTTATCTCTGGCTTATAAGATATCATATTGGGCAGTCAGGTTTTTAGGCCTCTATCTCATTCTAATGTCAATTTTTTTTTTTTGAGAATATCATCCAAGACTAGGCATATGGAAAATCACAATGAATATTCTTCCAACATAGTGTTCACATCAGCAACGTTTACCGTAGACACATGCCATCAAAGGCCGTTTAGTCTACGGTTCATAGTGGAACGAAACATTTTTTTGTTATAGTTTATTGAACTTCCTTTTAACACTTAGTACGGATGGATGGTATACCAATAAAGAATAAGAGTCCAGTCTATGAATCTTCTTTTTGAACATCATTATATTAATGATTTCACTTAGGTTTAGGGTAGAGTACGGATATGGCTAAATCAACTCGTTTCATCGAGCTGATCAAGAATATATATATGACGAGCGTAGCCATGATTTGGTTTAGGTAATCTACAATAGTAATCTTCGAGGTCCTTCACAAGATATCGTATGAACTATTGACGATACAGCAATAGATATTCGAGGCAATAAAATATCTATACAATGATAGAGAAGGTGCCCCTCCTGTCCATACCTAGCTACGCCCTTGGAGTCTCCAATGTCTCCTTATGTGTGTTACTCGTACAAACTTCTTGACAAACCTATAATACCTACTATTTACTGCGTGAAGTGTATAAAAATGCGGATATGATGAGATATTTACAATGTTGTTTTTAAAATCGGAATGCGTATTTTCGTTGGGTAATCAGATACTTGTGGAGCGCTCCTTGTATTCGTAATATTTTGAAATTCTATTTATTAAGTAAATGATAACACTTAAGGGCATCCACAAAAAAAAAAATTCCAGCTTATTAAAACCATATTGAAAACGAAGTCCCAATTTAGTAAAAATCGAATTTGAGTTTTTTTTTTTTTTTAAATGGTTATAATCCCAACACCATTACATCCGCCATTATACTTTTCCCAATTCCAATTTTAGAACTTACTACCTCCACTGACCTGGAACGCAGATGATTGGAAATGTAGATGAGTTTGTCTCATGAATGTGTTTTGTGGAAGACAATAATTTCATTGTTGGCTTTATAATGTGACACAAATGATGAAAAAACAACTGCCCGGATTTTTGCGGTAAATAGAGTATACAATATATAGAAAGGATTATTTTTTTTATTTTTTTTTTAAATCTGTGACTAATCTTGAGGTCACAATAAATGATGCCGTTGCGAACATAAAAAGAAGGCATCTACTATATAGTACAAAAAACTTAATACTAAAACATCTGCAGTATGATGTTAGCTGGATGGCATATGTCCAGATTGGCCTTAGAATCGCTGTTGAGTCCAAGGGTTTTTTCTTGAACTATGAAAAGCGAATAGAATTGAAGGAATTCTATGCTTGCAAAAAGCACCAGCACTGTGCGAGCGTGCACCACCATTGAACTATAAAACCGGTAGGTCGGTCAGCAGCAGTTTTCCATATTGCGAAGTGAGAGCCAGAGTAAACAACCACTACAAACTCTTGATCTTAAGGTTGAGTAGGGTGAAAGCAACTGGAAAGCGTCCTGTTGGTGAAAGGACCAAAAAAACAAAACAAATGCTGATTCTGCTTTTTTTTATATATATTTTTTTTTGCTTTTGTAATTTTTTTTGTTTTTTTGTTTTTGTAAGAAAATTATATATATACGTATATGTATATATCTTTATATACTACAATACATACACATACATACATATGTAAATAAAGATTATATATGCATATACATATATACATACATACATATATGTAAATTAATTTATGTATATATATAAATTATGATTTATCAATCATTTCTCATTTGAATTTTTGCTTAATTTTTTTTTTATTTTTTTTTTTTTTGCATTTTTCTCGACATTTTAGACTGTGTGGGTGTGGGTGTGTCTAAGTGGGCATGTGTGTGTGTGTGTGTCTAAGTATGTGTATGTGTGATTAAATTTTTCCTTTTCTTTTTACCGGAATTTTATTTTATATATATATATTTTTTTGTTTTTCATTTTATAAAGTAGTATACATTTTTCATTCATTTTGTCCATTTATTAATCTAATTTAAAAAAAAAAATTATAACATTTTTTTCACCTGCATGTTCTTTTCATTCATCATCATTTCATTTTCATTTCAATTTTTCATTTAAATTTTAATTAAACAAAACAAAACAAAATCAAAAATCATAAGTAAAAAAAAAAAGTAAAATTAAAATAAGAAATAAAATTTAAGAAATGTGTTTAGCAAACAATTTATAATATACATATATACTATATATGTATATATATATAAATAATTGTATATAATATACATACATACATATATGTAGTATATATTTGTTATTCTGATATTTTGTTTTTTTTTTTTAATTTTCAATATTCATTAAATTTTTCTCCATTTTTTTGTCTATCCTAGTGTACATATAAAAATGTATTTCCATAAAAGTATGTATAAAAATGTTGTCATAAAAAACTAAAATGGAAATGGAAATTGTAGTTAAGTGGTTTTTTAGTTTAAATTCAATTCAATTTTTAATAAAAATAATCTCAATAAAAATAAAAAACAAAGGAATTCATTATTTTTATAAAGAATTTTAATATGTATATAAATAAATATTTTTCCTCTTATTTTTTTGTTGTTTGTATGTGTTGTAAAAATTAATTGCTTTTATATTAAAATTATATATAAATCATATATGATAGATAGATAGATAGATAGATCGGTAGATCGATCGATGCATGTTTTCTTGATTTTGTTAGTTTGATAATTCGATATATATATGTATATGTATATATAGAAAATAAGATAAAAAAAAAAAATAATAATTAATTATTAATTAAATTATGAATTTTTTCATTCATAAATTATTTTTATGCATATTTTTAATTAAAATTATCTGAATACACAGCGAAAAAGTTTAATACGGTTTTTTGTTGTTTTTTTTTGTGTTTTGTTTTCTTTTCTTTCTTTTTTGCCATAAATAATAATAAAAAAAAATATAATTAAAATTTATTAAATGAGGAAAGTGTCTGAGGGGGGAGGTGTGTGTTATGCTTTTGTTGTTGTTGTTGTGTGGTTGTGGTGTCTTAAAACAAAAACAAAAAAATTTAATCAAACTTAAATCTAAAGATCCTTTCTTCTTGTCTTAATGTCTTTTTTTTTCAATTTTTTTGTCCCTTTCTTTTTTTTGTGTTTTTTGTTTTTTTTTTCCAGTTTTTCATTTTTATATATAAATTTTATTTTATTATTATTTTAAAGTATATTTGTTTTAATTTAATTTATTTCTGCAAAAACCAATAGAAAAAAAAAATCAATTGTTTAAATTTATTTGTTGAGCGCGCGCATAAGAGGATTAAAGTATTCTAGAGAGTGGAGTGGAGAAAAGTGTCTTGTCTTGTATCGTGTGTGTTGGGGTTAAGTGATTGTGTTGATTAATTAATTGATTGAGTGAGTGAGAAGAAAGAGAAGATAGTGGGTGAGTGAATGATTAAGTAAATAAATGAATGAATGATAATAATTGCCTGGACTGAACTGAAACTATATACTATATATTGAAATTGAAGATTTCCAAGAGATCTTGAGAAGTTCCTTCTTCTTGATGATTTTAATTAAGATTTGATTTGAACAATAATTTATGTAAAAAAATAAAACTTAATGAGAATCATCTAATAATTTACCATAAGAAATTTGTATTTGTGATTTATTCTCATTTAAAATATTTGGATCATTTTATCTTTAACAACTTCAATCCGACAACAAAAACATATGATCTGAGCTGAGTTCTGATCTGATCTACATATGTATGTGTAAACTCATCGTAATGAAAATGACAATGAACAATGAAGATTAAAGGCGATCGAAATATTTGTAACGAGAACTGAATTTATAAGTTATGTAAGTTAAACTGTTAAACTGATCCAATGATGTTAATGACAATCGATGATGACTTTGGATGATGACTACATACCCACCCATCACATAAGTACATATAAAAATGATCAGTACGTATAAAAAAAGAAAGGATAGATTGTTATACATTTTCACACAATGTCCTTTTTCTTGTATACAAAAGTGTATTTTCAAAAATGAAACAATGAAATTTGGTACAACAAATACAAAAAAAATTAAAAACAAATATGACTGACTGTCATGGAAATTGTTTGTTGTTTGTTGTCTACTACCCTCACTACTATTAATTCGTACAATTTGTACTTTGTTCTCAATTGCAATTTTCAAACTGTTTTGCATAGTTCATGAAATAAATAAACTAAAAAGTACCTATTTATACTTCATGGAAAGGTTATGGAATCTTCTTTTATAAAAACATTTCAGAATATTTATTTCACATGTATTATATTTTTGGTGAATTTTTTTGTATAATACCTTAAAAAATGGGTGAAACTAAAAGTGGCCACTCGAATACTTTTCTTTTCTATTCGAACAAAAACTAAGAATTACGAATTAATAGTGTCCTTCTTTAGTTTAAGGTATTTTTAAGTTGTTAAACAAAAAAAATTCCCACAAAATAAAATACATGTGAAATAAATTTTGTAAAATGTTTTTATAAAAGTATATTCCACAACCTTTACAATAAGTATAAATACTATTTAGTTTTCTTATTTCAATAACTGTTTAAAATAGTTTGAAAGAAATCGTAGGTGTACGAATAAATATTGATATTTATAGTATATTGTTTGCTGTCACATTTTTATTCTGTTCTGATTTGTTTAGTTCTGTTGTTTTGTGTGATAGGGATATTTGTCTTTATAAAAAAAAAAAATGTGAATTGTCATCAACTTATCTCAGATCAGATCTCTTCTCCCTACTTTTGTTTGTTTTGTTTTTTGTGTGGTGTTTCATGATTATTAATTTTTGTGTTATGTTTTGTCTTTTTTTTTGTGTTTTTTTTTTCTTTTTCTTTTTACAACAATTAATATAATTTTCATTTTCATATTCATCTTCTCTTCCTCCTCTCTTCTTTTGTTTTGATCTCTGATTTTTTTTTTTTATTATTTCATTTTTCTTATTTGTTTTTTTTTTTTGTATATTTTGTTTTCATTATTTTCGGGCAACTGCGGTATTTTGTTTTGTTTTTTTTTTGTATTTTTATATATTTAATGGATTTATATTTTTAATTATTTTAATTTCTCTTCTCTTCAGACAGTGTAAAAATATGGTTTTTATTTTAATTTCTATTTATTTTTTTGTTTTTTTTTGTTTTTATTTTTTAACATTTTATGCGCGCTATTTTATTTTATTTTATTTTATTATGTGTTAAGTTTTCTTTATATTTTTTTTTAACAATTTATTTATTTTTTTTAAATTTATAACTCTCTCTCCCTCTTTCTTTATTTCTGTCTCCCTCTCTCTCTTACTGTTTCTTCTGTCCCTATCCCTATCTCTTTATCTCCCTCTCTCTGTCTTCTTCAACATTTTGTATACATTTCTTGTTTTTTTCCCATTTATTTTTTTTATTGGTGATTTTGCTGTTTGTTTTTACCTTTTTTTTTTTTTTGTTTTTTGCTTGCGGCTTGAGGCTACGAAATTGTCTTTTTTTGGGATGTGTGAGTGAAAGTGTATGTGTGTGCGTGTGTGGTGAGTGTGTGTGTACATGTACATATGTGTGTGTATTGTAAATTATTTTTTTTTAACAAATTTATAGCGCAGAGTCGCGATACTTAAGTAAACTATCATCATTTCATCAGCAGATTTTCTTCCTTTTTTTCTTTCAAAATATTATAATATAATAATGTATATATATGTATATATATATATATATTTATATATAGGTGTGTGTGTGTGTGTTTGCGTGTGAGTGTGTGCAAAAATTCCTAATTTAATATAAATGTCTCTCAGATTTTTTGTTATCGTGACGTTGTCGTATTTCTTTTTTTCTTCCTTCCTTTTGATTCTAATTCTACAGCAATTCATTGTCCATCGTCCTTTATCCTCCATCATAATTTATCATTTGAGAATTCCTTTTAAATGTGATTTATTCTTCCTTGTCTCTTCTCTTCTCTTCTTTTTTTGTTTTATCATTTTCATCTTCATATTTTGTTTTGTTTTCTTCTTTTCTCTTTTATTTTGTATTTTATTATATTATATTAATTAATATTTATTTTTTTTTTTTTATTGTTTATTTATCTCTCATTCGCTACGCAACTTTTTCAGTTCAGGTTGTTCACCCGAAACGATGTCAGCGTCTCCACCACCCTCAATGTCCTCGTCGTCATCGTCAGCGGTACAATGCAGAACTGTTCGTTTCTGGCCAATAGTTGCTGGTGATGCCTTTAGACCTGCTGCTGCTCTATTATTACCATCATTGCCACTGGTGGCTGATGAATCTTTGTTGATGATAATTTTGACATTACTGGTTGCCTTCTTTTGACGACTGTTAATGCTCTCATCTTCGACGACATCATCATCATCATCATCCATATCTTCATCATCATCATCATCATCGATGTCTTCATCATCGACATCTTCATCATCAGCGTCATCGTCGTCGTCATCTTCATCTAAATCATCAGCATTTCCTGCAACATTATTGGCCGATTTTAATAAGCAATTGCTAGTTTCATTAGATGATAATGTACCATTACCATTACCAATGGCAGTGTCCACTAATGCATTGGCTCCAGCTCCTCCAATAGCTGCTGCTGCTGCTGCAATACCATTATTAGTTTTGTTATTACTGGGCACTAGGGGTCCATCTTCAGCTGCTCCTGCTGCACTTGCATCTGTTTTTGTATGTCCAGGAGAAGTTATAGTAATAGTGGTGGCATTGGTAGCAGCTGTTATTGTTGTTGTGGGGGTTTTAGGGGTTTTATTATTAAAATTAGCCTTTTGTGTTGGCGCCTCAATATTGCTTTCTGTATCAGAAGCTAACGGTGTCCCAATTGGTTCAACGCCATCTTCAGTCGATGTTGTTGTTGCTGTAGTCTGTGTAGTATTTTCCTCATCAATAATGATGGGTGGTTCCACATCTTCCTGTGAAGTTGAATCATTCGATATGAAATTCGAATCACCGCCATCAGCATTTACAAGATTATTGGCAGCATTGGTTGTTGTTGATGTTTTTGTGTTGTTTGTAGAATTTATCGAATTGTTTTTGTTGCTGCCACCATCTGTATCTGCATCGGTAGAGGATAAAAGAAGAAGGTAATAGAGGAAAATTAGTATTAATTTATTATCATGAGTAGAACATCATCGTCATTGTAACCAACCCAACAAAATTTATCATTAAAAGAAAATAATACACTCGGTCTGGACTCATCTATAACGAAGTCGTCATCGTTGGGACCGATCAATCTTTTTGCTTTAGAAAAGTCTTCGCTAAATAGGAATTCGTTATAGATGAGTCCCACTCACTGTATAAGGCTATTTGGTAATGCCGCTTACCCTTGATTTTCAATGTTTTCTTAATTAGAATTAGGTATGCTATGGTCTACTTTCACAGTCTTCAGTCTTCTTTTCTATTGAATGTAATATCAAAAATAGACTTTTGCAGCAGCGACAAGAGATGGTAATTCGATGGAGCAATGTCAGGACTATAGTGTGTGACCTTGCATTGTCATGATGGCACACAACCCCTCCCATTCACCAATTTTGTCCGCTTTTGGTCGGTGACATCCTTTAAACGGTACGGTTATTTGATATAAAGACCTGAATTAAGTGTTTCGCCGTGTGTTTAGGAGCAGCTCATAGTGGACGATTCTCTCCCAATTCCACTAAACACATAACAAAACCTTCTTGAACTGAGCCACCGTTTGCGGTCTTTCCTCGTCCACGATCGTTTACATCTCCGTCTGCAGTAATTGGGTTTTCTGTGTATCTCCGGCTGCTTTTAAATGCTGGAGCTCCCTAACAGTACTTCTGCTAATAATCACATTTGTAAATTGTGGCATTCCTCACCTCGTAAATGACATATAGAATTTCCTGACAAAGGCTATACCTTACAAGGGTGATTCAATAAATACCCGTGTTAGGAATGAAGAGGCAAGTTTTTAATCTTTTTGACATTTCTTCAAACCCTCCAAAAACTATGATTGGTCAAACTTTTCAAAAATACGCTTCTGTCTCGACGATAACAATCTTGTTTGAAATGAATCTTTTTCTCCCACGTTTAAATATTTGGGAACAGAAAAAAGTAGCAGGGAGCCAAACCCACAAACATGTGTAGGAATTTTGGTTGATAATGCTGATGCGGTTTTGTGGTGAAACAGCACTTTTTCTTTGCCAAATGAGGTCGTGTCTCCTTAAATTTTGTATCGTGGCAATGACCTTTCCACCTGATGGGACCGTCTTTGCTTATTCGGAGCAGATTCGACTCGAAAAATCCATTGTTTTGACAGTCGCTTGGTCTGTGGCATATAAAAATGGACAATGACGACCTGTCGCAAGAACTTTTGGGAGCTTTGCTTAAAGAGGTTCATAGACTGCTTCGACATTGACACACCCATATCCTCTTGTTTTCCACCATAAGCGATCGTGGTACCCATCGGGTCGACACCTTTTCCATGCTTAACTTATCATGTAACGATTATGGCCTCTGCTACTTCGTGCACTTTCGGCGATCAGCGAGAATCATGTCGTGGACCCTTTCAACCATTTCCTGGGCAATCACGTCTGCCAGGCAGGCTGGGCGCACATTATCAAAAACAGATTTATGACTACGTCTAAATTCGTGTTTTTCCATCCAAAAAGAATATTGTTCTTTTTTCCATTTTATCCAGAAACATGAAATACGTGTGATACAACTGGCTTCATCCACCCTCTTAATTGCTTGCCCTACCACTTTAAAACCTTCAAACTGTCTCTCCTTCTACCAGAAAAGCGGCAAGTCATTACCAAATTACTTTACATAGATAATGATATAAATAATATAAATAATAAGACTTACCAACACCGCCACCAAGACTTTCATCATCGACATCATTGGTAGTATCCTCATTGTCTAAAACTTTGGTGACATCATCTCCGTCAACATCACCATCGATAGCATTATCATCATCAGTTTTATTATTTATGTTGCCATTTGTTGCATTATTTAATGATGCTGATGCTGTCGGCATGTCTTCCAATAATTCGGGATTCAAATCATTAGCAACATAGTGTGACCATAATGCCAATTCAACACGATGTGGTGACCATTTCGGTACATCACCACCAACTTCAATATTCAAACGTGTAACTGTCGATTGAATGTGCTGTACGAAATTGAGGTATTCCTTGGTCGTATAATCGATGCCTTCAATCTCGGGAATTGCCATTAAGCATTCATCGGCCATAAATGGTGCTGAATCTGGGGCAGCAGCTGCTAACAAAGCTGAAGCCATTGTGGTGCCAACACCTTTTAGATTTGATAATGCCGTAATCGCTTGCTCCAAATTGGGTAGTTTACGGAAAGCTTTCTTTGTCTCTTGGACAACGGCACGCGGTGTATTTACCTTTACCAAATATGATAATTGTGGATAGAATTTACCCCGAGATTGTTTCCATTTCATTGTTTGGACCAGTTCATCATAGACCATATGGGCATCTTTGCCACGTGCCTTTATCAATTTCGGTAATTCATTTTGATACCATTGATCCAAACGTATGAGTTCCTGTGGTTTCTTACAACGTTTCTCTGCCTTCAATTTCAGGACTTCTGGATACAATTTGAAACAGTATTCAAATTGTTGTGTTGTTCCATTTTCAAAGAATGAAGCTGTGGTTGCTTTGCCGTTTGCCATTTTGTCTGGGATTAGAGATCCTTCCTTGTCGTCAACGTCTTCGTCGTTGTTGTTGTCGTCGTCTTCAGTTTTCTACTCTGTTCCTATGTGTTGCTTTTGTTTTTCTTTCAGTATAAATTATGAATTTTTAACGTCGTCGCCTTCGTCTTTCCAAGGAGGAGGAGGAGGATGAGAGATGATTTACTCTGTTGATTGAAAAATTAAAGGAAAATTAATGAAATACATTTATATTTGTAAATAATAAAACACCAAAACCAAGTAACCTAAAATTTGGATTGGATTGGCTTGGCTTCAAATTGAATGGAGTTGCAATTCTCTCTTCTCTATGATTGCGTACCAAGTTCTTGATGCTTCTTTGACCGATTTGACTCGGCTGACTTGATTGACTCAACTCTGACTAAACTGCACTGTCTGACTGACTTAGTGAAATAATGATGTATGACTTGGACCCACTTTAACTGACTAACTGACTGAGCTGATTGATTATTTGTTGAATGTGAATGATTCAACTGGAAATAATTTTTCCAACTTCTGTTTTTTTCCACCACCTAACTCTACCACATCACACCTAACGTCTTTTATTTTCTTTTAGTAGTTTTGCTTTCTGATTTTATAGCTAACAGCTGTTTTGTTTCGTTTGCTTGCCACTATTGGCTTCTTTGTTAAGTTACTTTTATGCTTTGCTTTGCTTCGCTTCACTTTGCTTGGCTAATTGTTGCCTGCCTGAGTTAAGTTGAGAAATTGAATGTTTAGATGCGTTTCTGTATATGTATGCAATGCAACTGCATATGTGTGTGTTCCCAGAACTTTAAAGCGCTGCTGGTTACTTTTGTTCTCGTACGATGGACTAATAAAAGTTAATAGAGGAGAAGCTTCTGTTTTCTGAGTAAGATCGATCGATCAAGATAAATTTGAAAGACTATGGATCCTGTGTGACACTTTTTTGCATCTTTCTGCTCACTGATTCTATTTTTGTATATTCGCGTATTTTGTTGTTGTTGATTTCTTCACTTACTTTTTTCTTTAACAATTTTGATTTGTTGTTAAATTAAATTTTCTTTTCCATAAAATTTTTATGTGTTGTGTTTTTTTCACTCGTCCGCTTTGCTTCACTGACGACTGACTGACTGACTTATGTTGGTTGTATGGTGGTTTTTGGTGTAGTTAGTTTAGTATTCACTCTTGAATTTCTCGTTTCTCACAGCGTTTGACTGACTGGACTGAAATGAACAAGACAACGACTGGCTGAGACTGACTCCTGTTTTCAAGCGAACGAACTAACGACGACACATATGAATAACTGCTACCAACGACGACTGACGCCGCTTTAGCTACTTTTCTCTTCTCCTCCTATATTCTTCTTCTGCTTTTGCTTCGCTTCGCTTTGCTTCTTGTTGTTGTCGTTTGCTGCTGCTGCCACTCTTTCAAAACACATATACGCTTGCATGCATATACACTCACTCACAGATTCACTCATACAATCGCTCATGTTCGGAGCACAAACACACACAGAACCGTACGTGTGCATATAGTAGTCAGTCTCACGCATACACACATTAACCAATGACTCGACTCTCAGAGTAACAACAATCAGTAGAAGCAGCAGCAGGCTTCATCACATCACATACCCAACAAATGTGTGTTCAATGTACAATAAATGTGTTCATTCGTGTTCGCCCCCTCTCACTCTCTTTCCCTATTAATACCCTAACTAAGTTAAGCAGCAGGCAAGCAAGCAAGCAAAGCAAAGGTTTCAATTACCTTCCTTGCTTGCATAGAGTGCACAAAATGGACGCAGAGCAATGCCATAAGCTAAAGGTGGTAGCGATGGTAATGTTGTTCCATGTAGTCATCATCATCGTGATGATGATAATTTATTTTTTGGTGGTAGTAGTAAGTAGTTGTAGTGGTGGTGGTGGTAGTAGTGATGATGGTGGTGGTGGAGGTAGTAGTGATGATAGTGGTGGTGGTGGCAACAGCGTTAAATTCAAGTTGAGTCCGCCGTTGAGTCGTTTGGTCGGTCGGATACGTTGGTGTGATGATGGATGGATGGATGGGTGAATGAATGGATGGGCAATGGCGGTCGGTTGGAATCAATTTACAACAACAACACCACAGGGTTACAGTGGTGGCATAGATACAACAGATGTATGTATGCACAATATCAACATGTCAAGTCCAAATCAAGTATTCGTACCCAATCACACATGAAGCCGAGCCCGAGCCAAGCCAAGCAACGATCGAATCGAATATTTAAAATGAAAAACACACAAAAGAGAGCAAAGACTATAAGTGCAGAGAGAAAATTGTTTCTCATTGAGCTCTCTCTCTCTCTACACAGAACACAGACAATATATGTATGTACATGCATATTCATGAATGTTGCTTGCATGTAGTGTGCTTTTCTTCTTAAAAAAGCGAAAATAAAGAATTTTTGCCATACTTTCAGATGCAGTTTCAAAAATTCGATTCAGAAAGGCACCTATTCTTGCTTTCTATTCAGTAGATTAGTTCAGTTAGTTGTTACTCACTCATTCACGACGTTCGGGCAAAGAAAACGAAATATAGGCAGACATATACGACAGATAGACAACACACACGCTCATACCTACACTAGGGACGTGGGCAACACACACACAAATATTAAAAAACAAACACATGCATACACTACACTACAAACACTTACAAACAGTCACAGCGTAGCGTGTTCAGTTGAATTCGCTCGATTTTTTCGTTTCTTTTTTCTTTTTGTATGGTTTTAATTATTCTTTTCGTTTACACGACGAAGAAATATGCGAATTTTAAATTTGAAATATTTGAAACTTGCACTTGCACATTTTATGCACCAGCCGAGAGAGAGAGAACCGCGAGCTGCCGCCGTCGTTTAGTTTAAAGAGATTGGTTGGATTCGATCCGATGGATGTAAGTGGATGGTAACGGCAAGCATTAAACGCTAGGTACGTTTTATTGCTTAAAGCGATTATTTACCTACCTTCTTTATTCTTTTGCTTTTGCTATTTTTCTGTTCGTCTTCTTGTCGAATGAATGAATATTTACTCGACGAACGTCGTCGTCGCTGATGTTGAGTTGTGTCCGTTGTTGTACGTTCGTAGGCAGCAGTGAAACCGCTTTGTAATTTTCATTAGATATTTTTTTCGTTTTCTTCTTTTGCTTTGGCTTTTGCTTTATTATTCCCTTCTTTCAGCTGCTGCGTTGTATACTACATCGGTCATGTTTATGGCATTCGCTATCTTCTGTTCACTCATTCGCTCGCTCATTTGTTGTTCAGTTGCTTTTCTTGTCATTCATTCGTTTGCTTTCGCTTGCTTCATTCGTTATTGTTGTTGTTGTCGGCAGGCACTACTTACGTACAACAAACAACAAAGTAATGGAAAAAAATTATTTCTTTTTTGATCTTAGCGGCTGCCAGCAACAACAATGTGTACTAATACCAAATACCAGATATTCATTGTCTTTCTCTGCCTTTCTGTTCCACGCACACACACATACATATATGTGCATACGCTCACACACACACACACACATACAGTACTCGTTTTATCTCTCATATCATGCATGGATTTGCGCCCCTCTTTTCGTATTAACACTCATTGCATTGTTGCCAGACACAAATAAGTAAATGCTTTCATCTGGCATTGCTGTTTATTAAATTAAAGCCAAATAAAAAGTCAGGGTTGCATTTTTTATCGAGGTTTTTTTTTAAACTTTCTTTCTATACTCTGGAATAGAATATTTACAGCTTGTCAATGAAATGTGTGCAAAATGAAAAATAGCTTTAACACTCAATACATTGATAAAAAAATAACATCTAATTGAAAATACAAACATACCTACATATGCAAAAAGTAGACAAATAACATGGGAAAAATTCTTTATATTTTTGAGAATTATGACTGACATTGCACTCAGCAGGTAGTTAGCAATGTATACTATGGCATATGTACATTATGATACAATAATTTAAAATTACAAAAAATGTCAAAACCAAGGAAAAACCCGTTGCCAACATTATATACCTCGCAGAGAAAGAAAATAGGTAACAGTTTAATTATATTTAATACATCCACAGGGAAATTTATTAAAAATAAAATGAAGAACATAAATGCATTTTTAGTTTTTACCACAAACATTTATTGTTGCAGTTAAGTTTTTGTTGTTCATTGTTCATTTTACAAACAATTTATTGACAAACTGTACGTAGGTAAGAACAATTTCACGAACAACCAATACACCAGCATATACATACATACATGCATAATATGTATGTGTGCATGTTTTATATTTTTATACTTGAAACGTGTACCCTCGGAAAATGGAGTTAGTTGGCAACAGAAGCAGCGTGTAATTGAGTTAAGTAGTTGGCAATCATAGCAAAAGAGAAAATGATCATCAAAAAACAAAGTTTGCACGACGGTCACATGCCCTGTTGGAATTTGTGCACAATTATGTATTTTCAATTTCTGTAATAGAGAAAGAAATAATAGCAAAATTGGCATCTACAAAATTAAACAAACTTTCATATCAGATTATATTGGAACTAATCTAAGTAACTTTGCGTAGATACACGTCTCTCCGCCTAGATAGCGGTACTGCAGTAGAGTTTGAAGATAATTTTATGATTGCGTGGTAGGTAGGAAGCACAATAGGCTTCCTTCTCTAATTCCCTGCCAGTAATTTATAATATCCCAGAACATAGAACACAGAACACATAGCGCAGCTATCTAGAATGCAAATTGCTGGAAATTCAGATTCATTAGTTGAATTCCAAATAACCTATGCACATAGTGCAGTCCCCGGAATTTAATTTCTTATTTTATATACATAAGAGGTACAATATACTATAAGAATGTCGTTGAGGAGGAATACATCACGTCACAGCCGTGACTCGCAGGAGGCTACAACACCATATTTATACTGTCAGTAGGATATAATGTTAAGTTTGCAATATATGCATGTGAGCCAGCGATAATGGCATCGAATGAAAACAGTGTGGTTGCAACACAGTAGCTCCAAAATCAACTTTTCATGGTCAAAAAATGAAATCCTAGTCGAGCATTACGAAACGAGGTGTTCAATTTAATCCATGCTGTTTTTCTTTTAGAAAAATGTGTAAAAATGAATGAAACTTCCGGTTAAGTCATCGGTTCGTATTATGGAGGACTAGACCCTATTAGAATGTCCATGAGTATCAATCAGATCCTAGCAAAAGTTGTTCTGCGTTCTGTTAAATGATTGCTACGTTTTCTAGTGATCCGATCTGACCCGATCTGATCATTCAATGTCATTCCGATTTAATATTCAATTCGGTCTAACCTACTAACTAAATGGAAAAAGTTTTCATAGAGACAATGGGCACAAATTATCATGCGATATATCCATCTGGATTCCAAACATTTCAAATATGTAACAATATGTTAGAAGAAGTTTGTAAGCCAAGAAACAAGAATAAAATCCAATAATTGTTTATATACAATATATTTGTGACCTCTATACATAAGTATGTATGTGTGCGCACACATGAAGTCTAAAAAATGGAATTTTCATTATTTTCTCTTAGCTAAGGAATTAAGTAAGTATTGTAATATCATATGGAAATAATATGCTTTCTGTTTTCATTGACAATATGATTGTGTAGTTTAAGTCCGACTGGGTTGGTATATAAAGGTCATATTCATATACTGCACATGTACGTTCGTATGTTCTTCATTGATTGCAGCTGTATACTTAGTATGCGAGTGTTTGTATGCATGCATGTAGTCTGCTCGCTCACACGTTTCTCAACTTAGGTTTGCATGTGTGCTGTGCCTGCTTGGCTTGCCCAACTGACTGACTATATTTCACTCAGTATATTGAGTCTGTTGTGTGTTTTGCATCTTGTTGTCAATTGCATTCATTGTTTTGTCCTCAACTATTGTATGATTACATTTGTATGTACGTACTACGTATGAATGTATGTATGTATGTGTATGGTGTAGGGTATCTTAAAGACAGTTGAAGCGAAACAAAAAGAGAAGTGACCGACAGATGCACAAAAGGAAATTTTGTTCATTGACATTACATGCTGCATGTGTTTGTTTGCATGAGCCTTAGTTTTTTGTTGTGTTTGTGGTACAAATACAAATCATATGAGAGACCCTCAAAATCGCACCAATCGAATACCAACAGTACAGAGAATTTTGGAAAATTTTTGAAGTACATACCCAATTACCCACGAAGAAAGATCGTAAAGTTGACGAAACCGCGAAACCGGTTCGATTTGTAACTAAGACAAAATATTGTTGCAAGTGACCGACCGGCGAAATAAACGATACGATTGCTTTGAAGGTATAAACAAACAACAAAAGCAAGGAGAACGAGATGAAGAAGGTGAAAACTCGTTTGTTTAAAAGCAACGTGTGCACTTTGACTTTATTAAATTAGAAAGGTCAAAGTACACACGTTACTTTTTCACTTCCACACCACCTCCTTTTTTTTAGGAATGGTGCTGAAGAGAGAATAAATTTTGGAATTTGAGAGAGTAACAAGAACCTTGAGAAAGTAATAAGAACCTTGAGAGAGTAAGTGTTTCTTTCCCAAAAATCAATCAGAACGACAATAAGGCAATAATTTGATAATTAATGAATTAAACATTCACTCATTCAACGAATATTAAAATTTAGTTTAAAATTATTAGTCGAAAAGTTTATCATACGATTCGATACGTGTGTCGCCTGGATTATTGTTATCTATTTATCGATGACGAACCTGTCATTGGTCGTTTTGGGAATCGAAAAAATACACACGATAGCTATAAACGGAATTGCTGAAGAGCTGCCAACTCATATATTTATTCTTGAACAAAAGCATACCCTCATATTTTATTTTTTCTTAAAAAAAGGATACCCTTTTTCTTGAAATATATATAACATATATGTATTGGATTTTATGGTTTTTCTTATTTGTGTGTATGTGAAATTGTTATCGTCGTCCGTCTTTGGATTAAAAAGTAAACAAAAGCAGCTAGGAATGAACTTTTTGTTTATGTTTAAATGAAATTTTTGATAAAAATTTAAGGATTTCTTGTATGTAACACGCCGGCTCATAATGGCTTGTAAAAGAAAATCATTTACGGTTAAAGAGAAATTGGAAATTGTTCGACGTTTGGAGAGTGGAGAAAAGAATTCACAAATTGCCAGAGATTTTGGTGTAAGCCATTCCACCATATCAACAATATACAAGAATAAAAATCAAACTCTGGCCTCATTGGATACAAATTCATTGAATATAAGGCGTATGCGTGGTTCCTTTAATAATCAACTGGATCAAGTTCTATTGAGTTGGTTTAAGCAACAACAAAGTCTTAATATGCCCTTAAATGGGGCAGTTATGCAGGCAAAAGCCAATGAATTTGCATCGAAGTTGGGTTTAGGTGAACATCTTATAACGTCATCATGGATTCAACGTTTTCGCACACGTAATAATATACAATTTAATAAACCTACGCCCAGTACTACAACAACAAGGAAAAACAAGGAAAAGGCTACAGCAAACAACAGTTCTCATCCTCACCCACCTCCACACACACACCCTCATCAAAACCAACAACAACAACATCAGCACCAGCGGACTACGAGTGAATCATGGCTATTGGATACTTGGCCTTTGGTGTGTTCAGCATATTCACCTGTTGCTGAATCCTGGCTCTTAGGTACTTGGCCTTTATTATGTTCTGTCTATGCTCCGGATAATATTTTCTATGCAAAAGAATTTGGTTTATTCTATAATGTGAATCCATTTGAAGCATATAAATTTAAAAACGTCAAATGTTCAAATGGTGAATGGCCCAATGAGCGTTTAACAATAATGGTGGCAACAAATGTTACTGGAACCATAAAGAGACCATTGCTTGTCATTGGTAAATCCAAGAAACCAAATCATTGCTCCCTACCATCATCAGTGATATATGAGAGTCACACAAAGGCTTGGATGACAACGACGACTTTTGAGAAATGGTTACATGAATGGGATCGCAGTTTGGCAAAAATAGAACGAAAAATATGTTTGATTCTGGACAATTGTGAAGTGCATCCATATATTGAGGGTCTCCAGTCTATCAATATACAATTTTTACCATCAAAAACTGAGTCAACAGCAATGATGATGGTATTATGTCCCTTGGAGCATGGCATTGTTAAATCATTGAAAACGGTCTACAGAAAACTCCAAGTAACTCGTATGTTACAAATAATAACAGAATCCCAATCGGAAACATCATCATTACCTATAAATATATTCGATGCATTACTAATGTTAAGCGAAGCTTGGAACACTGTCACTGCCTTAACCATAGTGCGTTCATTTCGTTTAGCTGGCTTTATGTGCCAAGGTGCTTTATCATCATTATCATCATCATCAATTGATGATGAGAACAGAAATGATGAGGATGATGTAGGTAAGGGTCAAGGTAATGGAAACTTGACGACATTAGCAATTTTACTACAACAACTGGAAAAACATGCTACTAATGGCCAAATAACTTTAGAAGATGATTTCATACACATCGATGATAATTTACAAATTTGTGAAGTTTTTAATAATAGTGAACAGAAGCAACAACAACAACAACAACATCATCATCAACAGCAGCCGCTTCAGCAGCAGCAGCATCATCACCACCACCTCCTCCAAACTACTCCTCAGTATCATCATCCTCATGATCTTCATCAGCATGAACATGATAGCGTAGAAAATAATAACCGTTTTGAAACACCACCTTCGATAAGTGAAGCATGTAAAGCTATAGATACTTTACAAAAGTTCATATGCATGAATGATAATTTTAAGACGGCAAATATCTGTGATGCTATTTCTACGCTTAGGTTAAAATTGAATACAGAATTAATGAGCTCAAAATGTAAAAAAATACATTCGAAAATACATTAAAAAAAATTACATTAAACAAAATACTGATTGAAATTGAAACAAACCTAATTTGTATTTTTATCATCTACCTATGTCACTCTAAAAATTTGAATTCCAGTTCCACTTCCAGGTCATGTATGTATCTCACAACTAATTCGAATTTTACCTAAATTCGTGTATCAGAAGATGGTCCTATGATAGTGAAAATATTCCAGTTCCAGGTCATCTATGTATGTAACTACAAATTCGAATTTTATCTAAATATGTAAGTATTGTATATACGAGTATCAGAAGATAGAGGGAAGTGAAAATATTCCAGTTCCAGGGAGCATGGTATATTGCTTGTTTTTTTATTTGTCTGAGGTGTAAGCGCATTTCCACAGTGATTGATTGTTGATTAATAAACATTTATAACTTTTTTTGTAATTGTACTACATTTATCGGGTCTTAGATTAGAGATTAGACTTTGTCCACTTAGCTTGGCAAAAAATGTTTATCAGAGATTTATTATTATTGTATCAGGCAACATCCCCCATCTGAACACATAAGGACATTCGTCCAGCATGCGATGAATAATGGCATGGATGTGGTACTGGGCTGTGATGCAAACGCGCATCACGCCCTTTGGGGAAGTACAAACATAAATAAGAGAGGGGAGGCGCTGTTCAATTTTGTACTCTCAACAAATCTTGTTGTATGCAGGGGCGACAAAAACAAAACAGCTGTCAAAAATTAATTAAACATTCAAAATGACCGACCTTGTCAGCGACAATAAATGGGCGACATGAGTGCCAACATAATGCCACAAAAGATTCAAAAATCGGAAATACGTAGCCCGCTTAAATTCAAAATTCCCGATAATCAAGATTGTTTTTAACGGTTAAAATCAATTTCAATTTTTCTACACTTATCACTCTACTATTGCGGTTGTCTCTGGTAAACATAGATTGTATTCAACAAGCTTGACTGTTAATTTAAACGAAATAGAAAACAGAGAAAATCATATGCCTTTTCCTTTGTCTGATGAAACATTAGTAGGTACATTATACATCTTATGATGGAGTACAACCAAAGTAGATAAGACAAATTACATGTTTTTGTCTGAATACTTTAATGACTCGTTGTTGACAAATACACGACGTTGCATACGGCCAACACATACCACACACATTGCATAGTTTCTTATGGCACAATCCACACAGCATAAGTGAAAACAAAAAGACAAAACAAAACAGAAAAACAAGAAGACGGAACATTTTTTCGCTTGGTGTGTGTTGTAATAGAAAACACTTTCTTGTCTTATTAGTCAAAGACATTTTGTTTGATCTGGTGTGTTCTCAGCGTTATAAACAATGGAAATTTAATTTATTAAATTATCGTATGTGCTAAACAAATTTTTACCTGAGAGAAGAGAATGAAAGATCAATGATTCCTTCACGGGTTTGCCAAAAATGTATTTTGAAAGTATTAAATATTTCGCAAATGGTAATAAGACGTACGTTGCATTCAGAAATCAAAGATAGTAAAAATAAAAAAATAAACCCATAATAGTTTTAGTAAAAGGTTACATTGAGAAATTGCCTGCAGGTCCATCTCATTATTATCGTAGTAAAAGTAATTAGAAACAAGGAAGTCTTCTTGGCCCATTATTGTTTATCCTTTTTATAAACGATCTTCCTTCATCCTTGAATTACTCTCGTGTTCTGATGTATGCTGATGATGTCAAACTGATGCCTTTCATTTAATGATATCTTTTCGCAAGTCAGATTGCAAGATGATCTAACATCACTGCATTCATGGTGTTCATGCAATCTTCGACAGCTTAACTGCGCAAAATGCATGTTTATGACTTTTCATCGCCTGAAGCCTCATCTTTTTTCTTACACGATCTACAACAATTCATTAGAGCGTGTCTTTACCTTCAGTGACCTCGGAGTCATTTATGACCCTGAACTGAGCTTTAACCATCACATTTTTTCAACTGTTAATAAAGCTAAAAGTATTTTTGGTTTTATTAAAAGATGGTCTAAAGAATTTAACGATCCCTACGTTACAAAGCTTCTTTTTATCTCTCTAGTCAGCCCAGTACTCGAGTACTGTTCGTGCGTCTGGAGCCCTCAAAATACATCAAGACCGTATTGAGTCAGTACAGAAGCAAATCCTTCTTTTTGCATTTCGGTGCTTAAATTGGAACCCTAGTGTACGTTTGCCTTCTTACTCAGCACGCTTCTTCTTATACGTAGATCTTTCTTCGTTGAGTAATCGCCGAATTTCTTTAAGAATAAGCTTTCTTCATAAACTTATTACTGGTATTGTTGATTCGCTGGGGATTTTGAGTTAACTTAGTTTCTGTGTCCCTAGTCGTACTACAAGGAATTTTGTTCCTCTTTCTCTACGTAGGTGCACAACTAACTTTGCCTCTCACGATCCATTTCGTGTATTATGTGATAATTATATTATCGAAATATGGCAAATTTGTATAAATGTTATAAACTCTATTTGCAAGAGCAGGAGTTGAATAGCTTTACTCTATCTTTGGGTATATTTAGTTTGATTTTCATTTGCCGAAAAAAAAACAAATGTACCACACGTAAAAATTTAAAATATTTAGAAGCAACACGGAGAAGGAAAAGGAATTGAATTCAGAGGAAATTAAAATCGATTTAAGCATGAAAAATTAACTTAAGGCCATATTTCTAGAGGACCAAGCTAAAAGCAAAACGGGTTAAAAGTTTTTGTGTGTTAGTTTTGACATGCAAAATGTATCGAATACTCCATTTTCGAAACACGTAACGCTATTTTACTCACGTAAATACCTTAGTGCTTATGCAAATGATTCACGAACGGATACTCTTTATAAGTACCTATGTATTAGACATCTGTATAAATTCATTCAAAAGGGCATTTTTGGTACTCATGCTCAAATGAATGAATTTGACATTCACATTCACTGAAATGAATTCCAATGTCTGATGCAGCTGAGAGAGTGTTCCATGTTCTCATTCAACTGAAGCGGTGCCGAATTAAATTGAATGTTATTTTGTACTGCGTTGTTTGTTGGTATGCAAACATATTTACATCACCGATTACATTTCACAACAACAATTGCACACAAATTCCTCTCACAAAATAAAATGCTCTCCCCGACACACAATAAAAATTTCGAAAAATTTGTCTGCAATTGTTGTTGATGTTGTGAGTCTGAATACAATGAATGTTTTTCTTGTTCCATTCGTTTCTTTAGCTTCTTTTACACACCTTTCTTGTTCCAATCGAATCGTTTTGAATGCGAACGTTTGCTATGACCTGATTTTCACGATGCATCAATGCGACTGCATCCTCTCTATCCACTTTTGTTTGTTGACAAGGGGAAGACGAAAGCGACGAGGTAGCCGTGATGCTTGTACCAGCAACACATTTTCGTTCTGCCGACGTTTTTCGTTGTCTTCTTTCGCGTCTTTCATTGTTTGTTTATTTCGTTTAACATTTGTGGAGTGATGATTGTGTGCGGGAGTGAGGAATGTTACAAAAGTTGCTAGCGTTGTGATGCAGTTTGCAATCAACGAATGGCGTCACCAAAGAAGAATCAACGAAATGAATTGCTAGAAAGATGCATCGTGAAAATCACGTCTATGGCAACGCTCTCTCAAATGAATTAGAATTCATTCTAATTGTGTGTGGTTCCAAAAAATTGCGTACGACATTCAATGGTACTCAATTTTGAAATAATCAAACAAAAAAAACCGTCTCCTTGAATAGGACATCTAAAAAACTCTTTTTTAAAGCTTAATTTTGCAGATCCAGAAGAAATACCATTTATTTTTTGTAATTTTTAATGAAACTATAATTAATTCCAAATCAAATTCGGAAGGATTTGTTTTTGTAACTGATACAGTTAATTTGTTTCAAATTTTTTGGTAAAGTAACTATAAAAAAACACGCAGATTTATACGCCACTTGAATAGAACACCTCTTCAAAAAAGCCGTTTATTAAAATTCGTATGTTTCAAGTTTCAAACATGTGTAATTCTTCTTTTGGAGCACATTTAATTATTGTCAAATGCATTTGAAATTTTTTTTTGTAGTGGGTTGTGCACGGTTTTTTCTCCAAAACTTCACAGATTCTTCTTGGAATTGATTCGTACAACTGGGCTAAATAATTGTGAGGTATTAAACTCCAAGCTAGTTTGATGGCTTCTATTAATTCAGGTATGGTTCCATATTACTGTCCGGCCGCATACAGTTTCCGTGGTAACCATCCCCAAACATTTTCGATGATGTTTAAATCCGGTGATTAAGGTTGCCAGCTTAAAAGAGCCACCTTCTGGCTTTCAATATAGGATTTGATGGTTCGGGCAGTATGGATTGGCTCATTGTCATGTTGATATGACCATTGCAAGGGTCCAAAAAGGTTGTGGAAGAATGGAAATGTTTTTTTTAAGACACCATTGCTTTGTAAACGGTCCACATGATGGGCTTCTTTTCGTAGGTCTTGGAAGTAATAAGTGTAGCCATCAGGTCCATCTACATTGAATTTTTTATTCATCTGAGAATACGATGCGTTGCCACTCCATAGTCCAGCTCATATGGTTTCGGAAAAAAAGAAGGCGTTGCTCCTTTCATAGTGCATTCAGTGGTGTTTTTTTTTTTATTTTTAACCTTTTTAAATGTTCAGCTTTCGATATTACACGCCGAATAGTGGTTAGGCTTGCGTTATGTCACATTTTGCTTTGATTTTGGGTATTGAGTCGTGAGAGTTTGAGGGTCGTCTGTCCGCATCAGAGAGGACGGATTTTAGTACGGCCTTTCATGGTTTTTCCATATTTTAACTCGTTGGCTAAGAATGCGGACACCACTTGTCGGCTTCTTTCGATGTTTTTTGCGATTGTGGCAATAGATAAACCACTGTCCTTGGAAGCTTTTTTTTTTCCTTTTTCTATCTCCGTTAAGGCTTTTCCTCGACCCATTTTGGTTAAAAAAAAAACACAGCTCATGTAGAAGTCTTACTAAACAAATGTTCTATTCAAGTGGCGCAAAAATTTGTGCAAGGTTTTTTATGGATATGAAAACAAAATAGCAAAATACATATAACGGTTTATTTCCAGCGCTCAATTTTTTTCATATAGACAGCTAAATAGTCATTGAAAAAACAGTTAATTGTAATGTTCATTTTCGGTTTACAGGGTGCCCCTATTCAAGTGGCGCGGAGCGTAAGTCTTGGTAATGTTTCAGTTCCGTGGAATTAGCCGGGAACTTCAAAATACAGTACTTAAAATCAAATCAAATCAAATCAAATGAAATCCAAACTTGATTTTTAATGTTTCGTTTCTTTTTATTTTCATTTGGTTGGTAATTATTAAGTTTTAAGATCTAATCGATTTATTTTATTCATTTTAGAAGATCAATCCTATATATAATCATCATCATTACCATCAGCATCATTATGGTGAGGTGACACTATTGAGTTTGGTTTAGCATTTGGCGTAATTCACGCATTGTTATCTATGGGAGAAAAAAAAAACCAAGAAAAATTAATTTTCAAAATTACATTAAAAATTCTAAAAATGAAAATGAAAAATTTATATGATAAATGATGAAAATGGAGAAATAGCAAAAAATTAAAAATAAAAAAATTATATACAAAACTAAACTAAAAATAAAATTAAATGTGCAACTTAAAATCATATACATTATTATTAATTAATTAATTATTATTAGTTGATGATTAATTAATTAATTAATTTAAATTAACATTTCTGTATTATTTACCTTTGATTTTTTTTATTCTTATGTAATGGATTTTTGCTTTCATTTTTAAACGTTATTTACGCTGAAATTCGGGGGGAAGGGGTGCTTAAAAAATAAATGTTATAAAAACTTAAAGGCTTAAAAAGAAAGAAAATTATTTAAAAAAAAAAGTAGATTATTAACAACAAAAATAATATAAGAAAAAATTTAAAAACGATAGTAACTTTAATATGAGGAGGAAGTCATTTACAACTATTATTATAAAAAAAAATAATCATCATTATTATTGACAAATTCAACAATTTTTGATTTTAGATACTTTTGTATTGTAATAGCACAGCAATAAGAAATCCAAAAATCGGATGAGAATTGTAAATATTTTCTTGTGTCTTGTAGTAGACTGACTGAGTTAACTCTTTCTTAGGGTCAATTTCATATTCAGTATCTTGATCCATAGTGTCTTGTACACAGACTTCTTAGTTAATCCCATCAGAACAATTGAAGATTTCATGCGGTATCTTTATACAATAGTATATACCTATGTACGTAAGTTGGTCTAAGTTGATTGCAGATTAAATTTAAAATTAGATGATGGTGATGCCTTAGAGGAAATCAAAAAATTCTGGATGAATATGGAGAATGGTAATGCCTTAGAGGAGGAGAATGGTGTTTCGTTAGACAAAATGGGATATTCGGGATCACTATGCAGAATGTTATTCTATAAGAGTAAAAATTTGTGAACACTATGGTGAATGGTGATTCCTTAAGAGTAAATAATTTGGGATCACTATGAAGAATGATGATTTTTTAGAGGATTAATTTGGGATCTCTAAAAAAAAAAGAGAATGGTGATTTCTAAGAGATTGGAATCACTATGGGTGATTAAAATCATTATGGAGAATGGTGATGCCTTATAGGAAATCGAAAAATTTGGGATCACTATGGAGAATGGTTATTCCTTAGACAAAATGGGATATTCGGGATCACTATACAGAATGGTGATTCCTGAGACAAAACGGGATATTCTGTATCTCTATGAAAAATGGTGATTCCTTAAGAGTAAAAAAGTTGGGATCACTATGAAGAATGATGATTTTTTAGAGGAATAAGTTGGGATCACTAAAAAAAAGAGAAGTGTGATTTCTTAAAGATTAAATGATTGAAATCACTATAGGTGTGTCTTTACAGGAACATCACTATATGTAACCAGAAAGAAGGTTATCATGATGTTATACTCTTCACGCTCCTCCTCTTCTAATAATAACATTTATTTAAATGGGAGTTTGTATGGGAGGTACCCCTCCTGGTAATCATAGCTAAATTAAGTCTCATCGAGCTGATCAAAATTTAATCAATATCTCCTTCTTTGTGTTGCAAACATTGTTACAAACTTATAAAACTGCGTGAATGATTCTTTAGAGGAACATTGATATGGGTGAAATATTGAAACATTGATATGTAAGAAATAGTTGTTTGAAATATTATTAAAAAGAAAAAAATGAAGATAAATCACGGAAAAATAAAAGTATTTTTGGAAAACATTAAAAACTCTTTCGAAATTGGAAGAAAAACGACGACGACGATAAACGACGCATTTAACTTATTTAGCACTTCAGTTTAGTTTAGTGCAAATCCACTGCCCACTATCCACTATCCACTGTCCACAGTGTGTTGTGTATTGTGTGTGTGTATGTTTCTGTGAATTTTTCTAAGTATACTTAATGCTTATCATCTAATGTTAGCAACTATTGTCAATCAATCATTCAATTCAATTCAACAAATCACTCAATCAATGCATATTTCTGTTATTATTTAAGGTTCATTCAATTCATGTCTAAATCTTCCAGTCGTACTGGTTGCGTGTATGGTATTATAGACTTTTGATCAATATCCCTTGAGAGAGCTTTGCGCATATCTGTAAAAATTAAATAAATTTAATATTAATATTCAATATACATATTCACATACAATCTTACCATAAGCATCTTCATCCTGATCACCAGAGTAATACTCTAATATGGTACGATATATGATATAGCCCAGATTTTTATACATATTTATTGCGACTTGATTGCTTTTCCGAACAAAAAGATCCACAAAATATGCACGTTTTCTGTAAATAAGAACAAATTTATCTATTACCAAAATAAAAATATAAAAAATTTTGCATTGATGTGTGATCAGCACCCACAAGTTTGTTCAAATATCACTTTCACCCTAATGCAAAAAAAAGAAATTATCTTCTAGTAACTGTGAACATACATAAATATCTAATAATACCACACAGATACCTCAAGGTGCTTACTTGAAAGTTAAAGCAAAATAGATGCAGTTCAAAATAAAACCGGAAAGAAGGCTATCATTGGCTGTGCCAAAGATGTAATACTCTTCACGCTCCTCCGGGTTGCATCCAACCTTCCTTTCTTAACATCACCATATTCTCTCTGTTACAGTTTGAGTATCAACAAAGAACACATTTTGATGTATCAACAAAGAACACAGTTTGAGTTGCATTGTATTTTTATTGTATTTATACTCTTTATAAGTTTGTCATTTAATGTGAGTTTGTTTGGCAGGTACCCTTGTTGGTAACACTACGATCATAAAATTTACATGGCTGATGGATACGGAACAGAAACTTATAGTATCCTTCACCTGTTGCCAGTTCTAAAGCTGAGGTACGACCTTGTTGTATGTACATATTGAGATATAGATTAAGAATACTAGTCTGTATCTTTATATAAAATGGTAAGTGAGTGAGGGATCTTTGGTATGTGAGCAATTTCGAAATGCATAAAGACTAAGAAGTATCAGAATGTCAGTTAGACATCATCAAATAAGTACAATAGTTTGTTAGACAACAGTTTTCGAAGTATGAGAGGCACTTAAAAAGTGTAAATTTAGAAAAATTTAGATCAACTATTAAGCATGTGTGTTCAGGTGAATGGCATCTGATCCCAGAACAGAACAATAATGATTTTACTGTTTATTAGACCACAAGAATATCAATGATTGATTGATTTTACTTTGGCGCACACACAATTTTCAGTTTTATTAGGTAAAGAGTCTATTTTCTTAGAATTAGTCAGATCAAGCAATAAGCAATACTATTATTCCATACTATACTACTATGTACTTACTTTTCAGATACATTTTCCAAGAAATTCATAAGTAATGCAGCTAAACCGAGTCTTCGATAATCTGGTGATACAGTCAATGCTGTTACATGACCATGCCAATTCTCCATATGACCTTCGACTTTACCCATTACTGTAATATAGTTGAATATGGACATTTTATCATATCATCAGATAATAAGATAACAACACATACTATAACCCATGATTTGACCGCTAGGTGATTCAGCTAGTTGGAAATACTCGGGCCAACGTGCCAAGTATTGCGTGTAGAATGAAAGACCATAAGTCTCCGTTAGCGGATCGAAATTTCTACAAAAAAAAAAAAAAAACACAACAACAATTGTTATAACAACAATAATTATCATAATAAAAATGCGGCTTTTTTACTTACACATTGTTAAATTTAAATAAATCATCAATAGTAAACGGACGCAGCGTTGTCATTGTAAAGTTTATTCAATAATAAAAACAATTTAATAGCAAAACATACACTTTTCATTTAATATTTATGCATAAATACAGATATATACCGTATATTTAGATAATAATCATCTAATAATTATCTACATACATTCAATACCAAAATATGCACACTTTGCGACACCTTCTAGCACAGACTCGTCACTAAACTAATTCACCAATTCACCACTAAAATCTCTTCTTCTACTCATTTCATATTATATTCTTTCGTTTACATATTTGATTTTATTTGGTATGATTATTGAGACATAGAGATGACACGATATCCATAAAATTGATGAGGGTGGTTTAACAATTTCTTCTTTTTATCATTTGAAATGTTTCTTTAGTCAGTTAATTGAATTTATATATTTTCTGTTAATGTTTTTGTTTCTGTTGTTTTTACATTTTAAATAAATACAAATAAATTCTAATTCTAATTTCGTTAGCAAGCACTGTAACAATTGCTTTGCAGCACTTAAATATCACTTCGAGTATATGGGTACCGATTATTGTAATCGGTTTTGGGAAGACACATTTTTGGCAAGAAGAAGAAGACAAAAAAGATTTTATGAGATGATCGCGTAGCAATAAAGACACACACAGACCTTGTTCAGTACGACGAGTTTTTTATTGTAGAAATTACTAAAACACGAATTATGTAGTAGTAAAATCGTAAACAATCACGGCTACAAGTAATTGTTTGTTTCTATTGTGTTCGTTCGTTTTTTTTTTCTTCAAAATTTTGTTTATATTATTATTATTGACTACATGGTTTTCAAAATAGTTCAGTGTGTGCTGAATGTTGAACAAAAAACCTAACGACATATGAAAGTGGGACACAAGCTAAAACAGCAGCAGCAGCAGCACAACAGCAGAGCGTACAAAGCGAAAAACGACAAATAAAAAAAAAAAAAGAAAAAACAGCATAGAACGACGGCAATAAGAGAAAGACGAATGAACTGCTTGTTTTAATTGCTTAGAAAGAAAGAAAAAAAGTGCAACAAAAGTGAAAATAAACAGTGAAAAATATAGAAAAGAATTTGCGTGCGTGCATTTAAAACGTGTTAAAAGAAGTATATATTGCAAAACATAAAACAAAAGTGTAAAAGTAATTGAACGAAAAAAAATAGTATTAAAAAATACTCAACTTCGTTGTAGTCTCGTCGTATGTGTAAATTGCAACAGTGTGTGTGTGTGTGCGAGTGAGTGAGTGTGGCCAGATATACAACACACATCTATCTGTACATAATATATATACATATATATATATATATCTCAATATATATGTATATGTATGCATGCATATATATGTATATAGGAGTAGTATAATGTGTGTGAGAAAAAGTAAAAGATGTATTTGTATTTGGAAATTTAAAAATTTATAAAACGTACAATTTTGAAACACAAAGTAGTAAAATTAAGAGCGAAACGCATCAAATTCAAAATTCCCTCCAACCAACAAGCGACCGCAATCGTCGTTGTCGTCTCGTTGCCGCGGCTTTTCCTGTTCCCCACACACACTGTCACACAGACTCAAAAATTATTATAGGAAATATAGAGGCGCAAAGCAACGACAAACACATTCACGAGTACACACACATATATACTCCACCATCTTTTGTCGTTATGTGCGTTGCGTTTCGTAGGCCGCTGTCGTCGTCTCGTTGGTGTGGTGAATTTTGTATTTCGTGGTGAGTTTCAGTTTATTTTTTTTTTCTGTTCATTCTTTATAAACGTTTTGTGTGTGTGTTTTCTCGCCTTTTGGTCTCGTCTCGTTTCGTCTCGCTCGGTAGGTTCATTTCGTTCAGTTGTTCTTCGTTCGTTTGTTGTGCGCGCAAGTATGTTTTCAACGACTGCTGCCACAGTCAACCAACCAGTCCCGTCTCATGCTTCTTGATATATTGTACTCGTCGTACTCGTAATTTGTGTGTAATGTGTGTGTTGTGAACTCTCTCTGCACCTCCGCCTTCATATTGTTGTAGTTTAATGTGTTGTTGTTGTTGTTGTTGGTGTTATTATTATTGTTGTTGTTATTATTCGAACTCAAGCATTGCATTGCATTTGTGTCTTCTCTCCCCCACCTTCAATTACATGCGTGCGTACGTCGAGAGTAGAGTATATTTATTTAGTTAGTGATGTCGATGATGATGGTGCCTAGTGTATTTTTTTTTTTTTTTTTGTAAAAATTTCTTATTTATAAAATTTTTGAGTTTAAAATGATGACAATGATGATAAGATACAAAATCAACAACAAACATATTGCACAATGTGTAGTTTTATCAAATCAAATAATGAACGAACTTCCCCCTCTACAATTGTAAAGTATCTGTATCTATTTATCTATCTATCATCATCAGTTCTCATCTCACTCTACTTACATGCATATTTCAAAGTTTTTATATAAATAAAATGTGGTGCTCTAATAACTGGTTTTTTTTTTTTAATTCTTTTTAAAATAAATTTTAATAAAAAAAACATTGAACTTTCTTGAGGAGAACCAACTCAAAAAATATATGTACAATACTAAAATATGTATGTATATTGTGTGTCTGTGTGTGTGTGTGTGTTAGTGTCTGTGTGTAACAATAGTAAATCACAATTTTTCCCATAAATTATAATTATTTTTCTACATGATGATGAAAATATGGTGATGATGAATTTTTATATGCAAGTGTTTCATTTTTGCTCCAAACTATGACTACAACAACGCACGCTACAAATAATAATGTGTTTTTATATGCATATATGTAAATATATAGTACCTACAGTGTATTATTGTGTGTATTAAATTAAAATACTTATAATCTAATCGTCTCTCTCGACTGGACATGATGATGATGATGATGATGATGATTGTTGTGTGTCACAATTGATCAGTTTTCAATTTTCATTTTCAATTTTTTGCATGCAATGCACTACTAGTCTAGTGTTTCTAACAAATTTTTCGATTGTTGCGAATCACCTTTGTGTGATATTCATAAAACTTGTATAATTTTTAATGAATACAAACAACATTATATGAAAAATGTTTCATCAATTTCCATAGAAATATACAGATAGGTACATATTAATGGACAGACACAAAGGAACAGAGAGTTGGATTGGACAAACTATGCTGATATGATATGAACCGATTTGAACTGATTGTGGTGGCTACATCATGATCGAACTAAAATAGTTATCATAATCATATTATACCCCGACTTAAGTACCTAATACATCATAATCCTTTATTTACTTTAATTCACTAATTCCAAGTAAACTGAATAAAGTGTCTATTAAAGGAAGGGTGCGGAGTAGTAAGCATTCGCAGCATGATGCTGATTAATACTCACTCCCCTGGTGTATATTTGTGCGTGCATTATGAGTAGCATGAAGATATTGGAATTTGTTCAGCCCAGCCGGGGGACCGGCTTCATATGAATAAAAATATACCTACATATGTATGTACTTCTATGTAATTGAATTGATCTGAATGAATCAATTTATGCATATTGTGTATTTTATGATTAAATCTCGAAGGTTACCTTTCATTTTCGAAACGAATGAGAACTTTTAGTTAGAATCATCATTTTTCTTTTCTGTTTATAAAACTTAATGGATCTAATCTAAGTATAAACATCCACACATGTACTTGGAATTAATTTCATATGTTGTTTATATCAATTTTCATATATTGTATTCTCTCTCTCTCTAGACTGTTTCTTATTAACACTTGAGTATTGTATTGTGTTTTGTGTAGGTATTTCTTGGTATAAGTGTGCAATGATATCAAACAAACAATAAAGAGATATCTCTTCTGACCAATTCTAAATATTCAAAAATAAAGATAAAACATTTATTTATTGATATAAGTATACGAACATAAATGCATATGTGTCAGTTTTATTGATGACAAATGTAATTGTTGGCAGGCAATAAACATTTGTGGTGTCCAGTTATGTATGTTTTTTTTAGGCGAATGTTTCCTGTTATTGTTTATACTTATGTCAGCATAGCAACAAAACTTTTGGCAAAAATTCTACTATACAATACAATAGCATTTAGTTAAGAAACTTACTCATAAAGTAAGTTATTGTATTAGATCACTGGAGCTTCAGTCTTATATGTGAAGAAAAAGATATAATATCACATTTTCTAAATGTCAAATCTCATCGTTTTGTTTAAAATTGAATCTATCTTATCTATCTATGGTATTATAACATCTAGAAGAAGATTGTTTCTTCATCATTTTCTTTGTGATGTTACTTTATTGTTCCTTGCTCTGCTCCATGGACAAATGACAATTCTGACTGAATTGTCATTATAATTTGTTCAGCTTTCGAGTTGAAAATTCGGTACAAATATTGTACATTAGCTGTGCCTGTGCCTGGGACTTCGTGTTCATGGTATATTATTGAAGTATCATTTAGGAAAAGTTAGCTTCCTCCATCATCAGCTGTATAATGTTAGCGCGCAACAACAAAAGAGGAAGACAATCGAAATTGACCAAAAAGTTGGCAACAGTACCTACTAAGAATTTAATCAAAAATTAATATCTTTTGATTTTGTAGGT
The DNA here is from genome assembly GCA_037043315.1 of Amiota communis. Classification (NCBI taxonomy): domain Eukaryota; kingdom Metazoa; phylum Arthropoda; class Insecta; order Diptera; family Drosophilidae; genus Amiota; species Amiota communis. Next base: position 857,359 of record JBAMAV010001061.1, read on the forward strand.
CGTTTTTGATAAAAGAAACGCTATATGTTGTATGTTACAGAAAGCTTGCTACAATACACCAGTAAAAACTGCATTTAAATTGTTCATTGATGGTTCATTTCGTAATACGATGATGTTGTCTCTTTGAGGTGCGAGGTATTGAACAATTTGAGTATAATCCGAAGTCCAATGGTGATAAATCGCATGATATGATATTGGTGGGCAGGCAATTCAAGTTTGTTCTTTGAGAAATTATACGATTCTTAAGCTAACTTATCTTTCAAAAAATTGATTGATTCCGTTGCTGTATGCTCACTCCTGTGTAGCAGTCCATTTTAGCTAACCGGAATTTATTTACTATTCCTACTTCACTCATGAAAATACATCGGTGTAATCGGTGTACCTGTAAAAAGAAAAAGTAAAAAGTATCTTCAAAATTTAAACACCCGATATATGTATGTATGTATGTATGTATAAATTCTGTATGAACAAGGTCCTTTTTCATCAGCAGTTGGTGCTGTGGCGTAACTAAACCGTTGGGGTCCCGAGGCAAATTCATCAAATGGGGCCCTCTCTCAATGTAAAGAAGCTCAACCAAATCATTTTTTTTTTATCGCTCCTGATGACAGACTCTTCCTCTTCATCTAGTATTCCATGTAACTGACATTGTTGATATACTAAACTTGAATGCTTTCCTTATATGTTCATTTGATTTTTCGTCAATATAATCTTCATTCTTAAAGAACTGACTTATTTTAGGCAATTTTTTATTTGTTAGTAAATGTTGTCATAATAAATGTTATGATCCCTCTCAGGCCGGGGGCCCCTTGCAGATGAGGCCAGTGACACTTTGCCATCATGCCACTCTTTTGTGTTAAGCCTCGTAAGTTGAGCTTCATGCGAATTTTATTGTTATTCATCATTGTCAAGGATAAATCGTTCCGACCCGACCCGACCCGACAGAGGGTTAAATGAAATAAATGACAAAACAGAAGATGTTATTAATGAAATGACAAGAACTATTGTAAAATAATATCCCATCATGTTAATCAAAATTTATTTTAAATAAGAAGGTTTAATTTTCAATATTCTGAAACAACAAATAGAAAAAATTATGGAGCGGTGTCGTCGCATATGATAGAAACGGCAAAGAACCAGACTCCAGTAACAACGTTCTGGGACTGTTCTTTTTCTGGTCTGTTACTGGTGCTGCTTATTATTGTTTTGATCATAGTGAAAAATCAAAGTGAAATTCAGATAGGAGCTAAAAATAAATAAAATTTAAGGTGAAAATGTATATTGCTGGCACAACTTTGTTTTAACGAAGACCTCAAAGTTTTGGTCTATATTCTTTTGTTGGGCAATCAAAAGAAAAGGAAAAGACAGCACCGAAAAGAAGTCAAAAGAAGTTGTTTCTGGTCCTGGTACCAATACACTGAGATTTCATTTTTAATGCAACCTGACCGCACTGTTTTTCCAATGCGGCCCCGTTTCTGGTCTGGTTCTGTTGCCGTTTTTGTCCTATGCGACACCGCGCCATTAATAACCAATATAAAAAACATAAATAAATTTGAATAGTCCGTCTGCCCTTTAAATGCCATAGATATTCAATTCATCTGCCAGTGTAAATATAAGAAATGAGATCAGATCAAGATCAGGCAGACAGAAAGTGAATATGATAGGGCCCACACATTATGTGATTGGTTGTACAATTTCATGTTGCTTGTTGGCTGGCAGGCAGAGTTTGCTGCATGCATGCCGGTTGTGCGCTGGTTGATTTTTGCTTGATGTGTCGACGATTGATCAAAAATACTTGCAATGCATTTAGATTCTTTCAAGGTCATTTACCTTTATACATACATATGTAAATATGTATTTCAATTCATTTACTCACTCATCATGTGTGTGAATGTTTTCAAAAGGAAAGGTTTATAACCTTCTGTGTACATACATATGTCTAAAATGTTCTATCTATTGTAGTAAGCACATGTGTTGATTCTGCTTGATCTTCTAAGTAATATACTTTTACTTATTATTTTTGTTTGTTGCTGTTGCTGTTATTGTTGTCATTGGTATTATTATTATTATTATTGTTTTTTGTTTGTCGTATTCTTCTTCGTTGTTCTTTCGTTCGTTCCGTTCATTCGTTCGGTTGCAAATACGAAAAACACATCAACTAAACTAAACTAAACACTTAACTTAAAGAAAGACCGACGACTACAACGGCAACAACAAAAATAAACCGCAGCACGACAACAACAATACAACAACAACAACAACAACAACAACGACGACGTCGACAACAACTGACTCTCTTTGATGATGATAACAACACAAATGAGTGTAGAAAATGATGTAGAAGAAGAAGAAGAAGCTAGTGAAAGAAGAAGAACCGGCACCGGCAAGAAAATTTTCGCGCCAAAAAAGTAACACAAAAACAACACACACACACACACACACACAAAAAAAAACATAGTGAGAAAAAAAAATAAAAGTGTGTATCAATGCCACAAACCAAACTAATGTGCAAGAGAGGCGAACGAATCGAAATAATAGTCCAAAGAGAGAGTAGAGTAGAGTAGTAGCGTAGAGCAGAGCGTATGTAAGAGGTGTACTGGTGTCGTGTGGTGTACTGTGTGGTGTATGCTGGATGTTGCCGCCTTCTCTGAATGAACTGAGAGGAGAGTGAGTGTAGGCTCTGCTTTGCTCTGTTCATCAGTTAGTGAGTTTTACCCTACCTATGCCGCCTCAGCTGTCGCTTAATAAAATACTCTGTAGTATCAATAGTAAGTAGTATTGCTTGCTGTAGTAAGATGCGATAGGGTGGGATGAGATGAGATGAGATAAGATGTGATGAGGTGTGGTGTGGTGTGGTGTGATGATGGTGAAGAGAGTTAAATGAGAAGAAGGAATCATTAAATTGCGTAGGATAGGATGTTTGTGTGTAAAAAAGCGAAAGTTGTAAAAGAGGTGAATGTTGTGTGGATGACAACAAACTCAAAGATAGATAAAACAGTCTGACTAACTGACTGACTGACTGACCGACAGAGAAGCAGACAAGCCAGCCAGCCAGCCAGGTAGGATAAGCAGCAGCATAAAGACAAAAACAAACCAAATCAAACCATTGCAAAAATGAATTCATAGAGAATGATGAGGTTGAGATAGTACACCGGCGTTTGCTGCTACGCTCTTGTTGTTGTTGTTGTTGTTGTTGTGTTCTTATGTTATGTTATAATATGTTGCCATTATTCTTTTATCATTCCTTATTTTGTTTCTATTTGGACATGTTTTTTTTTTTTAAATTTTAATCGAATTCAATTTTATTTCATTTCAGTTAACACAATACAAACACAATATCTTCTTTATTCACAATCCCGACGTTCAAAAATCGTGTGAAATTTAATAAAAAAAAAAAAATACTAAAAGCAGAAGAAGAAGAAGAAGATGCAGCAGAGCAGCACAAAAATGGATACGAAATTAACAAAACATGACAACTTGAATGAATGAATAAAATATTAAAGGAAAAAAGAAAACACAACAAATTCTAGGATAACAACAACAATGCATAAGAAAAAGTAATCAAGAACAAAAAAAAAAAATTGAAATTTGATAAAGAACAACAACAGCAATAACAAAAAAGATACAAAAGAAAATAAGAAGAAATTGTGAACTGCTTAAAAACTAAACTGCTTGAATTTGCAATGAATGATATAAGCCGACATCAGCAGGAGGCAGTAGCAACAACAACAACGGCAGCATCATCAAACAACAACAACAATAATAATACTGCAACAAACAATATTAACTCATTGACATCATCGTCGTCGTCATCGTCGTCTTCATCATCTTCATCTTCGTCGTCATCATCAACCTCGTCGTCTTCGCCATCTTCATCACTGAATGCTGCTAGTCGTCCTCCAAAGACAGTGACTTCAAGTGAAGAAGAACAACGTGTGAGTTCAACGTCATCACCAGCGACAACTCAATTACAGAATGCAACAACACAACAACAACAACAACAACACCACTATCATCGTCAGCAACAACAGCAACGAGAAGAACATCATCATCAACAACAACACCACCAACATCAAGAAGAGCAGCACCAGCTTCTTCACCATCATCATCATCAGGGGTTAGAAAATAATTCATCATCATCACCAGCGCAAATAACGAGCACAACAGCATCACCGCCGCAGCAGCTCATGAACGAAGATGATACACAGCAGCACCAGGAGCAGCAACAGCAGTCATCATCAACGGCTGCAATAGCAAGTGAACTAGTACGATTAGGAAGACACAACAGCACAGGAGCAGCTAATAGAAGAAGTAGTATGGCTACTGCAATGACTGCTGATCCTGGTGGTGGTAGTAGTAGTAGTAGTGGTAGTGGTGGTAGTGGTAGTGGTAGTAGTCAACAACAGCAAGGATTTTCATTGACTTCAACAACAGCACAACAAGCAGCTGCTGTAGCAACCGGAGGAGTATCAACATCAAATCATAAACTTATATTAAAATTACCTAAAACCTTAAGTGGTGGTGGCAGCAGCGGCGTTGGTGGCCATGAATCTCAATTGGAAAGCAGCTCAAATTTTATGCAGAGTAGCAGCAGTGGTAGTGGCACTGGCAGTGGAGATGTAAGACGTGTTGAACCGCTCATAATACATTTGCCACATAATTCATCATCAGGATCAAAATGTGGTGGTGGTGGTGGTGCTGGTGCTGTTGACAGTGTCGGTGGCGGCGGAAGTTCTTCCTCATCATGCATAAGAAAAGTAAATGATGCTAACGTAGCAGCTGCTTGTACATCGGATGCATCATCATGTTCCTGTTCTTCATCATGTGCCGAAGATGAACTAATTGCTGTGTGTAGCAGCAGCATTAATAGTAATAATCCACATATTGTGCCCAAGCTCACAATACGCGCAGCGAACGAAGAACGTGGTACACCACAAACGACAATTGTACCAAAATTAACCATTAAAATGCCAGATGCTTCATCATGTTCAGCGCCTAGTAATGATAATGATAATGATGATGATAATGATAATGAAGTGACGAGTGAACCAAATCCAAATCCACCACCTTTACCGAAGTTAACCATTAAGACATCATTGGATGGTACCAGTGAATCAATAATATCAAATCTTTCACCAGCCTCTTTGATTTCATCCTCATCTACGGCGTCATCATCATCCTCGTCATCATCATCATCAGAGTCTTCGTCGCCTTTGGTGAATTCAAATGCAATTGCTGCTGGTAGCACAAACACCATTAGCAGTGGCTCCTCTAGCAGTAGTGTACAAGTTGTGCCCAAGTTAACAATTAAACAGTTGCAGCAAAAGCCAATATCAACAACAACAACAATAATAACAAAAAGTGATGATGGTGGTGCCCCGTCATCATCATCATCGATCAGCGGAGGAATAGTGCCTAAGTTAACCATTAAAACCTTACAAAGTGGTGAAAGTTGCATTAGCAGTAATCTTGATCATTCATCAATTACTGCTGAGGCATCATCCAGCAATAATAAAGTACCAAAAATGACCATAAAAACTGGTCAAGAACATACAATCATAATGACGCATGATGTCAATAATGCCCAAAGTATACCCAAATTGACGATCAAAACAAAAACGATTGATGTCAATGATGCTAGTAGCGGTAATGGCAATGCTGTTGCTTCAGCTGCCGCTGTTGATCAGCAGCAAACCACAGAAAAACTGCCACGTATGACAATTAAAACAGCTGAAGATGGTGGTGCTTCAGTCTCAACAATTGTCCCTCTAACAGTGCCCAAGTTAACGATTAGTGTAGTTGGTGGCGGCGGAGACTTATCAACACCAACAGTTGTCAGTCGAGGTTGTGGTGGAGGACCACAATCACCAGCAACGGGTGCCTTAATTGTTAGGCAATCTGCACCAATGGCAGGTTCACCAGATCGTGTACCAAAGCTAACAATATCTCGGCAACAAGATGAATATAATCATCATTTAAGTAAACTGACAATCAAAGCATCAAATTGTTTGTTGGTGGATGCCAAGCATCATGACAATGAGTCAGGAACAACGGGAGGATCTATAAAAATGTATGGTGTGCGTAGCAATATGCAGCAACAGTCAGCGGCAGAGGACCAACAGATGACAACAACACAAGAACCGAGAACAGATAAAATACCCAAATTAACAATAAAAACTATTAACGAAGATTTTCATCACCTTCATCATCATTCTGGGATGAATAATGAGAAGCAACCACTGCCTCTTATACCAAAATTGACTATAAAAAATCTATGTTCACCAAAGCATAAAGTTCGTGTTATACTTGAGGATAAAACTGCCAAAATGGCCGCAGCTGAAGCAATTTCCAAGAAATATAATGCCAGACAGCATGTGGCATGCGTGGCGCCCACGCCCAGTCCTTTAGCATCAGCAGGAGCAGCTACAGCAGCTGGTCAGCAGGATAACGTGGTGGTGAATGGCGGAGAATCGAGTAGCAGTCAAGAGTTTTGTGGCTTTAATGACACTGAAGCTGCTGATGCAGCAGTTGATGATTCAAGACGCAACTCTGATGATATGGATATTGATGATGCTTTGCATAAGGAACATGACCCAAAAATGTTTCATAATTTTAAAGTTTCTCCCGCCGGCGCAGTTGCAGCAGCAGCAGCATTAGCATCAACAAGTAATGGCTCAAATGTTGTTGTAACATCACCACCAAACAAAAAGGTTAAGCTGCAAAAGCAGCAGCAGCTACAAGTAATTGACACTGTTGACTTGACTTCATCACCGTCTCCAGGTTCAACACCTACACATGAACACGATGATTTCAATCAAGTAGTGCCAGGAAAGCGTCCTCCTCCTCCTCCTACTGCTCAACAGCACCAACATACACAAAATAAGTTATTACTGGAATGTCTACGCTTACCAGCATTGACAACACCTTCGATGCCACAAGCAGCCGCCAATCCCAATCCATCAGTTCAACAACAACATCATTGTTCTTCGAATATATTGCTTAATCAATTGACAGCTCCACCTAAAAATGCAAATTTAAATGCATCAAAGGTTTCAACACTTGCTGCTGCTGGTTGCGGCACAAGTAATGCTGCAGCCAAATATCCACAATTAACTGAACGTCTTATGGCAAATGGTGGTAGGGCTGGAGGCGGAAGTAGTAGTAGTAGTGCTAGTGCTTCCACTAAAACACAAGGTGCATTAGCAACAGCAATTACAGCAGCTGTTCCTGGAAATCACCAACGAGGAGGAGGAGGTCGAGGTGGTGTTATAGAGTCTATAGAAATATTAGACACGCCTGAGGGTAGTCCAAATACTGGAATGCATCTGTTCAATGATGATGATGATAACAATAGTAGTGAACTACCAGTAGGAGGGGAATCAATAACATTGATGAACAATCATGCACATGCTAACAATCATCAGCATCAGCATCAGCATCATGAGGACAACAGTTCATCTTCAACTGATATATTACGGCACAATAATAATCTACTTGAGTCCTCCTCCACCGCTAGTGGTGGTAATAATATGATAAATAGTTTAAAAAGACATCATGCTGCCACTCTTGCTGTTTCATCTATTATTGGCCAGGGAGAGAATCTTATACATGATGCTAATGAAATTGTAAGTAAATATAATCGCTCATCAATCAAATCATCAAATATTTATAACTCATAATTTTATTTATTTGTTTAGAATTCATCGAATAAACATCGTCGTTTGGATTACTTAGTGGAAGATAATGGTAAACACAATCACTTGTTTTTGGAGGATAAAAATATGACACCATCTTTAACAACAGCAGCTACAATTGATCAAAAGCAAAATATTATAACAGCATCAGCCACCATGAAGGCGGCGGCAGCTTCAGCGGCGACAACTCTTAGTTCATCATCATCATCATCATCACATCATCAACGTTCACGTAAACAAAAACATGATCATTTACTTAACATTGAACTGGAAGATGCGCTCTTCACAACGGGCAGTGGCAAACAAATGCAAGATGGAGTAAGTCGTGCTAGTTCAATAGAAAAATCAGCAGCTACAACGAAACCAACAACACCATTGACGACTACAGGCAAACGTCGTGGACGACCAAAACGTAATGCAACCAATACCGTAATAACACCTCCTGATCATCATAATGAGGGTAATCTTGAGAGCACTGCGACAACATTAGGTAATGAAATGACGCCAGTTGCCATTGGCTCAAAATCACGTCGTGTTCAATTGCTACGTAAACGTTTGGCCATTGATATGATTGATTCAGAGCAAAAGCCTTCAATTCTTGATTCCATGATGGATGAGAACGTTGCTACAGATTGCACATTAATGAAAAGTATGAAGAGTGACGAAACGCATTCAATAATGACGACGCCGTCAATGGAGACAACCACAAACAACACCATCAATACCAACACCACTATAGCATCATCATCCTTATCATCATCTTCAATGATAACAACAAGACGTGAACAACGTCAGTTACGTGCTTCAAGACGAAGTGCTGCTGCACTACCAAATGCTGCCTTAGATTTTGTAAAGGCATCTAGTGGAACTGTAACTGGGACACCAAAAGGAATACGCAAGCGTCGAGGTAGTGGTGCTGCTTGTATTATTGGAAAGAATAATCCATCAACAATTATGGCTGCTGCTGCTGCTGCTTCTGCAACGAATTCCAATGATATTATTGATGATAATGCTGCCGATACCGATGCCGCAGCCGCTGCTTCGAGTTCTAGTGGTTGTATTGGATTGGACAATTTTAATCATCGCCAACTTAACAACAACATTAATAGTTTTGCTTTATCATCACAAATCGATTTAACCATGTGCTCTTCATCATCTTCAGCAGCAAGTAATGGTAGTAGTTCATTAATGACACAAGCACATGGTGGAAATGCTTCCGCTTCTGCTGCTTCATTTGCTGCCAATAATAATACCGTTAGCAGCAGTAATACCATAATCTCCTCATCGAATTGTGGTGGTGCTGGCAGCGGTAATAATACCTCATCGTCAATGCTACCACCAACAACAATATTATCATCATCAGATCCAGTTCCAGATGTTGTATTCCAGCCAAATGACTTTTCATCAATTATGGCAACGCAACAATTACGTGGTGGTATTGGTGTAGGTGCAGGTGCATCACAAAATTTAACAGATTCTTATGATGCCGGCAATGGACTAGCGGCTTACTATGGTGGTGGTGGTAAGTTAATATTACTTCGAATCACATTGAATCATATTCAGAATTGACATTTGAAACAATATTTGCAGAAGATTCATCAAATTCACTCAACATGATGGCAACAACAACAACAACAACGCCATTAAAATCGCCCTCAGGCCGTAGTCGAGGTCGCGGTCGTGGGTCACGTGGTGGAAGAGGTGGTTCTGGACGTGGTGGTGCTAGTGCTAGTAACAGCGGAAATAGTAGTGGTGTACGTACACCTCGTATGTCGCGTGGTGCTAGTGCAGTAGCCAAGGCTATTGCCATGAATCGACCTCGTTGTGTTGGAGGCTTAAAGCATACACCAGATCCAGAACGGCTTAAGGGTCTCTTTAGTCCGGTAAGTAAAATTACTTATATTTGGTTTAAATATATGAAAAGAGTTTGAATTATGAAAGATAATTCGGATAGGATAGGAAAGAATAGAATAGAATAGAATAGAATAGACAAGCTGCTGCTTACCAAATTCCCTTGCGAGTAGCCATACGGCTTATTGTGATGCCTGGTTTCGATGGTGGATTGCTTTTAGTGCACCTTACTTGCATAAGAGGATAGGCCTTAGCGATAGCCTAGGATCCTTACACCGACTAAGCCCCCTTATCCAATATTACAAAAATGTATTGATTTATGTATGTTAAAGTCTTGTTTTGTAGCTTGCTTGCTTTCCTTGTCTTTTTCAGCTGCTATACTGTCTGCATCTTTTTCTATCGCTTGTGAATTTCTTAAATTTATGTATCTAGCGTTTAATGCTTGACAAACACACTATCTTTGTTCAAATAATTGGAAGATTCTTATTTTTGAGGATTTAGATTAGATTAGATTAGGGAAAGGGTGGGAAGATTCTGGTATTCATTAGGATTTCCAACATCCTCTTCGGAGACAGATCTGCAATTTCAACAGGTGTTCAAGGTGTCGGAGTCTGGTCCAGATTAGGCCCTCGCACTGACATAGTACGTGCTCTGCTGACACCTCTTCCTCATTACACAGCCTAAACAGATCGCATGTTATGTCAGTGTTTCATTATTCTGCAATGTCCTGTCAAGAAACCTGAGACTATTCGAATACCTGTCTGTGTCAGTCCCAGTAATTTCTGTGTTCTTTTTGCGAGATCTAGTTGGCAAGAAGATTTTAGCCACTATCCTATCTACCCAATGGCGCTGCGATTTGTTATTCAGCCATTGTTGGAGTTTGGATTTCGTCGAACTCCAAGGCAATGCGCAGAATGACTCTGGTCCAATGAGGACTTTAGTAGATCCTTTTCTGGCGAGTTCATTTGTCTCTTCATTCCCAAGATACTCACTATGTCCAGGCACCCAGATTAGGTTGACCTTTTGAGTAGCATCAAGCAATCCCAAACCGATTTCAAGTTGAACACGAAATAATTGAGTGCTTATTGTGCAGCCTTGCTATCGGCAATTTTATTGCATGGATTTCTGTCTGAAACGCTGAGTTCGCTTGGTCCCCATGCTGCAAATTATGCATTTTATAGGGTTTTCCCCGTAGGCACCTGCTCCAATGCCAGTGTCTGTTCTAGAACCATCTGTATACCACACATGGGAGTCACGGATGGGCGGGCTTGGGTCTTGTTTGTTTAATTTGTGAGATTCTACTGTGTACATATTTAAAGATAGAAGATATCCTAAGCTTAGATTAGCTTCAATTTCAAGTGTTGAATGGAGATATGATGAAAAATAATCGATTTGTTTTTATTTTAGTCACCACAGGTGTTTGAGGAGGACACACGTATGAGTGCCGATTTGAACTTGAGCACAAGTACTCAGTCAACAATGATGGAGCCACCAGTAATATTGCAGCAAAAGTAAGTTGATTTTTAGTGTTCATTCATAGGAATCATTCGAGTATTAATCTATTTATCTCTTATAGACAATTAGATTTTCTCAACAACGAAGAGTCACAATCATCTGTTGTTAGTAATACAAGCATTTTGGATGTTTCACTTGGTGCCACACCATCGAAACGTCCCAAAAAGAAGAAAATGGAAGTTTGTGTTGCAGAAGAGTAAGTTTTCTTCTTCTTTTCTTTTCATTTATCATTTATAATAATATTTATTTCCAAATTTTTTTTGTTTTAGTATGGAGTTCAGTGTTGGAACGATAGCTGAATATGATTGGCCACCACCAAAGGGTTGTTGTCCATCGAAAAATCGTGATACATTCATGATTCAAGAACAAATTGCACTATATTTGGGTATTAAAAGTTTTAAACGAAAATATCCAGATTTGCCACGTCGTGCTGTCGATATGGAAGAACGTAATTGGTTACAGGAAAAGGGTTTGGTATCGGAGAAAATGTGTGATCTTGGTATAACAGCAGTTTGGGCCTCAGATATATTGGATATCATGTATGCTGATTTCTATGAGAAATATGAAGAATATAAAGATTACATTAGACAAAAGCATTTGCGTGAAATTGAGGCTAAACAGAAGGCGCTCGGTTTGAATGTAACCAATGGACGTGGCCTGCAAGCACGTGATCGTGCTATGCTATCGACAAGCAAATGGAATGCATTTTTCAATAAAACGTAAGTGTAAAATTAATATCCCCCATCATCATCATCATCATCATCATCATCATTATGTCCTTTTGACAATGACATTTATTCTAACCTGTGTTAATTTATGTTTTAGACGAAAAGAGGAACGAGCTGCTTGCTTTGATTTACAAACGTTTACTATAAATCTACCACTACCACCGAATATGCCCGGTGCAACGATGGCTAACCGTCCGATAGCAGAAGCTATAGAAGAAAGTGCACATGCTGAAAATGTACCCGTGCCACCGATAATTAAAAAGCCTTTTGTTCATGGTGAACCTGGTAATATAGTAGAGAATCCAGATTATGCCTATCCACTTGCTTTAGTGCCAGGACAATATTCTGCAAATTATCGTCATTATACGGCTCAGGAATTAAGGTACGCCCTCTTACCTTTCTGTTCCTCTTTTTGTATTTATAAATTTTAATTTTTTTTTAGATGTTATCCACTCAATACTGTGCTTGATAATCCTTTAACTCTGCATGATCGACAACAACAAATTGCATTAGCTGCTGCTGCAGAAGCGGAAGCTGCAGCTGCAGCTGAAGAAAATGAGAAACATCAATCAATTGATGATGATGATGCTGACTATTCTGCTGCGAATAATGAAAATAATAATATTAATGCTACTACAGACATGATGAAATCACGTGTGCTGTTGTCTAAACAGAATAAAAAGCGCATTCAGAAGACTGACGAAAATGTTGCAGCAGTTATAGATGATGATGATGGTGGTGGTCTATATAAGAATAGACTGAATACTGATGAAATTCATACAAAATTGAATAATATGAGAAATGCTGAAGTTCGTAAAAGCAGACATCGATTAGATAAAGTGAGAAAATCATCGTCCACATCATCATCTGCAGCAGCAGCAGCATCAGCAACAGCGGGAGCAGGAGGAGCACAAACAACGGCAATAAGTTCGTGTGAATCTTCGACTAGTGATAGCGATAGCAGCAGTAGCAGCAGCAGTTCCGTAAGTTTTTTGTTTCCAGATAACATAACTTAACACACATACCTTTCTCAGGTTACATTAGGGGAAGGGCGGGAGCTAGTCACTGTGACCTCAATTGGGCATATTACAACAAATTTTCTTCAGATAGTACCAAATATAATGAGCAATGTCTTGTTGTTTTGTGCTCCTTCAAATTTGAAGAACTTTTCAACCAGTTTCCAAAAAATAATCTTTTTCGTCATGGGTTACCTATCTTGTTGGATTTCCAAATGACAACCCATAATTGTTTCTTGTTTAGTCTTAGCCCTTTAAAACTCTTTGGATTTGGATAAAAAAGTTATACAAGAGAAGAATGTTCTTTAGACCAAGAAAAAAAAAGGTATTCCTTGTTTTGGTGGTAACTTTTATTCTGATGAGAATTGAAAAAACATATATACCATAATTGAATTTAACTCTTTTGAACTTATATTTAGGATAGGATAAGTAGGGTCCATTGTGATGTGCCTGGTTTGTTGGACTGCTATTAGCAGCTAAGGAGTTCGCATTCGAACTGATGAGCCTGATTAACATAACTAAGTGACAATCCAGCAAGAAGAATTAGTTTCTGAACAAGATTTTCATTCTATTCACCTCACTTCACCTGTGTGTACAAAAAGACTAGATATATATGGCTAGGAGATGGATTCATCTTGTCATACTGCTGATTAATATTATATCTGAGTAGGACCTCTCCCTCTCCTCTTCGATTTGGGTGTTACAACATTATTGATTATGAATTTTGATTTTTTTTTTTCCTCTGATTTTATAGGAGGATAGTGATAGCGATTCTGATTCATCTACAACGAGCTACGGTGGCGGTCTATCGGGTGAAGATAATGATGCAGATGCTCCGCTACCCGCATGTGGTGTCTGCCTTAATACACAGCATCGAAATCTTAAAAACCTGCCTGAACTATTCATAAAATGCTATACATGTAGGCGTAATGGTAAGTGGATATACATATGAAAGATAATGAATCAATCGTTAAATTCCAAATTCCAAATTTAAATTTATTCTCTTTTTCTTCATCATTGTCTCTAGTTCATCCCAGTTGTGTTGAGATGCCCACACGTATGGTTGCACGTGCACGGAATTATAATTGGCAATGTGCTGATTGTAAGTGTTGCATTAAATGTAAACGTAAACAGGAACCGAATAAGATGCTTTTTTGTGAACAATGTGATCGTGGTTATCATATTTATTGTCTTGGCCTGAAAACGGTACCAGATGGTAAGTGAAAAAACAGATAACACAGATAGATAAAGAAAATAATTTGTTTTTATTATTGTTTTTTGTTTAGGTCGCTGGAGTTGTGAACGTTGTTGTTATTGTATGCGCTGTGGTGCTACTAAACCTGAAGGTGGTTTATCTAAGCAGCAGCAGCAGCAAATCTCACCTACTGGCGAAAAATTAAAGGTCGTTAAGCATAAAAAAGTGAAATGGATTAACGAATATCGAATCGATCACATCACAAAGCTACGTGAGCATAGCTCAATGTTGTGTGTGCCTTGTGCTCGAATGAAACCAACAAAGCGAGTACAACAACAAGTTTTAGCTGGCGGAGCATTGTCACCAGCAACAGGAATAACAATAACAACGGAAACAACAACAGGGTCAACATCACCAACTGCTGCAATTAACAATTCCACCAGCAGCAGCAGCACCACCAGCACAAGAACCATCATCAGCATCAGCAGTAATTATAATCCAAATCAAAATAATCTCACAGGGGTGACAACGAACACAGTCATAAGCCCACCTCCTACCATCGAATCAACAACAACATCGTCACCAGTCGCAACAACATCAACAACAACAATGTTGACTGCATCAGGTGCAGGAGCAGGGGCAGCACTTCATCAACAACAAAATAATACAAATGTATCACATGGCAATATGCCACTGCGTCAACAATTAGGACATCAAAAAGTTAAATCACTTTTACAGAGTATGACATTTGGCGATAGTCCCTTTAACAACACCACCAGCAACAGCAGCACCATCACAACCACGGTCACCACTCCCACACTCATCAACAGCAGTAGCAATAACAGCAGCAGCAGCAGCAACGTAAATAATCTTGTAACAACAAATAAAAATGGTGGAGGAACATTATCATCAAGGAGTGTAAACAGAGCTACCACATCGACACCAAAAACTTCAAGAGTAAAAGCGAAAACATCAACAACATCACAGCTGCCGTCCACCTCCAGCGCGTCCACTTCTACAAAATCATTAGTAAAGAATAAGGAAGAGGTTAGGTTAAGGAAGGGCACAGGTGGCGGTGCCAATTTTTCTTCGACTCTTGTCAGTATAGAACCAAAAACAACAAGAACACTACCACCACCACCGCCACTTCAAAAAGTAACAACAACACTACCACCACCACTTCATACGGCGACAACAACATCATCACTACCACCACCGCTACTACTTCAAACAGCAACTACAACAACACTACCACCACCACTTCACACAGTAGGAGCAGCAAACCAATCAACAACAACAACAACGTCTTCAACGACGGCAACATCAACAACAACAAGCACAACATCTACAGCAACCGCAACAGCAACAATCGGTATAGCACCGCCACCAGTTGTTGCCTGAGTGGGGGTCATACGATATTGTCCCAAACTGAGTAGTATTACGGATTTATAATAGTATGAAGATGATATCAATAATCACAACAACAACAACAACAACAATAATAATAATAATAACAATAATAATAATAATAATATTGATGAATAAAATACAATAAAGAAGAGGATGCAATGCAATACATAAAAAATTAAAAAAAAACAAAAACAAAAAAAAAAATGGTATGTAATAAATTAAAAAAAAAGAAAACAAACAAAAAAAAAAAAGGGAACATGAAGAACTGAATGAATCGATCTTAAAGAGAAAAGTGGTAAGGTGTCCTTGTTCTTGTTCTTGATGATGATGTTGTTGATGTTGATGTTAATGTTGATTATGATGATATATGAGTAATAAGTTACACACACACACACACACACACACACACAAACACTTTGCTACTTAGTTATTATAATTATTATTATTTATACATATATAAAAAATTGTATTGTATTGTTGTGTTTAATCAAAAAAAAAAAATCATCAAATCAGCTTCTTGCTTAAACACTATTTTTAACATAAATGTACTTCTAAAACTTATTTAATTAATTAATTTAACCTTTGAGAGTTTATTATTATTATTCTTAATCATAATATAATAATTATATATAATTTTTTTTTATTTTTTAGTTATTTTACAAAGATGATTGATGATGATGAAATCCTTAAAAAAATTGTAAACATATTTTTTTTTTTTTTTTTTTTGTTAATTTTAGTTATAAATTTACATAATTTTAATTATAAAATCACATACAAACACACACACACACACACACACAGACAGACAGACAGACGTGCGTACGTATATTCTTCATCAATGGTTATTTTTGTAATTAATTTTAAAGGATTAATTAATGAATTTTTTAATAAGATATGAGATGATGATGATTGATCTTAAACCGCCGCCTTTCAAGACACACACACACACACACACAGAATTGATAGATGAAAATTGATTATACCTACTATATGTACACAATATGTTTTTTATATTTTTCACAAGGGGGTTATTTTTTTTTTTTTTTTTGGAATTTAATTATATTCAGTACACAAAATTATAAATAATATATATATATTATTTTTTAATTTAGTTAGATAACAAAGAAGAGGAAAAGAGCAATTGTTTTTATGGAAACCAAAAGTTTCTTCAAACCTACAATACATATACATTATATAAATAAAATAAAATAAAATAATTAAATTAAATAAATAATAACAACCACAACACAGAACACAGAAGAAGACACTATTATAATAAATCAATTAATTATTATTATTATTATTATTATTATGTATATTTAAATTTAACTTCTTGTTCTTAAAAAAAAAAAAATAGTTTTTTTTCTGTTTCATTTCATATTATTTATTTTTACATTAGTGAAAATAATAATAAAATAAAACAAAAAAAAAACAGTAAACATTTTTTTACACACAAGAAATCAATGAATATTAAAATATTAAGTTTTTTTTTTTTTTTAATTATTTTGGTATAATTAAAAAAGTAATTTTAATTAATTATATATATTATACATTAATAATTAATATTTTTTAATATTATTTGTTTTTTTTTTTTGTTTTGTAATAAAAAACCCTATAAATAATTTAGATATTTAAGTGATGATGATGACACAGGAAAGTCGAGACGAAATTGGAGAAAGGAAACTATAAAATTATGAAGTTTATTTTATAAATAACTATTAATTTTATAAGTAAAACACAATATAATAAACAAAGAAACACAAAAAAAATAAAAAAAAAAACAAAATGAATAACTAAAATGTTTTAGATGCTAAGTAAGACAGACAGATAGAGGATGACAGATAGCCAGAGAGAAGACATACGGAGACACGACTTCGGTTGGGAAACGCTTAGTACGTTGTCCATCCCATCCATGTCTTTGAACGTGAAAAGAAGTGAAACAGAAACGGAGATATGAGGAAGAAGAAAGAATGAGTTAGAATAGCATAGAAGAGATCATGAAATCGAATTAATTTTCATTAAAACAAAAAGATATAAAAAATAAATAATTATAAAAAAGAAATTATTATAAAAAAAATGAAAAAAATAAATAAAAATATATATATATAAAAATAAAACTAAGATTCAATTTGGTTTTTTATAGACTCTTATGGGACAGGGAGGGACTGCGACTGTTAAGTCAGAGAGGGGGCAGGATCGAAGGACTTGGATATAATTTGTATAGATGGCATCACATTCAATACTGTTGTCAAACCCAAATAGGCTAGGCTGCTCCAGATGAATGCCACCATACTGTGCAGCAGTATGGACTTAAGAGCTGCACAAATGGTTCTATTCACCACACACTTGACTACTGTACAATAATTCCAAGCACTATATTTCAGTGTAGCATTGACAGAATATTAGAAATTTCTATTTAAGGTTTTTACAACAAAAAACTGCACCATTTGAAAAGTTTTTGCTATAGAGCTTTCCTCCCTCATCCTCACTCCATATCAAAATTAAAAAAAAAAAAAACAAATAACTGTTTGAAGGCATCAATTCAAGATTTCGTGGCCTTCCAAGCAATACATTGTATTCGTTTGCTACATATTTGAAGCCAAGGTACAAATGTAAGTTTTGGGATGAAATTGTTATGGACAAAGTTTAATCTGAACTATTGCGTTTGCTAACGCTGCATGACTTGGGTCTTGTAAGAGTTTCAAGTGAAGCTGATGGCGACGGAGCTTCTGTCGCCAAGAGACCTAGGAATGAATTGCATTGAGTTGACGATGAACCGTGTACAAGCTCCCAGACTTCACCGCCAACGAAAAATGTTTACCCAAATCTGGCAGACATGCTGGAAATGAACAATGATGATGAGGAAGATAGAAATGAAATCATTGATAAATGAGTATAATACCCAAAACCGGCTTCCACCAAACGAAGACCCTTTAATATGGTGGAAATATAATCGTAGCGCCACGTAATTTAAGTATATATTCTGAAAATATAGTATATGGTGAAGCCTGCCATGGTGTGCTTCTGTTAACAAGGGAGAAGTGTTTGCGTTCTGAACAGCTGATTGTGTGGATTTAAACAATGAAATTATTATTAATTTAAGTCCACACAATCAGCTGATTAGAGCGCAAACAAATGACTTCATAGCACTGCTTCTTCAATTTTCAAAGCATTTTCAACACTAAATGCATTTTTTCAGCGTTCTATACACTGTTAACTGTAAAATTTTGGCGCCACCTCTATTTCTTACAACATGGGCATTGACCGTCCAAATATTTGCACGAATAGTTATTGTTGTATTTTGTATCGTTGCCAACCAACGATACAAACATTTGCACAAATAATTGTCGTTGTATCGTCAGTTTATACACACGCGTCTGTTCTCAACAAAAATTTCACAAAAATGCCAGAATTTCATCATCAACACATAAATATTCGACATGAGCAATCGCTCATTCATATTGCCAACAAAAGTTGTAATTCATGAATGTATACTCAATATTAGTGTAGGCGACGAATTTTGAATGTTGGCAATGCTATGTGAGAGAAGGAATGAGTGAATGTTTGACTCATTCAGTGTGAAATGGATTGAATGAGTGTTGTGCCTGCACATTTAAAACATAGGAAATGAAACAGTGAATGTGGAAAAAACGATTGGACATTCACTTCATAGTTGTGTGAGGTGTAGTACAAGCTTCTGAATAAGGGAAGCGAAGCAGTGTGGCGAAACTGTGCCGTCAGACAACACAATTGTCGATCAGTTACGCCGATTTTTTTTGTCTTCTTTCGTGTTTTATTAGTCGAATGTATGCTTGTGGATAAAATAAGCCAGACAATTTGGGGAAGCTGAGCTGTTGCGAGCGGTTTTGACCACGTAAAATGCACAAAAAATTCCATGTTCTATATTCACTCTTACCAACATTCAGTTTCATTCACTATCTGTGTAGATAAGAACATATGAATGTAAATGACATTCATATTTCAGAAATGAAAAACAACACACATTCACATCCACTACAAATGAATGAATAAAAACTCATGCACATTTTAGAGTGAATGTTTCAAAAGCCGTTTGAACGCATTCACGCTCAAGTTTAATAAATATACACACAAATGTAAAAATGAGAGTAAAGATGTGAAGAAAAATCAAAACGTTTTGATTTTCGTCCAACATTTGCACAAGCGCAAAAACAAAGCCATCGGCGACACAAATGGCTTGCGCTCTCTCTCTCTCTCTCTTTCTCTTTCGTAACATTTGTGGAAATATTTGTATGGTAAATGTATGTATGGTAATTCATAGCTAGCTAGGCGTGATTTACATTATCATAATTGGTGTTCGGACTTATCGTCGATTCTTCTTTGTTATGATTTAGATTATCAGACTCGCTGTACAGACTTATCGTCGATTCTTCTTTGTTGTCTGTTGGATGTGTCTTGCTTGCTTATTCATTGTGCGACTGTCGTAAAAACAAACTTTTTATCATTTCTCTTCATTTTTCTTTTCGTATGCTTAAAAGAAGAAATTGTCTTGTATTTATTCAGATTTTAATACAAAAAGTCGGAATTTCCCCATTTTCCGGTGGATTTTTGGGAAATTTTCATTCATATTCTTCTAATTGGGCTATAACGAACACAACAAAAGCAAAATATGCCAAAAAGGGCAATCAATTCTCAAGCAATACGCTTAAAAAGAAGGAATTTTCTCGAATTTGTTCAGATTTTAATACAAAAACGCGGAATTTGCCCCTTTTCCGGTGGATTTTTGGGAAATTTTCATTCATATTCTTCTAATTGGGCTATAACGAACACAACAAAAGCAAAATATGCCAAAAAGGGCAAGCAGTTCTCAAGAAATACGCTTAAAAAGAATGAATATTCTCGAATTTATTCAGATTTTAATACAAAATGTCGGAATTTCCCCATTTTCCGGTGGATTTTTGGGAAATTTTCACTCTTATTCTTCTAATTGGGCTATAACGAACACAACAAAAGCAAAATATGCCAAAAAGGGCAATCAGTTCTCAAGCAATACGCTTAAAAAGAAGGAATTTTCTCGAATTTATTCAGATTTTAATACAAAAAGTCGGAATTTGCCCCTTTTCCGGTGGATTTTTGGGAAATTTTCATTCATATTCTTCTAATTGGGCTATAACGAACACAACAAAAGCAAAATATGCCAAAAAGGGCAAGCAGTTCTCAAGAAATACGCTTAAAAAGAAGGAATTTTCTCGAATTTATTCAGATTTTAATACAAAAAGTCGGAATTTCCCCATTTTCCGGTGGATTTTTGGGAAATTTTCATTCATATTCTTCTAATTGGGCTATAACGAACACAACAAAAGCAAAATATGCCAAAAAGGGCAATCAATTCTCAAGCAATACGCTTAAAAAGAAGGAATTTTCTCGAATTTGTTCAGATTTTAATACAAAAACGCGGAATTTGCCCCTTTTCCGGTGGATTTTTGGGAAATTTTCATTCATATTCTTCTAATTGGGCTATAACGAACACAACAAAAGCAAAATATGCCAAAAAGGGCAAGCAGTTCTCAAGCAATACGCTTAAAAAGAATGAATTCTCGAATTTATCAGATTTAATACAAAATGTCGGAATTTCCCCTTTTCCGGTGGATTTTTGGGAAATTTTCATTCATATTCTTCTAATTGGGCTATAACGAACACAACAAAAGCAAAATATGCCAAAAAGGGCAAGCAGTTCTCAAGCAATACGCTTAAAAAGAAGGAATATTCTCGAATTTATTCAGATTTTAATACAAAATGTCGGAATTTCCCCATTTTCCGGTGGATTTTTGGGAAATTTTCACTCATATTCTTCTAATTGGGCTATAACGAACACAACAAAAGCAAAATATGCCAAAAAGGGCAAGCAGTTCTCAAGCAATACGCTTAAAAAGAAGGAATTTTCTCGAATTTATTCAGATTTTAATACAAAAAGTCGGAATTTGCCCCTTTTCCGGTGGATTTTTGGGAAATTTTCATTCATATTCTTCTAATTGGGCTATAACGAACACAACAAAAGCAAAATATGCCAAAAAGGGCAAGCAGTTCTCAAGAAATACGCTTAAAAAGAATGAATATTCTCGAATTTATTCAGATTTTAATACAAAAGTCGGAATTTCCCCATTTCCGGTGGATTTTTGGGAAATTTTCACTCTTATTCTTCTAATTGGGCTATAACGAACACAACAAAAGCAAAATATGCCAAAAAGGGCAAGCAGTTCTCAAGCAATACGCTTAAAAAGAAGGAATTTTCTCGAATTTATTCAGATTTTAATACAAAAAGCGGAATTTGCCCCTTTTCCGGTGGATTTTTGGGAAATTTTCATTCATATTCTTCTAATTGGGCTATAACGAACACAACAAAAGCAAAATATGCCAAAAAGGGCAAGCAGTTCTCAAGCAATACGCTTAAAAAGAAGGAATTTTCTCGAATTTATTCAGATTTTAATACAAAAAGTCGGAATTTCCCCATTTTCCGGTGGATTTTTGGGAAATTTTCATTCATATTCTTCTAATTGGGCTATAACGAACACAACAAAAGCAAAATATGCCAAAAAGGGCAATCAATTCTCAAGCAATACGCTTAAAAAGAAGGAATTTTCTCGAATTTGTTCAGATTTTAATACAAAAACGCGGAATTTGCCCCTTTTCCGGTGGATTTTTGGGAAATTTTCATTCATATTCTTCTAATTGGGCTATAACGAACACAACAAAAGCAAAATATGCCAAAAAGGGCAAGCAGTTCTCAAGAAATACGCTTAAAAAGAATGAATATTCTCGAATTTATTCAGATTTTAATACAAAATGTCGGAATTTCCCCATTTTCCGGTGGATTTTTGGGAAATTTTCACTCTTATTCTTCTAATTGGGCTATAACGAACACAACAAAAGCAAAATATGCCAAAAAGGGCAAGCAGTTCTCAAGCAATACGCTTAAAAAGAAGGAATTTTCTCGAATTTATTCAGATTTTAATACAAAAAGTCGGAATTTCCCCATTTTCCGGTGGATTTTTGGGAAATTTTCATTCATATTCTTCTAATTGGGCTATAACGAACACAACAAAAGCAAAATATGCCAAAAAGGGCAAGCAGTTCTCAAGCAATACGCTTAAAAAGAAGGAATTTTCTCGAATTTATTCAGATTTTAATACAAAAAGTCGGAATTTCCCCATTTTCCGGTGGATTTTTGGGAAATTTTCATTCATATTCTTCTAATTGGGCTATAACGAACACAACAAAAGATAAACCAACCAAATAGGGCAAGCCGTTCTCAAGCAATGCACTTACAAAAAAATAGATAATTTTCAATTTTAGCCACCTTTTTGAAGGCCCCTCCTCCCTTGCGCACCATGACGAAATTCCTCTTACAGGCTTTACAACATACTATATTTTCAGAATATAGAAATTACTTGGCGCTACGACTTTTGAGTCACGAGATATATAAGAAACAAAGGCGAAAAATATGGTTAAATTTCTGAAACAGCGTCAGATTGTGACATTAAAAACCTTTTCACGTTAAAAGCAAACATATTTGATCGATCAAACAGAGGTGAACTGAGCAGTCAGCTTCTGTGTGCGCACTTTCATTGGCTGCAGTGAAACTCAGCTGATGTCAGCTGTTCATCAGCATCAGCAATCAGCTTCTCTGTGCACGACGCCTTTAGGTAGTGTTTCATACCGTTCCTATTATACATTTTAATTTGACCCACAATATTCAGAATTCGATTTATGTTAATAACTTGTAGGTATAATCTTCATTTGTAAACAACATACTTTTCAGATATTTGGCAGTAAAAAAACTTGACCCTTAACACCATATATGTAGATTTAGAATTAATCACAAGTGTGTAAACAGATTTGGAGTGCATATAAATAAATTCCACATGATAAGAGTTTTTCGTGAATTTCGCATTTTTATATATACGAGTATTTTCTAAGTTTTAAAGTAATTTTTTATTATAACATTTTGCACAATACATGAATACTGTTACTGAATATGTTGCACAAAATAGAATAAAACGAAGTTGTACAACACTAACACTCTGTAGCAACCTCATCGAAGCCCTTAAACTTTTCTGCCCGTCCGGCAGCACTGACAGCTTACAGCTTAACTGATTTGCCGCCAAACGTTATTTTTTGTGTGTCCATGCGCCAATGCCATCCTGTGCTTCTGGGCTTGTTTATTCAATTCTGTTAGGTTATGTGCTTAGTTTAGTTACCAAGTGATCGGGTGGTTGGAATATTTTTGAAGTTAAGCGAAGAATTGATATTTTAATTTACGTATTTTTGTTGTGCCAAGAAATTCGTAATATTTTAATATCAAACAAATCAGAGTAAGAAGAAGAATTACAATTGCTGCGAAGACGCTCATTGCTGTGAAGACGCGTCTTGTTGCCAATTAAATATTTTTGTTCTTATTGATGCATATATTATTATTTATTTTGCAGTATATACGAAATTAATCTTATAAATCAAAGGAATAAGTAAATTTTCGTGGAAAATGATTAATTTTAATATGATAATCGACCAACAACAAGTAAGTACTTATATATATATATTTTTTATTTAAATATGGCGTCCTTAAAATTACCAGGAATGCATTTCTTATTGGCATTGGCTTCTTTCTATATTGTACATAAGTTATACATGTGTTAACTAAAAATGCAGGAGAGGAATTGATTCCACCATTTTTAGTTTTCTTGTACGTGTATATGTTACACACACACAAGAACAAATACATAAGTACGTACGAACTTTGTGTAGCGGAAAAAAGTCATCGCTCAATGGATAGCAATTAATGATCTTCGATAACCGATATTCATTCATATTTCTCCTTATTCAGGTTATTAAATGGATCGAACAGTTAGTTAATCCTTCAACTAGGGCTAAAGCCATATTTAATTTATGCAGGCAGCGCCAATACATTCATAACTTGGCTCCTATGCTGTTGGATAGTTACTATACAGCAAATGCCCTGTTGCAAGAGCTTTTTATTGTCTATCCGGTATTGTCATCACCAAACTTCACTGTTCTGCAATCGTTACGTGTATGCAATACACTTCGTTTACTTCAATGCATCGCTGAGCATCCAGAGACACGTACTGCCTTTATGCGATCAGAAATAGTGACTTACTTTTATCCTTTCTTGTCGACAACATTGAAGTCACAACCAGTGGAATACTTACGCGTAGGCGCTCTTAATGTCATTGTTGCATTAATCTTGGTAATAAGAATAAAATTGCATAAAATAAATGAATAAAACATAATTATAAATGTATTTAGACGAATGACCAGGAAGTCATAACATATTTATTAACAACCGATGTTATACCGTTATGCTTGCTTACTATGGAAACCGGTTCCACTTTTAGTAGAACCGTTGCAACTTATATTTTGCTACAAATTATACTTAATGATGCCGGTCTCTCGTATGTATGTGAAACACATGCACGTTTTACGCAAGTTGCTATTGTATTGGTAAGTCATAACTGTTTTTATCTCAAGGCTGATATTTTCTTTTATGCTGTATATTTATCCTCTTTATTTATCCTTTTTTTTAAATTCAATAAAGGGCAACCTGATCATACTATTGGGCACACGACCAAGCTTACGTTTGCTTCAGTGTGTTGTAAGTTGCTACCATCGTTTGATGGATAATCCAAAGTATGTTTAATGTTAAATCTAAATTCTATACCTATTATTGGTTGATTGATTGATCTCTTCTTTAGGGTACGCCAAACCATAGATATGTGCATGCCAACTGCAGGATACGCCTCTTCTTATTGGAATAATGATGTTGCGACTATACGATGGATGCAAGCCCTTAATAAAAATCTATCCAAGTACAAGTAACCATCTTATATTTTATAATAATCATTTCTATATAACCGAAAATTGAAATGATACTCTTTAGTTAGTAGTCATAAAAATGGGCAGTTAAATTTTTTGAACACATAACATATATGTACTTGCATATACATATATTTTACATATCTAACAAATCTGAATTTCAAAGAAAGTTTTAGTTTTGATAGAAAAGGATAATAAAACCTTTAACCACTTAAGTCTGACAATAATTGTCATTTAAAAAATAAAAACTTCTACATTAAAAAGAAGAATTTCAGAAAAATTTAAATACATTTAGAATTACGAAATACAAAAAAGAAAATGTCAAAGAAATAAGTATGTTGGAAAAATTTTAAAGTTTTACAATAAAAAGAATTTGAAAGAATCAATAAAAAACAAATATTGAAGACTAAAATTAAATTAAAAATATGAATAATAATTACAATAAAATAAACAAAGAATTTACTAATATTTACTAAGTATCTGAAAAGTGTAAAAAATGTTAAAATAAAAAAAGTAAATTTAAAAGAACACAAATTTTTGAAAATACTATTAATAAAAAATTATATAAAACTTAAACTACTTAAACTACTATTTGGTCGATTCTTAATCGCACTAACCTGAGCCAAGGGCTAAATGAATCAATAAAACACAGATGATCCCCTGTGTAAAAATTAGTTTTTTCAGTGAATTTACTTTTAGCAATGTAATTTGATTCTCGAATATATTAAGCATTTGCTTATTCGTGAAGGTAAACTATGGAAAAATAAACTGGTACATTAAGAATCTTTTTAGGAATTAGGTATATTTTTTTACCCGTTTGTGCGACTTTGCATAGCCGCCCTAGACAATGCAGCCATAAAGATCTATAGGTAGAAAAATTGATTACATATATGTAATTATTTTATTATGAATAGATAAGGTAGACTTTCAGTTGATGAAAGGGTAAAGGATGCAAATTGTTTGATTAACCTTGTCAACTGTGCTGACTTGACTATATATATTATATATTGAATTTTAACTTCGAGTCTATTTTAGATAGTTTTTCCTCATGGAACGCTATTGGTGTTAGAACTTGGCAGGTAGCTTTTGAGCTTTTTAGTTTCGTTTTACTTGGATTCAATTTGTTAATTAAACAACTCAATAAATTATTAAGATCGTTTTGTAGATTACTCAAAGTAAAATTATCAACTGAGCTATGAATGACAGTATCATCAGCAAAGATTGAAGTAACACAATGTTCAGATTAATATTTCGGGAGTATAGATATTGTAAGTAATGGTGCTAGAGTACGAAATAAACATATTTTTTCCTTTTGTTTAATTTTACTATAAATGAATTTTCTTTTTTTCCCAGATCGTCCGTCACAACAATAAAAGAACATCTATAATTCTATATAATAATGTAAACTATAGTTAAACTTTGCAATTGCTTGTTAGAGCCTCATGGTTGATGGTTCCAGAGAAAGAGTATCCATAGTCTGGCTAACTATATCGTACCTACTAACTTGTTTTATATTAGAGTCCTTAAAGGCTTCTTTAAACTGACAAACTGTCAGAGGCTATGGCACTATCGAATTCTATTACTCTATCTATCATTTGGATCCACGTTTCCTTTCGAGTTAATCCTATGGCTCATGGAACATACTTCTTTGCAAGCAAATGTATTCTTTTTGTAGGAAGTCAATTGCTAACTCAATAAACAATAGCATTGATTGAGCTTTAGTTGTTGACTATGATCTATGATCATGTAGATCTAAACAATGAAGTCAAACTTTGGCATAATTAAGGAGAACTATTCATAACTGCATGCCATGTAAAAAAAAGAAATTGTTAGGTACACTAAAAACTACATAAATAGATAAGAAAATTATAATAATGTACCTACTAGTTGTCAATCTGTTAAACAATAGCAGCGATACGGGAAGACTCAAAAGGTACCTCCCACTTGACTTACCATTTAGAGTATAATAATTTATAAAAGCAACGTTAATATTCGGCACAGAATCACCATCATGGCCATTACATCTGTAGCTCCATAGCAGTAAGGAGGATGTTATCATTCGATATACATAGCCGAGCACCTATAATTGCCGTTCATTTAGAATATGAACATAGAGTTTGTTTTACATCAACAACACATTTTTATGTTATGTGCTCAAGAAAATTTCACAAAAACCATGACACATCACAGAGTTCCAATCTATAATACATGGAATGATACTGACAAAACATTTCAACGGAGAAAGCGAATCAAGGACTCCGGTTAAAGAATTTCGTGAAGGTAAAAAAACAAATGCGAATACTTTATGACCATGTAAAAAGTCCATAATTTTTCGCACATCTCAGGATTATACAAGGCAAAACTCTCATTGGGATAACACATTATCGCAAACTGCTATTTGTAATTCAACAAGATCATTGATGTTTTTGCTTGCCATTACATGTAGCGTTTTGTCAAGTGACCAACTTTGTATATATTTCTCTGAAATAAATATCAGAAAAATATAACTGAAGACATACTGATTCGGCGAAGAGGAGAGATAATTTCAGACATCCAATATGATTAAAATATTTTAGAATTGAATAAACTGAAACTCCTGCCTAAGATCAATCGAAACTATTAGAAATTGTAGCTCAAGATGAACTTTAGTAATATCGATTGATGGGATCGAAGGAAACTTATTTTTTTCTTGCTCTTAGATAAACACAGATATACCGGTAAAATTGCAATTGCTGTTACATCATCTGAAATTGACGCTACACATTTAGATGGAGGCCTAACCGCATAAGCAACGTTCAAACTTTCGCTAACAATTGCTACAGAAAATCTTACCGGTTGTGACAAGAGGTACACATGCTCATGATTTCCTATAAAAATTAATAATATAAGTTAGAGATGAGCTAAACAGTGATTTCACAATCACAGTGATTCTAAACTATGATTGAGTCACAGTCATTTGAAGGGAGAGACACAGTTTACTTTGTTTAAGGAAGCAAGTGAACCAAAGCGAGTCACAATCAATCAAGTAAACTATGTCTCTCACTTCAAATGACTGTAACTCAATCACAGTTTAGAATCACTGTGTCACTGTTCAGCATAGTCACAACAGAAGTGTGTGGCCTCAACGCTTCATTTAGTCTTGTATTCAGTTGTTAACAAGACCTTTGTAATTCCACCAAATGCACAGCATAAATTTCCTCGTAAATATCATTGGCTTTACAGTGGTTTGGGCAGGTTCACCTTGTTTGGACCAAGATCTTTGTCATACTACTTAATGTTCATAATTCTTAATTACAAGTCATCAATTCGGATAGCTCATCTCTAAGTTCTAAGATAACATCTTGGTTCAAGAAGAGAGCTGTTTTGTTACCTACCAATGATCAACTAGGTAAAGTAATTGACTTAATTCTCTCGAATATCAATTCAGTGACGCAAACAGACCACTCTGTAGATAGTGCGTGCGCATGATCAGGAAAAGGCTGTTCATTTGCAAACAGAATTTCTCAGCCCTTTGGATTGCTCCCACATAAATTAGTCTTAAAAGTACGGTATCCTATGATTTTATTACGAAACCTTAATACACCAAAATTGTGCAATGGTACACGTTTACAGATAAAATCATTGATAATGACTGGAGAAATTGTTTTTATTCCCCGGATTCCATTAAAACCAACGGATCTACATTTCCAAATTAAACGACTGCCATTTTCCAAAAATCACAAGGCAAGCTTAGACTTGTGCGTTGAGTGTTTTTCTTCATAAACAGCTAGCCAAGCCAATGTAATGAAAAGTCAACTTTCAAAGACATTTTCTCAATATTCTTTATAAAATATGCAACATTTTTTTTGTTTGTTAATGTAAATACCCAAAATTACAAACTATTTGAATTCAATATTTCTTAAATAAAAATGATACCAAAAGTAAATGCACCCGCACAAAGCAGGCCACCATTCCACAACTCCAAGCTAAGCCTGACATGAGAAGGCTTAGTAGGTATAAGGCCACTCAGCAATTTGAAGAGGATCAGCAGTTTGTAGCTGTAGTTGCTGCTGCTGTAGCTGCTGTTGCTGTGGCAGAACATTAACGCCACCAGTGCCAACTGTCCCGCCACCATTAGCAGCCACTAGTACACCAACTGGACCGGTGATATTGACATTGACACCTCCACCATCCATAGAAAGCTTATTCAGAAGCATTAGTAGCCATACTTTAGTTGTTTTGTCGCATTGTACAAGAAGAAAACCATTATCTCGAAGTTCAGCTGGCAAGATTTGACGTAAGGCTGCGTGTGCCCTTTGTTGATTGAAAATGTAGTGTATAAAGTCGTGATAAAAGAATCGTGATGAGATCAAGATTAATCAATTTTTAATTGTGTATGTATAATTTTAGCTTAAAACTTACATTGGATTAGTAGATAGTTGCAAATAGCAACGCACAATACGTCGAAGCAAACGTGAGCATGGATTTGATGCCAAATATGTGACCATTTTAGCCTTTTGGGGTTATTATATAGGTATTATTATGTAGGTATATGAAAAGAACAATAATGTTATACAAAAACTTACAAGCTAAGCTAACTTACCAAGACAGTAGTAACTTTTGTGAATTGTTCGTATGTTTGAAATATAAACGCGAGACCAACTTTATCAATAAGAATATTTTCCAAAATAAAAGTTGAGACGATTTTACTCAATTCGGAACCGCTTTCCATAATACTCAAACATAATGGCATAATTCCGGTGGAGAGCAAATATTTTATGGATTCTTTGTTATCCGTCTAAAAATGTGTACATTTACTTAGGATTATTATTTACCTATTTTTTTGTTATTTAACAGGATTTCATATTTACCTTAACTAAGCAGCTTATGACACCAAGACTGGTTAAGCGCAAGTACTCGAATGCACGCGTCACACATATAGTCGACAAGAAAGGATATATATACAAGGGTATTTGTGCTTGCATAAAGGCTTTACGAGTTTCTGGATGCGATGCGACGAATTGAAACAAGCAAAGTGTATAACATATGCGTTTCGACTGTTGCTTATTAAGAGTCGGTGGCGATATTGCCGGATAGATGCCGATAATCTCTTGCAAAAGGGCACTTGTTGTTCCAAAACTATTCCATAGCAAAGGAGCCAAGTTAGGGATATTAAAGCGGTTTAGGCTCAATTCACGTAAGGCAAATTCGCGTGTATTCGAATCAGATAACTCATCGATCCATTTAATAACCTGAACAAGGAGAAATATGAATGGTTATCGGTTATCGAAGATTATTAATTTCTATAAAATATTCTAATTTCATTTGATTTATAATAGGTAAAAAACATGATTGAAAAATTATTGTCAATTTTGTTTCGTAGACTTCATTGAGCGATGGCCTTTTTCCGCTACGTAAAGTGTGTATCATATACCTACATATACATACATATATAAGTATGTATGTGTACACAAGGAGCAATCCAGAACATCTGTGACATTGCAGAGGGGGCCCTAAATGGCACTAGATGGCTTGGCGGAGACAAAAAATACTGCGCAGTAGTCACTCTTGACGTAAAGAATGCATGCAACTCTGCTGATTGGAGCTGCATCATAAATGCGCTGAGCATACTGGACATACCATATTACCTAATCCGGATGTTGGTGTCTTACTTCAGTGAAGGAACACTGGTTTGCGACACGGAAGAAGGCAATAGGATATTTGACATGACTGGAGGTGTCCCACAAGTTTAGATACTGGGTCCAATTCTGTGGAATATCATGTATGATGGCATTCTGCGGATTTGTAAACCCAATGAAGTGGAGATTGTCGGGTATGCGGACGACATAGCAAAGACTTTGAGTGAGTTCTCATCAAAAGTAGAGCGGACTGCTGCAGCGTCGAGGAGGTGGCTTACACATAAACGCCTTAGTCTGGCGGAACATTAGACCGAGCTGGTTCTTATGAGCTCCAGGAAAAAGGTGGAAGCACTCTCAGTGAGAGTTGGAAGCCATATAGTAGAATCGAGGCCTTGCTTCAAATATCTGGGTGTAATATTGGACCACCAACTATGCTTTAAGTTTCACTTGAACGAGTCAGCCATCACTCAAAAACTGGCTATTATTCTCCCAAAACTAGGAGGACCCAGACAACAATCTCGGGTTCAATTAGGTTCGGTGAGTAAATCCATACTGCTTTATGCGGCTCCAATCTGTGTTGGAGCACTAACAACCAAGTCATACCTTCGTGGTATAAGAAGTGCTTACAGAGTTGCTAACCTGAGGATCTGCAGGGCGTACCGAACAGTCGCAAATGATGCGGCGGGTGTACTTGCAGGCAGACTTCCAATTGATCTGGAATCCCTGGCTGCCAAGGACAAGTAGCTCGCGCGAGCATCTTCACAGCTAGTAGACAAGGAGGAGATTAATAACAGATACCTGTATATATGGCTGCACAGGTGGAGTGGGTCAGATCTACGGAGGATACATCAGCTCATCTCAGACATCAAAGAGTGGCTTAAGCGTCGTTCTGGTGACGTGGGATTCGAATTTACCCAATTCGTAACTGACCATGGATGCTACACAGGCAGTATCTGCATAGGTTTGGACACGCTGTGGATCCGTTTTGTAGTCTCTGCGGAGATGTCGTGGAGGATCCGCAACATCTTGTTCATGAGTGCCCCCGTTTCGAAGTGGAGCGACAAAGAATGTTTGGGCAGCTCGGATCTCCTTGCAGCTCCCAGGAGATTGTTAGGCGCATGATTACATCGGTTGACGATTGGCAGAAATTTCCAACATCATGAGGGGCGCTCGAATATATGAGCGAACAATGGCGTCTGCTTAATGTTGCATATTATCCCTTTGCTTTGGCAGTGCCGTAGGGATTAACGGGTTTTGAGGCGATAGTAGGTTTTTTCGTCGGTAGGCTAATGAATCCGATATAATTTGTGGCACGGGCCATAAGTATCTTTGGAAGATTTTTACCTCCTTGTTCACATAACAAAAAAAAAAAAATGTGTACATAAGCCAACAAAAATACACAATTCATCTCCTGCATTTTTAGTTTAAAAAACACATTTTAAGGAATATCTCAAAAGGTTACGTATACGTATTATTACTTCTGTACAATACAGAAAAAAGCCACTGCCAAAAAGACTATTCACATGTACGCACACACACACACACATGCATGCATTCATGGTAATTTTAAGGACGCCATATTTGAATAAGAAATATATATATATGTACTCACTATTTGTTCGTCCAATTGTTGTTCCGCTGTGCTCATTTTGACAGATCCTTAGTTAATACTTCTTAGTATTGAAAATCTACTCCAAAAAAAAAAAAAATTAATAAAATTCATAAGATATTATTTAATTACAGAAATATACATACTTATATTCGGCAACGCGGATAAGCGAACTACGCGGTAATGCGAATTTTTGTACTTACTGGTTTTTTTTTTCTTCTTTTAATATATAAAATAAATGAGTTATCGCCACTTAAAAAATATATAAAAATAATAGTACTTCTTCAATTAAAAAATATATCACAGTGTAACTGGACTAAGCACACAATCGAATTGATTTCAGACGAATCCAAAAGACACAAGCACAGAAAGTCAGTCGTCGACGCAAGCTCAGACAAAAAATAATTCTCGGCGGCAAATCAGTGAACTGTCAGTATTGCCATACGATTGAAATAGTTCGCCTACTACGATGAGGTTGTTAAAGAGTATTATACAATTGTACAACTTCGTTCTATTTTATTTTGTGTAATACATATATGTGGATATGCACAATCTGATCTGGTTGTAATGAAATCTTTATGTGAAATGTTAATGTGTCAAGTTTTTGACAATCAAATATCTGAATAATAGTTTGCAAATGATTTTTTGTTTTGTAAATAGGACAGGAATCTGGTTCCTTAAATTTGCTGTGATAAATTTGACATGTGCCCACCAGGTGTCTTGACAGCCCCACATAAATTTGAAAAAAAAAAAAAAACAGCTGGACCTATAACTTTTAAAAATGAGTTGAGAAACTCAGTTCTACACAGAGATCTATAGACACCCACATTCTGTGAGATTGTAATGAAAACATAACCAGGCTGAAAACTCATGAAATCACCTTGCATTCAACTTGCTTGACAACAGCCAGCACAACCGAAGGTTGAATCAACTGCACCCACTGGATTTGACATTCAGGGTTTATAACTAAAGTAGTACAAACATAATAAGAGATTACAATCAAATTCGTTGACTATCGTTAACGATAGATTGCAAATAAAATAAATGCTAAAAAAAAAGTCGGGGCAGGTAGTATTGCTACACTAACGTTATTGTTTTTGCGTGACAACGTTTTTCATAAACTATTATTATTACATAGTATAAAGAAAAAATCTAATATAAAAAGTCGAAACTTCCAACTTTACCAGAGGACTTGCCAACATTTCTTTTCCATATTCTTGTAATTGGCCTAAAATGAACACAACAAAAGAACAACAAAATCAGCCAAATAGGGCAAACCGTTCCCAAGCAATACGCTTACAAAAAAAAAGATAATCTTCAATTTAAGTCACCTCCTTGTTGACATAAGTGCACCTTAACAAAATTCCTCCTACAGGCTTCACAACATACTATATATTCAGAATACATAAATTACTTGGCGCTACGAGTTTTGAGTCATGAGATATATTAGAAACAAAGGCGAAAAATATCGTTAAATTTCTGAAAGAGCGTCAGATTCTGGCATGAATCCCGCTTCAAGTAAGTAAAGTAATTTTCTATAATAACATTTTGCACAATACATGAATACTGTTACTAAATATGTTGCACATAGAATAGAATAAAACGAAGTTGTACAACACTAACACTCTGTACCAACCTCATCGAAGCCCGTAAAATTGTATGCCCGTCCGGCAGCGCTGACAGCTTACAGCTTAACTGATTTGCCGCCAAACGTTATTTTTTGTCTGCCCATGCGTCAATGCCTTCCTGTGCTTCTGGACTTGTTTGTCGAATTCTTTTCGTTTGTGTGCTTGGACCAGTTACCACGAGATCGCATGGTTGGAATATTTTTGATGTTAAGCGAAGAATTGATATATTAATTTACGTATTTTTGTAGTGCCAAGAAATTCGTAATATTTTAATAACAAACAAATCAGAGTAAGTAGAAGAATTACAATTGCTGCGTAGACGCTCATCTGCGTATTGTTGCCAATTAAATATTTTTGTTCTTATTGATGCATATATTATTATTTATTTTGCAGTATATTCGGAATTATCTTATAAATCAAAGGAATAAATAAAGTTTCATGGAAAATGGCTAATTATAATGTGAAAATCAGCCAACAACAAGTAAGTACTTATATATATATATTTTTTATTTAAATATGGCGTCCTTAAAATTACCAGGAATGCATGTGTTTGTGTGTGTGTGTGTGTGAAGAATAGCTTATTACCATTGCCCGGAAACAAGTTCGACAATAACTTTTCATTCAATTATTTACCTATTATAATAACATTTAAAATGGAAAAATCAAATGAAATTGAAATATTTTAAAAAATTTAATATTTTTTGATAACCATTTATATTTATTCTTGTCCAGGCTTTCGAATGGCTCAACCAGATACCTAATCCGGCTCTTTGCGAGAATGCCTTACGTGAATTAAGTAAAAATCGTTTTCAGATCCGTAGGTGCGCTCCGATGCTGTGGCATAGATCCGAAGTAAGATGGACCCTCGTGCAAGAGATTTTTAACGTCTATCCGGCAATTTCACCGCCAACATTGACTGTACAACAATCGAAACGTGTATGCTATACACTTGTTTTACTTCAAAGCATCGCTGCGCATTCACATACGCGAGTTTCCTTTTTGCAAACAAGACTAGTAGAGCACATCTATCCTTTCTTGGAGACTGTATGCACTTCGCGTCCATTTGAATACTTACGCGTAAGCAGTCTTTGTGTCATTAGTAGCTTAGTTAAGGTAAATAAAATCCTGTCAAATAACGAAAAAAAAAAAATAAATAAACAAATCCTAAGTGAATGAACTCATGTTTAGACGGAAAAAAAAGAATCCATCAAATTTTTGTTGAACACCGGAATTTTGTCATTATGCTTGAAAAATATGGAAAACGGTTCCGAATTAATTAAAGTCATCGCAGTATATATATTGGAAAATATTATCATTGATAAAACTGGTCTCTCGTTTATATGTAGCTCATCCGATCGATTCATACAAGTAACTACTGGCTTGGTAAGTTAAATAAGGTTGTAAATTTTTATGTTATATTATTCTCCTTTTAATCTAATTCACTTTACCACAAAAGGCTAAAATAGTCATATATTTGGGAAGTAATCCATGCAAGCGCTTGCTTAGTCGTGTTGTGCATTGCTATTTGAAACTATCTGCTCATCCAAGGTAAGTTTTTAGTAAAATTTTCTCATAAATTGATTGCTCTTGATCTCTTTAACTTTTATTTTGATTTTATTCACAACTTTTTCTATCAAAAAAAGGGCATGCGCAGCCTTACGTCGCCTCTTGCCAAATCAACTTCAAGATAAAAGTTACCTCTCTGGACAATGTGATGGTCAAACTAAACTATGGCTGCAAATGCTTATAAATCAGCTTTCTTTGAATGGTGGAGGCTTCAATGCGTATGCCAAAGGTCCAGTTGGCGCACTAGTGGCTGCTCATGGTGGTGGCACTGGTGGTACTGGTGGTGTTAATGTTGTACCACAGCAGCAACGGCAGCCATATCGAAAATATGGTGATCGTCGCTAAATTGGTGATTTGCTTTTTGCCTCCTAAGCCTAAGCCTTTTTTTTTTCATGAAAATAATTTGTCTTTTTATTGAATAATTTTATGGAATATAGATTCTCTTTTTTGCATGTTCTGGACTAATACATAGGTACTAATACATAATATTCATTTCTATTCGAGATATATACATATACTTATATTGATATAATCTCACTCAGATTTGTTAGGTATTGGTGGGATTGGGTAGGGTATTATAAGGGTGGGATCTCATTATAATTGGTTATGTTTATAATGAGTAAGTATTAGGTATTTAGTTATATAATGAAGAAGTTAAGGTAAACAAGCAACCAATTGCTATCCTCGGAGAAATTGGACCAATAGAAATTGCGACGGGTAGATAAAATCTCACCAGCATCACCATTTTTAGAATTATGTGTCTACAGAGTAGGTAAAAGAAGATTTCACTTAGGGATGAAATAAATCATAAAAAAACAAGATTTGAAGAAGAACTTCAGAAGAATTTAAAACAAATTTATAATTACGAAATGCAAAAAAAGAGAATCTAATATTAAATTAAACTGCCGGAATATTGGAATATTGAAGATTTTAAAAATGAATTGTTTGAAGATTTTTGTTTAAATTTTTATTTTACCGAATGAATAAATATAAATTAAGTACCAAGAAAATCAAAACATTTTGTGTTCTTTTGTTGCGAGTACCTAAATAATAATTGATACACTTCAATCCATCCATATCACTATATACCTACTTACTATTATATAGTAAGTTGGTGAAAAAATAACTTCAGAATATGAAATGAAAATGTTTAAAACAAAAAAGCCACTTTATTTCATCATATTATATTTTCCATCCTTATTGATAACCTCTTGTCATCTTTGAGGAAATTCGCGAACTTATTTGTACACCAACACAATATTATACCACAATGTGAACATATGATGAATGATAATGACAATGAATGATTGTGGCACAATGGATCTATCTAGAACTCATTTCAGAAGTTGTTAGCGATTCGTTTCCACTTTTTCCATAACACAGCATATGATTTTAATAAGAAGTGATCGATCCTATAAATATTGTTGTATACAATTAGTTTTGTGCAACTAAGATCTGTTGCCTTATCAAGGTTGTTAGGATTGCTGTCGTTGAAGCTTCCGCTATCACTAACCCATCCTTGAGTAAGATTTCTATGTGCTTCAATTGTTGTAGATATCGTTTGAATCGATTGTTCTTTCTTAATTCTTACATGCTTTTATTGTTGGTGCAATATTTGGCATTCAGCAGGGATTTCACAACAAGCTACATTTGATAGTAGCAGATGATCTGAAGCAACTTAGTGTTTAAAAAAATTATACACATAAACATAAAAACATTTTGGCTTGCCATATTTTCATTTGCATACACATATTTTCTTTGGGTGCAGATGTGAATAAAGTTTCCGTGCTAATAAAGAAGTATCTCAAAGAAGTCTTTGACTTAACCTTAAGCTCACATCGTCCAAATCAATTTTCTTTGTTATTAACCTCCTGGAATAAGGAGGTCACGTTGAAACTGGTAATTTTTTGTTGAGGGTCCTACTACTTTCAACCCTCACATTTGGTACACACACAAGCAACATCATCGTGTGAAAACAAGGAATAAAATGATTGAGGCCTTGACAGGAACTTCCTGGGGAAAGAAGAAGCAGGTTCTGCTCTAAACACTGCCGTTCCTATTTGGACTGTATTCCTCAGTGAAACTCAATGGGGACACCAGCAAAACAATGCCAGGCAGTATTTTCTGGACTCACACATGGGTATATAACCCAATTACAGCAGTTTTACGTTCGTTTGTTCACCCTAGGCATATCCAAAATGATAGAGGTTACAAACCTCTTGACAGTAGTCCCTATGAAATCAGAGGGCAAATGAAACTGCATTATAATCACACCAGAATAATATTGTGTTAAAATGCTGGCCTCCTGACTTGTTGATAATAGTGAAATGAGATTTTCTTGTATTACTCCGACCACCTTAGCTCAGTTAAGTTCAGGCTGGTCTTGCATAAGACTCTCTGGTAACAATCGCTGCCCTCTTCACAATACTGTTTACCTGTTAACAGACCCGATTGATACCCACCCACTTGCCGATGGAGTTGCCTTGCATGTAACGTTAATTTTATAATAATGAATTCTTTTATTTTTCTTTTCATCTTTTTTCATGCATAATAGAGTGAGAATAAGAATTTATTCGAAACAGAATATGAATGAATTCGTGCAGTTCTCTAATACTACATACCTCTATTTGAACCTCTTGCTGTAACAGCAACAACAAGAACAACATGATGATATTTAGATATTGAATTTACAAAAGTATATGTACATGTACATGCAGATTGTTTCACCTTGACCTGTTGAATTTCACAAATCACCAAATTATAAGCAACAAGTAGAAGAGCATTTCAAAGAAAAGCAAATAATGATAATCATATCTTCTATGATTTGAATGAATTTTGCACAGTGTGTGTGTAAACCACATGGGAATCATAAAAAGCTAAAACATTATTCAACAATTTCATGGCAAATCCTTGTCAATATCAGTAGGTAGTTATTGGCTGACTGCCTAGAAGAATACAGAATATAGTAGTATTATGAATAATTTGTTTTGTTGTTGGTATTTTATTTTTTTTTATTTTATTACATTTATTTAACATCACCAATTTTATTTATTCAGTGATTTTCTTTTATACACAATACATTTATTCCTTGTTTATGTATTCGTTTTTTTTATCTTAAACTCAGCTATAAATACAATACAATTAAATAACAATAAATACATAACTATTTATTGGTAAAATCATTTAAATATATATTAATAATAAATATCATAATAATAATAATAATACAATAAACTTCATTTTTCATTTTTGTTTTCTTTAGTTTTCTTTTCTTTTGTTGTTTGGCTATAAAATGAATGAATGAATGAATGAATGCAATGTTTCTAGTACTGGCAACTGGAGAGGCTGAGAAAATGGAAGATACATAGGTTGGGAGGTAGGAAGGAGAAACACGCACAGGGTCAGATAAACATATACATGTACTTGGTATTTTTCAAACAAGTGAAAATAGTCAATAGATACACAAACAAGGAAACAAACAAATAGAGATATTTTGCATAGATACAAACATATACAAATGTAAGTACAGACATGTACGTATGTATTTACATATATGTATATGCATGTACATATACTACACTACAAATTGTACATACACATACATAATATGTAATAGATAATTTACAAATTACAACAAGAATAGTACATTTATAATTTTATGGTTTGATTTGAAATTTTCATTTCCTTTCCTTTCTTTACTTTTCTTTTCATTCCTTTTTTTTTTTTTTTTGTTATGGTTTTTTGTTATGGTTTTTTGTTTTAATTTGCACGTGTCTCTTCTCCATTTCTTTCATTCTTTTCATTGGAAATTATTATGGAACATGTATATTAACTTGGTTATTTTAAATTTGGTTCTTAAATATAATTTGTATTTTTACTTCCTTCTTATTTTTCTCATTTTAATTGGCATCAACATTAGTAGCAGCACCACCGCCGTCCTCTTCATGGCCAGGGTCATCATGGTGGTGGTCAACAACATTCTCATCATTACTTTGTACAATTTGTAATGGTCTACCATTATCACTATTAATGCATATTAATGTTGGCAGCATTTCCATTTGTTCGAAGAGATCAAAACCATTCTTCCAAACAAGCAAACCAGCACGAAGCTTTAGCTTATTACGATTTCGTACAAGGTTCTTTTCCATGGCGTAACCTTGACGCGCACAAGCAAAATCACAGCCGCGTAAACGCAACACTGGACAGATATCATTGTTGCCATCGCCGACATAGAAGACATGCTCATAGCGTATATTATGGCGTAGATCTTGCTCAATGACAAAGTGCTCGAGTACACGCCCTTTGCATAAATTGGGTGCACTGAGTTTGCATTCGGTTTGTGTATGGTACGGTTGTAGCTTTAGTAGACCATCGGCATCGAATTCGGCCGGATTAGTGAATGTAGCCAAAATGCAATCGGCTAAACCGTGTGCCTGGAGCCATTCATCTATGAAAACGCTGTTCGAATCGCTGATGATAATCAAATCAAAGCAATATTGTGTATGCAGACGCTTCAGGAGGCGAACGAAACCAGGTACCTCCGGAATGGCACGTATGGTATCCCGTATGCGTGCTGGTGCAATGCGTTGTTTGTGCAAACGACGAAATACCTCTGCCATGTATTCGGTCCAACCAGCTTTGTCGACCAGTTCGCATAGGTCCTTGTCTGTCACTTTTTCTGGCGGCAACAAATCACGGCACACAGTGTCTGTGTTTTGTGCAACAACTGTATAATCAAAATCAAATGCTGCAAGACAACGACGCCTTTGACGATGTTGTTTATCGTGGCTGCTCATAATTTTTAAAAAAATTTTTTTTTTTTCCCAACTGTGTTTACTTGACAATTTAGTATTCTCACAAATAAAAAACAGAAACAAAATATTAAATTCGTAGATTTAATATTTTCTTCTATTTTTGCTTTTTATGTCGCAATTAAAATACGCACTATAAACTCCAATCGACACAAGCAACCCACGACTTCTGAGAAATTAAAGTGGGGCCACAAAGCTGGTGGTTGGTGAAAACAGCCGGTGGGTTTTATCAAAAAATATACCAAGGTCAGAGTTGTCATTTTCACAGGTAATGTGTACTAAAAAAAATTAGTGGCAATACTTTTTATTTGAAAGGGTCACTCTATTTGTTTTACAGATGCACCAAACACGATGCTGCATGATTCATGATTTGGCTGTGTACGTGTGAATTCAATGCCAAGTCACAACAAACAAAAGCGAAAAATTTTGAAGCTGCCGTTCACACACCACTTTTTTATTCATGATACTTATTTTATTAAAATTAGTATAAAATAAAATTAACAATTTGCATTTCATTTAAAAATGTTAAGTGCCGTCATCAGCTGTTTACTGATGCCAAGACGGAAAAATGCAACAAAACTAGGAAATACTAACAAAAACTTGGCCAGCCCTGGTTAGCAGCTTTTTTCTTGGCCTGACAAAGCTTCAAGTGCACAACTGATTCATGATTCATTCATAGTATTCATGGCCCCTATAACATTTTTGTTCAAAATGTTCCATTGGTCACTCCATTCGAGAACAACAAATTTACTTGTCTTGCTGGTCACTCTTTCCAATTTGGAAAAACAACAAATTGTACAATTTGCTTTTCGCCCTCTCGCTCCTACTTTCTGCACATATACAGGACATATGTTAATACTATAAAATTTGTATGTGCAACAGAAAAGAACATAGAAACAGAGAGAGAGAGAGAGAGAGAGAGTAATTCATCCTACGTATGCAGGATGTATAAATTTTATTTATATTTTTGTTGCCAAATATTGTGGTGTTAATTTATTTAGGCAATGGCTGATTTAAATGGGCGGCAAAACCAAAAGCCTTTGCAAGCTGTTGCTACCAATTTGAATGACCAAGAACAAGTGACAGTTGTAAATAAAGAGCAAGCAAATGATGCTACGGTATCGAAAACTTGCAACAGGCAGCCGCAGCAACCGCCAACGCAAATTGCAAAAACAATGAGTGTAGTCAAGAATAGACATGGTGGTGGCATAGCAACATTGACGCGCGATGACTTTGATGGTGGCCCTGTTAGTTTGGATGAAATTCAACCCGGACTGTTTTTGGGTAAATATATAAGCACAAATTTGATTTTCGTATTGCATATAATTAGAAATGATATTTTTTTTCTGTTGTTGTTTTGCGTTCATAGGAAATCTAACTGCAGCTTCGCACATGGAAACGTTGAAAACTTTTAAAATAACACATATATTAACATTGGATACAGTGCCATTGCCTCAGCATATTGTGGAAGCAAGCTTCTTGACCACCAAATATGTGCAAAGTATGTGATATTTGTGCTAAAGCCTAGTGTAGTAGATTCAACAGAACCTTGCCCAGCTAGCAATGTCCCAGGGTGGGATGGTTGTTAACCGAGCACTGTTGGGTCTATCAATTTAAATTGTGTGAAAACTACTGACTAATTCACAAATTATGTACATTATAGTTGCTGATATGCCACGTGAAGACTTACTACATCACCTGGAACAATGCGTTGAATTTATAAGCAACGCACTCGCTCAACAAAACAATGTACTTGTCCATTGGTATGTTAATAATGTCATCATCACCATCATTCTCATTACCTTATATCAAT
This sequence comes from Amiota communis, assembly GCA_037043315.1. Lineage (NCBI taxonomy): Eukaryota > Metazoa > Arthropoda > Insecta > Diptera > Drosophilidae > Amiota > Amiota communis. The sequence goes on from JBAMAV010001061.1 coordinate 899,677, forward strand.
TGTTCAATTGTGTTAATTTTTATTTTGTTATTTGTTAGTTATTTTGGTGTTAGCCGCAGTTCATCGGCAGTGATTGCTTATATTATGAAGCATCATCAATATGATTATAATGCAGCATTTGATTTGGTCAAGTCGAAGCGTCGTTTTGTCCATCCGAATGCAGGATTTGTTGCTCAACTGAAATTGTACAAACGCATGGGTTGTAAAATTGAACCAAAATATCAAAAATATAAAGTTTATTGCTTACGTTTGGCTGGCGAACAAGTACGCAGGGCAAAGATTTTGCCACAAAATTTTCATCATCTAATCAAAGCAGATCCGGGCATAACACAAACAAATCCGGAACCGATTGTGTATCGTTGTCGACGCTGTAGACGCGTTTTGGCCAATAAATCTCATGTGTTGGATCATTTGCCACGTGGTATGCCGCCACCTTTAATGGCAGCTGTGCCAAGCATAAATGCCCATACACCAACCAGATCATCAATGGCTACACAAACTGGTACGGGACCACGATTGCTGCAACAAATTGCAGCACAAATTCGTAAGGTCTCTTTGAATGAGTCTAATTCGAATTCAACAACAAATGCGACGGCAGCAGCATCTGGTACTGGTACTGGCACTGCCAGCACAACAGTGGCCGCAGGCAAATGTACATCAGCATCAGCAGATACTCCAACAGTAAATTATTGTCATAGCATACTTTTTATTGAGCCCATATCCTGGATGTCACATATAACGCATAATACCCAAGGCCGTCTCAATTGTCCAAAATGCCAACATAAATTGGGTAATTTTAGTTGGATCAATGGTGCGTTAATACACACACACACAAGTCATACAGTTATGAATAAAATGTCAATAATTTTCTCTTCTTTTCAGGCTGTCAATGCCCATGCGGTGAAACAATGACACCTGCATTCTATTTAATACCATCGAAAGTTGAACTATCGAAGACTGTTCAAAATGTACAAACAACAGTTTAAAGAGATGCTTGCATTGGTTATCACAATTTAATTTTATAAATTGGATTATGAATGGATTTCAAATTCAAAAATCATTAACCAGAAATTTAGCAACAAGTTTTTTTTTTTTGCTTCATTTTATATATCTAAATATAATATTTATTATATAATATATTGAAACATTATAATAATGATGATTTTGTTGAAGATGATAATAGCTATGATATGATATGATAAGATTTGCATGGTACGCAAACTATAGTTAGATGTTGATGATGATAATACAATTCTGTATTTTTCATATGAACTATGAAATTGTACGTTTGTAACTAGATGATTAAATTGGAAAATGACAGAGAGAAAATTGACTTCGGTTCTACCGAAAATTTCACATACCTTTCACACGTTTGTGAACAGAATTGAAGAATTCTAATTATAATTTCCACTAACCACCTTTTAAAATGATATTATGGCATTTATATATAAGATTAAATATTGGTTCAGTCGATCCAATATTGTTATTATGTTAGATTATGTTATGTTCTATTAAGTTTCAATGCATTTATATTTTAGAAAAGTAGAAGGAAGTTATAGAGACTATATTAAGATTACAAAATACACAACTAAAGGACAAGACAAGACAACATACAATAACTCTTAAAAACGAACGTAAAAATGGATAAGAACAAATTGATTTTACTCATCTGTATGGGATAAAGTCCATATCAATTCAGACACTACTGTAAAAGTGGGTTGTGAGGTGTAAATGAAAGATATAAATCAGACCAGATACACTTAGATTTTAATATATGTATGTTGATGATATATATTTTGAACATATTGAATAATGAGTTCCTGATTATTTAACAAATATTTTATGTGAAGTGTAACAATACCAATGCTGTGGAATGGTTTTGAACACAATTTCCTTTAATGATAACTTTGAACTTTGATTGTCTTTATTTAAACTAAACTTAACTACAAAAACTAAAGATGAAGATATTATATTGCTTACTAAACTGATATCGTAATAATACAATATCATAATAATAATACTAATGTGTGTGAAGGGTATATAAAACAAAAAAAGAAAAGAAAGAAAAAGAAGAAACCACAATAAAAAAACAATAATTATTATAAAATTTATAATATTGTATGCTTTGTTTAAAGAGGATATAAAACGTATTTTATTGTTACTGCTTCCATTTGAAAATCTAAAGTATTTAAAAACAAATTATCAATTTACGATAAATCTTAATGTTGTTCATATATATATATAGGTATACATACCTTTATGCATATTTATACATCTATTATTGTATTGCATAAAGTTAATTTGAAGTTGAAGTTGTTGATTGCTTATAGTGTTTATCTTCTTAACCTCAATATTTACTACTAAATGTTTGTTGTTTGTTTGAATTTATTATATATTGTAATTGTATTTGTATTTGTATATGTGTAAATGTTATAAACAAATTTTTGCGACAATAAGTCATAATTAAATTATGTGTATGTGCTCAACATGATGCTTTCATTCATATGATGTTGATGAAATGGTTGGTTATTATACCTACTCATATACTATATTACCAATGATAATATTTGGTCCATTATTACCATTGTTATGAATACATAATCTTTATCCATATATCTATAAATGTACATTAAATATTCGAAAAATTTAACAAATTATAGTTTTCTTTAATAGAGCAAAAGTTTGACTTTATAGTTTAGATCTACATATTCATGGAGCATAGTGAACAACATCTGTAACTATAATCAAAGAGTATTAAACATATAGAGCAGAGCAGACAAATCGCTTAATTTAAACGGTGTTTATCTTTACTTTTACAGTTTAACATACGCAACGCAAGGCAAAGTGTGTGTAATTTTGCCTCGAAATTAAAATTTCGAAGCAACTCTCGACGAATTTTGCACACCATTTATTGTTGGGCTAAAAAATAAACAGAAGCACCGTCCAGTCGATGTATTTAAATAGTCTTAGACTGGATAAATGTATTTTAATAGTCTTTGCTAAAACTCAATCAATGCTATTGTTTATTGTGTTAGCAATTAAATTCCTACCACTCCTGGTGCTAAGACATGTCCTGCGCTGCTTCATATTAATGTACAGGAGGACCCATTTTGATTCTGTAAAGAAATCAATGCTTGCGCCCATGAGTTATGCACTGATGAGCAAGCAAACCAACGTAGATTGCGGCTCATTGATTTTTGTTATTGTCCGCTTGGCGTTTGATACGAATTTTCAAGTATAAATTGGTATTTTGAGGAAGACAATGTCTTGTGTCACTTTTTTTTATCACAATGATCAGTCGCAAGTCAAATAGACTTCACTTGCAAAAAGATTGACGATAAGATTTGACTATGCTATGATTTCATCAAATCCTTACGCTATGACATGACACAAAATAGGGACTTCCTCAAAACAGTTAGTTTAATTGTATTCATCATAGCACTCAACTAGACGTAGAGAACGAGGTGCGTCTTTGAGGTCATAATTTCTATTTTTGAATTTGACAAACCAAATACGAGGCCTTCTGTCAACTATGGCACCCTTTCCAAACACAACACTTATGTAGCGAATAGGTGTTGTTTCCTTAGAATCTTCATAAGTGTAAATAAAATTATGAAAAAAAAAACTGCCAAATAATGAAACATTGTATTAATTCGAAAGGAAACATTGATGCAACAGCGTTTTTACAATGTAACATTTAAGGTCATTAAATGATAGATTGAGTAATTGAGTTCGATAGTGCCATACCCTCTGACAGTTTTTCAGTTCAAACCTCTGGTATGAAGCAAGTTAGTACGATAAAGTTAGTTAGATTTTGGTGACTATGGATACTGAAATCATGAAGATGTTGATTATAATCTCACGCAGTTGCTGACCGGACATGGCTGCTTCAGAGAATACTTATACAGGTTCCAACTCGAAGACGATCCGTACTGTCCAATATGCCCAGTAGAGCCAGAGAGCGCCTGTCAGGTGCTGTGAGCGAACTGACCTTGAAACAGCATTCGGCGAAGAAGTGACGGAGTCAAATCTGGTCACACATATGTACGAGGATAGTAGAAAGTGGAATGCGGCAAGTGCAGCAGTTGCGAACATATTGGGTACACTGCGGTACACGGAGAACGCACGCAGATCTGCTGAACGAACTGAAGGTGTTTCTCGATAAGCAATGCATATCATTGCTCCTGGACTCGGACTAAAACTAACGATTGAGTAGTGATATACTCTCAACGGCCCTCCGACGCACTATCTAATCGGTGAAGTTCTGGGAGGACTAACCATCGGACATTAGGGAGGGTTTAGTGGGTTAAAGTCCTACACTATGGATACGGGCGCAGGCTTTCGATGCTTCCCTTCCTCGGCAAAAAAAACTCTCCCTCTGGTACCACATACCATGAGGACCCAACAAGCCATTGTAAAGTTTAGTAATAGAAAATGGAAAAATTCACAAATGCAAAATGAATTCTGACAACAATGAAGCAAAAATGACTCTGTCAAGATCTAAACAAACACCCAGTTGCAATACACTAATGTCTCCAAGAATTTACAATATGCGAATTATAGACGTTCTTTTATTGTTTTCACGGACGATCTGGGAAATGAAAAAAAATCCTTTATACCTACACAAGTGTAATAAAATTAAACAAAAGGAGACAATATGTTTATTTCATACCCTAGCACCATTATTTACTATATCTACACTCCCGAAATATCAATCTGAACTTTGTATTACTTCAATCTTTGCTGATGATATTGTCATTTACATCTCAAGTGATAATTTTGCTTTGAGGAATCGAAAAAGTGCTCTTAATAATTTATTAATCTACGTAACAAATTGAATCCATGTAAAACGAAACGAATAAGCACATGGCCTGCTATCTGCCTAATTCTAACCTCGTCGTCGACACCAATAGCGTTCCATGGGAGAAAACTATCTAAAATATCTTGGACAACATTTAGACTCGAAGTTAAAATTCAATAATCATATAGTCAAAACAGTTGACAAGGTTAAACAAACAAACAATTTGCATCCTTTACCCTTTCATCAACTGAAAGTCTACCTTATCTATTCATAATAAAATAATTATGTATGAATCAATATTTCTACCTATAGATCTTTATGGCTGCATTGTCTAGGGTGGCTATGCAAAATCGCACAAACGGCTAAAAATATAATTCCTAAGAAGATTCTTAATCTACCATTTTATTTGTTTACAGTTTGCATTCGCGAAAAAGCAAATGCTTAATTTTAAATATTCAAAAACTAATTTTTACACAGGGGATCTGTGTTTTATTGATTCATTTAGCCCTTGGCTCCGGTTAGTGCGATTAAGAATAGACCAAATAGTAGTTTAAGTAGTTTAAGTTTTATATAATTTTTTATCTAAGGTTCTTCTTCAATTTAATTCAATTCTTTTTTCGCTAAAACAATAATAATAGGTAATATTAAAAATAATTTGTTTTCTTTTAAATTTTCATTTTTTTATTTTAAAAAATTTTGTATTTTTAAGATACCATACCATACATTAGTAAGTTTTATGTTTATTTTATTGTAAATATCCATAACTTTAATTTAATTTCAGTCTCCAATATTTTTTTGTAATGATCCTTTTTAATTCTTTTTATTGAAAAACTTCAAAATTTTTTCCAGCATTTTTCTTTAATTTTAGATTCTCTTTTTTACTTTTCTTAATTCTGAATATATTTAAATACTTCTGATATTGATCTTTTGAATTGAGAAGTTTTTATTTTGAAATGATTTATAGTGAGCCTTAAAGGTTTTATTATCCTTTTATATCAAAACTTAAAATTTCTTTGAAATTCTTTACAAGTATTTTCGAAATGAGCTCATATTTCTATTTTGATCTCAATATGTATTTACTTACACAATATCTTATATGGACATTGGTCCGACTAAATTGTTGGATTATAGTACAATGAAGTGTATAAAGTTACCTATTCTATAAGACACATTATTCTAAAAATGGCGATGCTGGTGAGATTTTATCTATAAAAAAAAAAAAATAATCAAATCATTTTACTGGTAAAATTACACTTAAACCTCAAGCTAATACTCACATGAGAAAGGTTAGGAGACAAAAGGCTACTCAGTAATTTGGTGAAGATCAGCAGATCGTGGCTGTGGTACAACATTAACATCAATAGTACTAACAGTGCCACCATCTTCAGCACTCACTGGTGCTGCTGGCCAATTAGGCCTCAGACATTGACACCTCCACCATCCGAAGAAAGAGTAATCATAAGCATTTATAGCCATATTTTAGTTATATCGTCACATTGTCCAGAGAGAAGAGTATTATCTTGAAGTTGATTTGGCAAGATTAGACGTAAAGCTGCGTGTACACTAAAGTAGATATTAAACAATCAATAATAGATGTAGAATTTGGATTTAAATTTAAAATTACTTTCGATTATCCGACAAACGTTGGTAGCAAAACACAACCTGTCTAAGTAATCGTGCGCATGGTTTTACACCCAATTGTATGACCATTTTGTTCTACATTGATTTAAAAAGTGGATACATTAAGAAGCACAGAAGAAACCAGGAAGAAGAGTATCATCATTCACTCCCGTGAAGAATATAAATAAGTACATAAGTATGTGTACTAACTTGTTGGTAGTCGATTTGTTGTTGACCATAGATCAATTCGCCAAAATTTTCATAATCCATTGAATTATAAGAGTATTGCAAATATACTACAAAATAAATAAAATATTAATAATAACAGAAATATGCAACAACAATATGCGGTTGTGCGATCTACGCATCAATTAGTATTTTTGTACTTACTCTGTGTTGGTATAAAAATATAAATGAATTTTTGGCATTAAAAATAAATAAAAATAATATCACTTAATTTAAAAACTATTCCAAAAACGCGACCACGCGGTAACTGGACCAGGCACATAACCGAATCGAATTAGACAAACAATCACAGAAGCACATGAAATCATTGACGCAAGCCCAGACAAAAAATAACGCTTGGCGCCAAGTCTTTCAGTGTTGTAGGGGCAAAAAGTTTTCGTACTGTGAGAGGTTGGTAAAGAGTATTGTGCAACTTCGTTTTATTCTATTTTGTGCAATAAATGTGTATTCATGTGTTGTCCAAAATATTATAATAAAAAATTACATTAAATAAAAAATAGAAAACTGTGAATTACTCGAAAAGCTCTTATGCTTTGTGATGTATTTATTGGTAGAAAAAATAACCAAAAGACGACTTCGAGAATAACTTGTATTCTCGATACTAGGACTACTTCAGCTTGAAACAACACAAGCAACGTTGACGTTATTGGCTTTTAGTAAACAGAAATAGCTGTACTTGTGTATCATTTGCATTAGAAAATTAAATAATAATATCAGAAAGTAATTATTGAATTATTAATGATAAATAAATAATTATAATTACATTTCTTTCATTATTAAAACTATCATTAATTGTTAATAATTAATTTTTATTATTCATTATTATTATCCATATTTCTCATTCACTAAAGTCAGTTTTTTTTTCCCACGTCACTATTCTAAATAACCACAGCAACACTTTGTTTGATATTCACCAAAACAGTTATGTATATGTCATTCACTACAACATCAAACAGCGCTTTTTGGTTCACAAAACAGCTGTTTTCGGTTCACAAAGAAGTTCTTTTCCCATTTACCAATACTGTAATATTTCAAAGTTGAAGTTGGTCAACTTTTTACATTTTGGCTTTGCCGACGACTCTACGTTGTTTCTTTCATACGATTTCATACATTTTAACTTTTGTGTATCGTCTCTTTGAAAGCCAGAACAAACGATATGAAAGAAAAGTATGTTTGTGTACTTACAGCTTAACGATCGGCTGAGAACTGTGAGTCAAGTTACCATAAAATCAAATTATTTGAAGTTATTTTAATGCACATCAAATCTCGTTCAACCGTTGCGGTGAATTGTCTTTATGGTGTTACAGTGTCGTGAAACGTTATAGTGAATTCACAATGAGTAAAAAGTTGTGAGTTCTGGTTTTGCGTCCTTTGTGTGCTGTGGTGTGTTCTGGTGAGCTCTTAACAGCTGTTTTTTGTTTTGGTTATTCACACAAGTGCATCTTTGCGCACACGTTTGCAAAATAAAAACTGAAATTTTGTGACATATATGTACATGATTTTGAAATTAACATCATTGAAGAACATGGATCAGAAACTTATAGTGTCCAAATTTAAGTTCGATACGTGGAAAAACAAATTTTTTTTTCTTATTCGAACATTAATTCGAATGGTGGGTACCCCTCCTGATAACCATAGGATTTTGAAATTAACATAATTGAAGAACATGGATCAGAAACTTAAAACGTTTAAGTTTCAGTTCGATATGTCATAAAGCAAACAACTTTCTCTAATAAGAACATTGATTTGAATGGGGTTTTGTATGGGAGGTACCCTTCTGGTAACCCTAGGGACTTGAAATTTACTTGGTTGATGAATATAGATCAGAAACTTATAGTGTCCAAATTTCAGTTCGATACGTGGAAAACCAAAAAACATTTTTTAATAAGAACAGTAATTTAAATGGTGGTTTGTATGGGAGGTACCCATCCTGGCATCCCTAGGATCTTGCAATTCAGAAACTGGTATGCCTAGGATCTTGAAATTTACATGGTTCATGAATATGGATCAAAAACTTATAGAGTTCAAATTTCAGTTCGATACGTGGAAAAACAAAAAACTTTTCTAATAAGAATATTAATTTAAAGGGGGATTTGTATGGGAGGTACCCCTCCTGGTAATCCTAGGGTCTTGAAATTTACAGAGTAGATGAATATGGATCAGAAACTTATAGTGTTCAAATTTCAGTTCGATCCGTCAAAAACAAAAATGTTTTTCTAATAATGACATTAATTTGATTGTTGGTTGGTATGGAACGCAGATGGCGTTTCACAACGTAAAAATGAGCTTGAAGTATTCATGGTGTCTAATGCTGATATCATGATCATTTCCGAGTCACATCTTTGTTGCTGAAGTTCCTTCAAATTGCAAGGATTTCAAATATATACTGCCATTTACCCGGATAATAATCGCATGCGTGGTGGCGCTGCAATTATTATTCGCTCGGGCATTCGTCTCTATGAAATTGATCCTATCAGTAGAGATTCACTGCAAGCTGCAGGGGTAAAAGTGTTCACCAATCTTGGTGAACTAACAATCGCAGCAATCTACTGCTCTTCCGTATTAACATTAGTGGAACAGGATTTCAATGATTTATTCCTCAATCTTGGCCCAAAATTTTTGATAGGGGAGATTGGAACGCAAAACATTGAATGTGGGGCTCAAGGATTGACACGCCAAGAAGAAGAGAGCTCTTTAACTCAATCGTCAACAGCAGAAGAGAGGTACTGGCCGCTGGAGCGCCAACCTTGTATCCTTATGACAATCAGAGATGTCCGGATGTCGTCGATTTCGCTGTTTTCTGTGGTATTCTCCCGAACTGGCTAGCAATCAGGAAGAGCCCAGACCTCAGCTCCGACCACATTCCTCTTATTGGGGAATTGTGTGTTGCAGCTGACACCTACAAAGCAAGAACGAGACTGCTTCCCAGGCATGCAAATATTGCCCAATTCTAGGCTTGGATCAATGACAACATCAATCCAAACATGGAATTGAATATAGCGGATGACAATAATGATGCAGTGGAAATCTTCACACGTTAACTATGTGAAGGTGCTCCCTACTCCACCTCACGACAACTGCCTTGTCATGCCAGACAGCCTCTGGCACTTTTAAAACCAAAGGTTCTGCAGTTGGAGAGGTACAACGCAGTTTGCGTCGGCGCTATATGCGCAGCCGAAACTAGCGATATAAAATTGCCTGGAGGAGGACTGCCAAGGAGCTAATGCAATATATTGCTTAACGCTGATCCTAACAATTTGTGGAAAGCTACGAAATGTGTTAAATAGCAACCGCACAGACATGCCTCAGTTCGTGACGCAATGAACCGCTGGTGTCGTACGGAAATCCAAAGAGCGGAAGCATTTGCAGAAGAGCTGAAAAACCAATGATTTAAGTAAAATCGCTGAAGCCATCTCGGGGAATGTTCTGGATGTAAGTCCCATTGAACACGTCACTCCTGCAGAAATCGAAATGCAGATCAAAAACTTACAAATTAAAAAATTCCCTGGTTTTGACAAGATTGTCGTGAAGGTCCCTTCCCTACAAAGGAGTGTTGTTCCTGGTGATGCTGTTTAATGCCATGCTGATGGTTTGGCATTTCCTCTGTCAGTGTAAGTGTACTGCAGTAATCATGATCACGAAACCTGGCAAGCCGGAGAACCTTGTCGCTTCATACAGACCGATAAGCCTACTTCCGACATTCTCCAAAATATTCGAGAGAATATTTATGTGTAGAGTGTTGGAGGTGGGGGCGTCCAGAATGCCATCCCGCACCATCAGTTTGGCTTTTGAGCTCAACGTGGTACACCAGAACAATTGCATAGAGTTGTCCTCCAGATTCAATGTGCGTTTGAAACAAAAATGTATTGGTATGCTGTGTTCTTGGACGTCATGCAAGCCTTCGACAGGGTTTGGATAGAGGGACTACTGCACAAACTGATAAGGCTTCTTCAAGGTAAGTAGTTTGAAACATGGACCAAGCGATGGAACCATGGTATAAATCCCCTCAAATCCGCTAACTTCGGTGGATCATATTCGATACCTAGTTCTGATAAACGAGCCAGGAGCTTAGTGCTCAAGACTGTCGATACGTGGTAAAGAACCACATCCTGCTAGAGGTGTCCCTGCTGTTGACTGAATATGGCGGATCTAGAGAGGTTAACTCTATAAAACCCGCAATCCCGGGTGTCGAACGGCCGTGCCCATGGGATGAATGGCACTGCGTGAGTGTGTCTTAGAATGGTGGACTCCGGATACCTGGTGACCTTCGGTTTCATTTTTAGCCTTGCCGGGGTACAGGGGGCTATGGCCCGGTGGACCTACTCTCCCCTACACTCGTGGGACCAAACATGTACAATAACAAACTAAATAAATCACAAATATACAACAAAACAAACGAGGATGAAATGGAGCTCGGGGTGAGCTCCGAGGGCGAGTTACTGGGCTCAAGCCAGGAGCTAGTCACCGCTGACAGCGGGCAAGCTGTAGCGCAATCAACAGCACCCAAAACAACGTCGGTAGCTACAGGTTGTAGTGAAAAACCGACAACATCAACAAAAGCGGTTAAGGATAGCGCCAGCCGTAGCGCATCCAAGCCAAAAAAGGCAAAACGGAAGCGATGGTCAGAAAGAACATGTACAAGAAAGCTCGATTCATCCTAAGCAAGATTGCTAAGAATGAGGAGAGTGGAACGGTACACGAGTTCGACCTCGCGGACAAAGCCAAATACCAGGCCGTGGTGGATGAGTACGAGGAGTATGTGGCCACTCACGCAAAGCCTGTGAAGGCGATTAAACGTAATCGGTCTCAGGACGAGACCATTACAAATGCAAGGAAAAGATTCTTTTTAGCGACGTAGCTCGGGATGAGCTTACGGTGGCAATAATTGATGAAGTCACTAACGGTTGTAAGAAGGTGTTAGAGAAGTGGGTGGAGATTGAACAAAGGTTAACGGAGCTGGTGATGGAACACCTCCTCTCTGATCTGGGCTCTTCACCACCCGGTTTCGACTCTTCTGAGGTAATCCGTGGCTGCAGGGTGATCAGGTGCGACGATCGACCGTCAATGGAGTTCCTGGGTAATTGCATTGCTAAGATCAGCAATGTTTGGGAGGGCTTAAGGCTTAAGCTCATCCCGGCTCGGGACATTCCAAGGCGGCCTAGAGCTCGTATTTGGTTACCTGTCATGATGCTGTAGCACGGCAAGGTACTACAGCTTCTGCAGCGGCAGAATCCTTCCATGCCCATGAGTGATTGGGCTGTAATAAAAGGTCAGCAAAAGAGCAACATGTCTCTGCTACTCTCCATCAACGAAGATTCCGTTAAGGAGTTGGAGAAGTCTGACTACAAGTTGAGGTTTGGCGTAAGGTACGCCAAGCTTAATGTTTTCCGACCGTCAGACGAAGAGCCTGATGACATGCAGGTTGCCAACAGGCTGATGGACGACCTGGTGTTTCAGGATGAAGCCACCAATACACCAAAGAGAGCTCCCGATGTTGAAAGTCGTGCAGATTAATCTTAAGCATTCTAAGAATGCCTCGGATAATCTTGCCATATTCCTAGCTGAGGATGACGTTGACATCTGCATCGTTCAAGAGCCCTGGGTCAGAGGCACTGACATTCTAGGGCTCAAAAACAAAAGGTACAAACTTCTGTACACTAAGGTATGTGGCAAGCCTAGAACATGTATTTTAGTTAAAAACACTATCAATGCTTTCCTTTGTCCTCAATTCAGCACAGGTGATTTGACAGTGGTAAAAGTCGAAGTGGCAAATAAAAAATACATGATGGTAGCATCCGTCTACATGGCGCACAACAGGGATGCACCTCCGGACGAGGTTGTGCAGTTGTCCGCCAGTGCAACATCCACCAACACTACTCTACTCCTGGGATGCGACGCCAATGCACGCCATACGCTATGGGGAAGCACCGAGGATAACGAAAGGGGTGAGTCGCTTTTTAATTTTATTAGTAGTTCCAGTCTGCTAGTTTGCAATAGATGAAATACTCCAACCTTCACATTCCCTAGTACAGAAGGCTTTCCGGGGTGGGAAGAGGTACTAGATATAACTCTTCTGTCCGAAAGTTCAGAGGTTCAGGTTGAAAACTGGCGAGTGTTCAACAAAAGATCTTTCTCTTATTACAGTTGGATACTCTACAATTTGAATTTGAAGACAACAGATTCTGTTCCATTTAGAAACCCATGCAATATAAAATGGGATGTTTTTACAAGGGTAGCTAAATCGAAACTGAATACCTTTACATGCTCAAACATTGACTCCAGGGACGAAATTGAAAGGAGGGTTAAATATCTTGAGGAAGCTTTCGGCAAAGCGTACAAGATATCCTGTCCAATTAGAAGGAGTCATAAAAGTTTCCCACAGTGGTGGAACGAAGAGCTCTCGAAACTCAGAGAGAAAACGAGAAAGCTCTTCAATCAGTGTTACATGGATAACAACTGGCAAGTCTTCAAAGACTGTCTCAAGACTTACAAAAAAGGCATCAGGAACGCCAAAAATAATAGTTGGAAGGAATTTTGTGAGTCGATCGAGTCTACTTCTGTCTCAGCAAGATTAGGAAAGGTTCTGGCCAAGGAATCTTCTTGAAAAAGGAAGATGAAACATGGACGGAATCATCTGATGAGACACTTGAACTCCTACTCAAAACACATTTCTCCGACTGCAAAGATGCGACAACTGATTCGGAAGTACCCGTACGGTTACGGCAAACTTCACGAGACTTTGATTCGATCTTCACAGAGGACAAAATCACGCACTCAATCAATACGTTTTCGCCCTATAAATCGCCTGGCATGGACGGAATTCTTCCGATAATGCTACAGAAGCTACGGGACAAGGTAGTTCCGTGGCTAAGGTCGATTGGGGAATGGATAGTTAAAATGCTTAAAACCAGAACAGTGCAGTCAGAGTTAGGAAACTCGACTCTAACGAGATATGTCAGTAGAGGGACACCACAGGGCGGGGTAATCTCTCCACTGCTGTGGCTGTTAGTCATAGATAACATTTTCAAGGTCTTAGAGGAGACAGGGGCAAGGGTAGTCGCCTATGCGAACGACATTGTGATCATGGTATCAGGGATGTTTCCTAGTGTGATAAGCAACATCATGCAGGGAGCTCTGGGGAGGCTGTTAAAATGGGCCACAGGATGTGGTCTAAACGTTAACCCCAGCAAGACAGAACTGATGCTTTTCACAACGAAAACCAAAATACCGACTTTTCCCCTTCCTCTTCTGAATGGACAACAGCTTCATCTTTCCAACAAGGCCAAGTACATGGGAGTTATGCTGGACGCAAAACTCAGTTGGAAATCCAATATAGAGCTACGGGCTAGGAAAGCCACTGTGGCCTATTACTCTTGCAGAAGATTGCTTGGTAAGAGATGGGGCCTACGCCCTAAAATAACAGCATGATGTGTTCACACAGCGATAGTACGTCAGATTCTTACATATGGGGCAATTCTAGGAAAGAGCTACTTAGTGCACAAACTTAGCAGGGTGCAGAGGTCGGCATGTGGAGGAATCACAGGAGCCATGCGCACGTGCCCCACGGCAGCACTCAATGTACTGCTATATCTTCTCCCAATTGACCTCCATATCAAAAACATGGTCTGCAACAGTGCGGTAAGGTTAAAAGAAACCGGTTGCTTGGCAGAACGACCATATGGACATAGTAAAATACTAGGAGTGGTTAATAATCCTATGTTCAAGAAAACGACAGACTATATAGTGGCACACAATAGCTTTGAGAGCGACTTCAAGGTAAAATTTCCTACCATGATGGAATGGAAAGAGAACAGTTTTTAGAGTGATTTTGACATTTCAATCTTTACGGATGGGTCGAAGATGGAATGCGGTGTAGGAGCAGGGGTGCACTCACTCCGGCTACCCGACGAGGCCACAGTCTTTCAGGCGGAGGTCCTTGCCATTAGGGAAGCATGTCGGCTGGCCAGAAATAACGTACCGGAAGGTCGCAAGATAGTTATCTTCGTTGATAGTCAGGCGACACTCAAAACACTGCAATCCACCACTGTGAAGTCAAAGCTCGTTAAGGAATGCAGGTCGACGATGAGCGAGCTAAGTCGTTAAGCTGATATCACTCTCTTATGGGTTCCCGGCCATTGGAACATAGAGGGGAATAAGAAGGCTGACGAATTGGCTCGTTCTGCGAAATAGGTCTTTTAGACTTATTAACAGAAGACGCTCGGATACCGCAAGGCTCACAGCGGTTTTTACCGGTCACTGGTGTGTAGGGATTCACGCGGAGAGACTGAGTATTCCGCTTAGAAGCCATTGTAGGAGCTGCGGAAACGAAGAGGAAAAGGAGTCACTCACCCACTTTCTATGTCAATGCCCAGCCTTGGCAAAGACTAGAAATAAGTTTCTGGCCAAATACTTCATCGACAATCTCTCGGACTGTTCAGTCACATGCCCGGGTGATTTACTCAAATACCTAAATTCGACAGGTTGGATTTAGTAATACTGATTGCGTTCGGCGAGGAAGTGGTATCAAAACGGCACTGTAGTGCTAATTGTGGCTAGTAGTGGACTATACGAGCCAGCCACGGAAACCAACCAACCAACCAGTTCTGATCCTAGATAAGCGGTGTACTTGTCGCACTCATGTGAAGAGAGTCACTGCATGCTTTTATCAAAAGATGAATAAATTGGACTGGCTACTGCGAGCGAAAAGTAAACTGTCACTAAACAACAAGTTGACGATTTATAAACAAGTTGTGGCCCCAGTTTGGTGATATGGCATTCAAATATGGGGGACTGTGGCACTATATATCATCAAAAAATTGCAAGCAACTCAAAACAAAGCCCTATGACGCATATGGTATGTTAGAAACACTATACTACTCCGTGACCTTAAGATGCCAACGGTGATTGAGGAATTAAATTTTTTTTCTTCCTCTGGCAAGATGTCTTACACACAACACAACCCGCCGTCGTTTGAAAAGATTTCACCCCAACGATAACCTTAATAGAAGATCATATTTTTTAGATGTCATGTTTTTCTAAGTCCATGTAAATTTCGTAAGATGATACAAATGTATAAAAACCGACTCGGTCGCTTGGACATTAAATTAAGATAAAATCAAAAAAAAAAAAAAACGGATCTCTAGCTTGCTCTCGATATTGTTGTCCGAGATGTGATTTGATGATGTATAGTTTCCTTTAGAGTTTCGAGTTCACTGGGGCTATTCTTGTTCTACTTTAGTTATTGACGATCTTTGAGCCCTAGTGGCATTTGCACAGAATAGTCCTTGGTTGATATTATATGAAATTGATGGTGGCACATAATTAAGGGACTCTAATGCAATATTTCTGTTCGAATTGGTTTTGCGAGGCTCGCAAGTCTGCTGATTTCTCACACACAGTAGTGGAGTGCTCTACTCCGCATTTCACACACCTGAATTTCTTACACCAAAAATTTCTTTGTGTGCCATCGAATTAAAGTATCATCTTCGACTCGTACCTCGTTGTTTGCACTATAGTTTCGAGCTCAAACCACAAAAAAAATCGAGCATATTTTACAGGACAGCGTTTTTCTACCGCTCTTTCCTATGGCTGGTAACGTTAACGATACAATTTAATTGGTATTGTATTATCTCCGTCATCAAGAACAGGTTGGGTTTTCACCGTGTATCTGATTTTATTTTTAGCTTTTTTTATTTTCATTCAACAATTGTTGAAACGATCTTATTTCTGTTAGACGCAGACCAGATGTTGGAATTTATCGCTCGGTAGTGAAGCATATTACTGTATTATTATTATTGTAAAGTTGAATGATGATTTTCTTTGCGACAAGGACATTCAGATCTCACTAGCTTGCTGTCTCATCTCAGACTATTCCACTGGTGTTGGAGGTAACACTGTCACCATCGATATCAGCAGTAGGACATTCTAGGAAGTGGGCGTCCATGAGAAGCTCCAAGATAGCTAGGATATTTACTGCATATGTGTCATCCACAGTACATAGTAGGCCCGGTTTGGTTGGATCTTCAGCTAAATCATACCGAAGTCTAAATGCTTTTAAATAGCTAGAAACAACCTAGCAGAATACACTTCCACTTATTGGACCTTGAAGGTCGGCTAATAGGGCAGGTTTTAAGAAAAGCTTTTCCCAGCACTTCTATGACAATTTAAGAGAGAGGGGGGCCATCTCACATCGTAACGTATCTTAAAATGGTCCGAAAAGGAACATTTGCTAAAAACCATCCAGTTTTCGATGGTCTGTCGAATTTTCTTGTGGAAGAGCGGGTAGTTACCCCTGGGATACACATCAATATTTGTTGATAGCATGTAATCGAACAGTGCTTCCTCCTCCTGTTTATGTCTGTAGCTGCCATAAGGACTGATGAGCATTTGCATCTTACATCAGGAGCACATAATAACCCTCTTTCCACCTGGTAGATGAAAGATCTGATGTTTTCTGATGGACGGTCTCTTCTTCGAAAGGGAGGTAGGCAGAGAAAAATTACTTCCATCCTTCCTCTCATATATCACTACCATGTGATCCATATTGCTTTAAAGAGAAGAGAACATTGAGCCCAGCTTTTATCACTATATAGACTTATCCACGGTAAATGTGTGGAGAGGAGATGTTATTCGTGAACACTCTGACTGCAAACAATATCACCTACGACTCAGAGTCTTGTATGGTTACAACGTCTACCATCTCCTCTTAAATAAAAGGCACACTTAATCTGCACCACTCTTAAGTTTTTTTCCTAACCCAACACTAATAACGTAGGATAAGTCTTTTGAACCCTTGACCAAAATCGAACCGCTTATGCCAGACCTAGGCCAAGAAGGACCAATCGGTTGTTCTAAGTTGGTTAATTATAACAACTTCTAGCTTACCACCAGGCCACAGTCTGCCAATGCCCTGAATTGTGTCTTTGAGGAAACGCAGCATTTCTTTATTGTAACTGGATTTCTTTTGCGTAACATGGCAACGTGTATGGGCAGCATGATGACCAACTTAAGGGTTATTTATTATTCGATAGCTTCCCTTCCGGTCCACGCCATTCCTTAATGACCGCTTGGGGTTCAGCCATCGAACTGAAGCTGCCCAGACATTCTTCTAACCGCAAACGCTTCTTTTCTCGAAACATTCATCAAGTAGTACTTCTTCCACTTCTGTTTGAGTGCCCTAAAACTACAAGGCGCTGTAGGGTGGATGAAGAACCTCAGAAGTATATGCCAAAGAATGAATAAGATGACAGATTGGGAACAATGCCCCCACAAAGACCTACCACCCAAATGGATTCCAGGAAACGAGGAAAGAATTTATTTAAAGCTAACTGGGCATATTCTCCAAATTAGCTCCATTTAACCAGAGAGGATATGCTTTCGTAACTCAAGCATTCCTGCTTGAAACCAGCGTGAAATCCTTTTATATAAAATGGTCACATGCTATTTTAGCTTGGTGCCGATAAAATAGTAGGCAATTACACAGAACTTGAGACCACAGACCAATGTGTGCAAATTTATTGGCAGCCACCAAACCTAGCATTTCCAAGCCATCCCAAAAAACCAAAACCAAATTATGTATTGTATTTTCTTGACGTTAACTTTATTATTCACAACAATGTTTATTCCATTATAAATTAAATTATCTAATAATTAGTATCGTGAACCAAGTCATCTTTTCAAATCTTAATTTATAATAATTTATGTTTGTAACATGTTTGTATTGGTTTAATAATAATAATTATTATTATTATTAATATGTTATACATTTGTATACAAATAAAAGATTCTTATACATTATGCATTTATTATTATTGTATATCATATAAGTTGTGAAATTAATTAGTACTTTACTTTACTTAAGTAAGTAATTAGTGGGATATTAGTTTTAACCATAAGTAATAAACTTTTTCAGAGTATATAGTAGTAACAATTAGTATTGCAGCTTACTGCTAATATAAGAAGACAACCCTCGGTTTTCTGGGGGCAGACAACAAATTAAGAAAGCAAATCTTAGAATTTTATGATGGTCGTTTGTGATCAGTAATCAGAGTATGTAATTATACATTTATGCCATATGCCATTTCCTCATCATTAACATTATTTTATAAAAACAAAATTCAATTTTCTTTTTAATTTATTTAGCCTCTATAAGTCTGACAGACTGAAAATTTAACATGGACATGGACGGCTGGACGATGTGTGTTTGCTACTATAATACTTCCTATACTTTCTTCTAATTGGATACTAATCTATTCAAAAATTATTTATTCATATTCTTATTCTGCTTCTGCTGTTATTTAAAATTTATTGTCATTGAAAGTTGTCTTACTTTCACCTTAAGAATATTAAATATCATACATACGTGTACATATGTATATGTTTATGTAATTTCATCTCTTTGTTAAATATATTGCTTTTTACTTAAATATTCAATATCTTAATCTTATAGAAGATATAAGTACTAATGTTTACAATTGTTTTATGTATGCATATATACACATTGTACATTGTTTTGTCCTTTCTTCTCGTTTAATTCTATATATAATTAAATCTTTTAAATTGAATTTTTCTTCTGTTTTATCGTAAATTACTCTTAAGGAACTTACTGTCATTATATGTAATTGCATAAATTTTAAATAAATGAATTTTTTTATTTTGCATTTCGTTTTAAATTTTAATGTTATAATATTCTTCTCTTATCTTTTTTCTTTTACCTATTACCATTAAATGAAATGAAATAATTCAAAACTTTTTCTTCAAAATTTCTTCGAAAAAATCTCAATCAAATTTAATTTGAATAGTTCTTTTTGTCTTTCTATTTTTAAATTAAGCAGTCTCCAATTATTTTTAAATGAATGAATTAATTTTGGAAGATTTTCTAATCGGAAATTTAAATAATATATATTTTTTACTTTAATTTATTATATCTTAATACATTTAAACATTTTGTTTAAATTTCATTTCATCAGAAATTACTCCTATTGAAAGGTATATTCTACGGTTTTGTTTTTATTTAACGTAATTTGTTGTGCTTTTTTAATTAACCAATTTAAATTTCCATTTGAATTGAATTTCATATTATAAAATTAATTTACAATTTATAAATTAATATATAATATACATTTCTTATATTATTATGATTAATCTTAATGATAACTTATAAGTTTGCATTGTCGTGATACAATTTTATATTTACAAAGTCCACGACAATTTTTAATAACAAACTTTAGATAGCTTAAAAGCCAATGATCTGAATTTTGTCCCATGTCTGATTCATACTCATTCATATTGAATCCCTTCCTTTACTTCGCTACTTATATATAATATAATATTCTTCTCTTATCTTTTTTCTTTTACCTATTACCATTAAATGAAATGAAATAATTCAAAACTTTTTCTTCAAAATTTCTTCGAATAAATCTCAATCAAATTTAATTTGAATAGTTCTTTTTGTCTTTCTATTTTTAAATTAAGCAGTCTCCAATTATTTTTAAATGAATGAATTAATTTTGAAATATTTTCTAATCGGAAATTTAAATAATATATATTTTTTACTTTAATTTATTATATCTTAATACATTTAAACATTTTGTTTAAATTTCATTTCATCAGAAATTACTCCTATTGAGGTATATTCTACGGTTTTGTTTTTATTTAATGTAATTTGTTGTTCTTTTTTAATTAACCAATTTAAATTTCCATTTGAATTGAATTTCATATTATAAAATTAATTTACTATTTATAAATTAATATATAATATACATTTATGATTTATATTATGATTAATCTTAATGATAACTTATAAGTTTGCATTGTCGTGATACAATTTTATATTTACAAAGTCCACGACAATTTTTAATAACAAACTTTAGATAGCTTAAAAGCCAATGATCTGAATTTTGTCCCATGTCTGATTCATACTCATTCATATTGAATCCCTTCCTTTACTTCGCTACTCTTAAATCGACTTAGTAAAACTTAAAAATTATGTGTATTAAGTAATTTAGATAATGCCTACGCAATTTTACCGTGTACTTTCTTATCAACTAAAATGAGAGACCATTAGTACAATGAGAGCTCTACTCCTAATGGATATAATTGAAGCTATGACCTATTTCTTTATCTAGTTATTACTAAAAGACACCTAATTGTAAAAATGGAGACGTAAGTGAGACTTCATATTTACAGATTTTTGTCTACCCGCCGCCATTTTATGCTTTCTAAATTGTTGTGATTCTTCTCTAAGGACAGCAATTGCTTGCTCACGACTACCACACCCTTACTACATTACATTACCTTAATATCTAAATATTAATATGTACTTAATTTATAATGTAAACATAAGAGGCGTTGGTGTATTAATTTTTACATTTTATTAAATACCTGGCCTTTTTATTTATATGATTTTTTTCGACTTGTATTGCATTGTTGTTACGATATTACATATCATATTCCATATTACAATTTTAAAATCAGAGAACCCATGTCTCATCTCTTTCCATCTTTCTCTGTCTCTCTCTAATTACAAATTAATACTAATTATAATACCTTATCTGAATTACCTGATATCTAATTTATTGTATTAAATTTTTACTATTTTCATCTTCTTAAGTTTCATTTTTATAAGGAAATTATGTCTATATATTTAAGTACAGTAAGATATATAAGACATGTCTTCATCCGATCGTTCAATGTGCAAGTTAACCGCAATGAAATGAGATGCAAATCAATGACGCTTCATTTTCATTGCGGTTAGTTAGAAATGAGGATAAAAAGAAGCTTAATAGTCAATTAAAAATTAAATAATAAAATTAACCTTGAAATTTCATTCACATACAGAAAAGAGAATTAATCGTAAGTTGTGTAAGCAAATTGTAAAAGAACATTATAATTGATCAAAAGACAATTTCCTTAAAATTATCCAATAGCAAACAAATTTAAATTTACATTAATCGATAAAAAGTCGATTAACTAGTGGTGAAATTGCATTGTGTATCATTGAGGCCACCACTGGAACCCCAAGGTAAACATGCCTTAGGAGGCAAGAGGCGACATACCAATCTGGCGAGGATCACCAGATTGTGGCTGTGGTTGCTGCTGTGGTAGAAAACCAACACCCATGCCACCAACAGGGCCAATACCAGGAGCAACACCGTTTCCACCAACAACATTGACGCCTATACCCAAATCAAGATTTTTAATAAGCATTTGCAGCCATTGTTTAGTCGATTTATCATCTTGTAAACAAAGAGAGAAAGTGTTATCTCGCAGTTGGTCTGGCAAACATTGACGTAAGGCTTCGCGTGCCCTAAAGTAGAAATCAAATATTCAATAACAGGTGAAGAATTTTGATTTAACTTGAAAATTACCTTGGATTATCCGACAAACGTAGGTAGCAACGTACAACATGTTTAAGCAAACGTGCGCATGGTTCTTTACCCAATTGTATGACCATTTTACCCTTCATTGAGTTTAAAAACAGAGGATAAATTAAGAAGATAAGTATACAGCATAATAGAAAAAATTAGCTTTGAGATAAAAAATAATAATATTTAAATTACCAAGATAATAGCAACATGCGAAAAACGTTCGTATGTTTGACATATATACGAGAGACCAGATTCATCAAGTAGAATTTTTTGCAAAATAAAAGTTGCAACGGTTTTACTTAATTCGGAACCACTTTCCATAATACGCAAGCATAAAGGTATAATTTCAGTGGTCAACAAAAATGTTATGACTTCTTGCTCATCCGTCTAAATAAATTTATAATTATTATTATTATTTGTTTTATGCAATTTTATTCTTATTACCTTAACTAATGCACCAATGACACCAAGACTGGTTAGGCGTAAGTATTCGAATGGACGTGTCTTCGATGTAGTCGACAAGAAAGGATAAAGATACAATGGTATTTGAGCCTGCAAAAAGGCTGTGCGTGTCTCTGGATGCGAAGCGACGCATTGAAGTAAGGCAAGTGCATTGCATACACGATTCGATTGGTGTGCAGTCAATGTAGGCGGTGATATTGCCGGATAGATGTTGATAATCTCTTGCAAGAGGGCACATGTAGTTCCGAAACTGTGCCACAACATCGGGGCCAAATCGGTTTCTCGTTTCTTGCTCAACTCAAGTAAGGCTGCCTCTCGAGTTTCTGGATGAGATAGTTCATTGATCCATTGATAAACCTGTACCAAAATGGATGACGATAAGATGGTTTATTCATTATTCAAATTCTAACTTGTTTTCAATAAAAATTCTTTTTAGAAGAATTTATATTATCATAATTAAAAACCTTCGCCACCTTTTAACCCTTACACCATTAACATTAATAATATCCTGTCCACTTAACCCATTCGCCCATTCAATGTTTCACTCGCTGATCATGTTGTGTTTTTTAACAATCCATTATGATTCACCGTTACTCAGTGTGTGTCAGTATAAACATATTTACTCTTGTGGTTGTGTGTGGCAACATAACACATACATAACATAATGGCCAAACTAATACCAATTACTGTTCAGCAGTTCAGATTTCATGTGCCTACATACATCTTTTGTTTCAAATGTTATTATTTTCTTACCTTATCTTGTTCGTTTAGCTGTTGAGCATTGATCATTGGACTTGGCTGAGCGCTCATTTTGCCAACAAATTCGATGTCTTCTAAAACAACACGTAATCAAATATCAATAAAGAACTGATCATATTTTACAACAAAACGCCGGAAAAGAGCTACTCATTTGCTGCCCTTAGTTGGCATTTTTGTGTGTTGGTTGGTAATTACACTTTTCACTTAATACCTTTGTGCTAAACTTCTATTGAACTTCTATAAATTTTAAACTTATGCTTTTGCACTTCTTAAACAAACACTAGCAAACCACTACAGCCATTTCACAGCTGGACTAGATGAAACTATACTCGTGGGTGCAAGAATAAACAGAAATAACATTTGACGGATACTCAGTAGTCGTGAGTAGTCGTGAGTAGTCGTCGTAATTAGTTGTGAGTAATTTCATGTATGCAAACAGTGTTGCCAGACAAATAAACTTTAAGAATTGTGCAATTTTGTATCTGTTTGTATGAAACTTCAAGTTAGAAAGAAGAATGGAAACAAAATTAATAATATTTGCATTATGGTAGACATGCTCTGGGTACCATGGTGTTTCCTAAGCCAAATTGATGATTTGGACAGGTATTCTGGCCAATACAGCCCATAAACTACCAAGAAATATTCTTTCAAATATATTGGAGAACCAAGCCAGGCAGCTTATCAGCCTATAAGACACGACAAGGTTCTCCGGGGTGTCAGGTTTCGGGTTCATTACAACTGCGACACACTTCCATTGTGTGGCAAAGTGTCTTAATCGTAACATCACATTGAAGAAAAGCACCAAAAACATCACCTCCTTGGGAGGGAGAGCCTTTGCTACTCTACTATCGTTTTTGAACCCTGGAGTTTACTTCGATTGAAAGGCTTTTTTGGAGATGCACCTCTATCGGCGAAACTGATTGTATATGACCAAAAGAAACATTGTCATTTAACATCTTCATCAAATATCATAGGGTTCTTATGGATTGTCATTTCAACTTTAAGGATCACTAAAACCTGTGGACATAGACCTTAACAAGCTGACGGCAATATATAATATGCTCTGAGACGGGCATTGTATGCCACACATAACCAGGGAATCGCACTAGCTGACTCCTTAGAGTAGCATCGATGGCAAAGCTCTACAAAATTAAGTTGAACATTCGAGTTAATATCCAACATAAGTGTGTGGATGTCTCGAAAGCATGACATGAGATTTTTATCCATCTCACCCATGGCTGTTTCCGGGAGTACCTGCACAAATTTAAGAGCGCAGATGGTCCACGATGCCTGTTCTGCACTAATCATCAGTTTGAGAAATAATCAAGTCATGGGTAGGTTGAAACCTTTCATCAAATGGCGTGATAAATTTCATGTTGAATACAGCGTACAGAATAATCATTGCAAAAAGAGATGAGGTAATAAATAGGATTGTGATCTGACCTTGCTGTAACGTATTTATACCACGATTGGTGGCCCCGCTAATGTTGAAAAAGTGGATGATTTTTGTACATAGGCCCAAAGAACAGTATTTGGTATGCTTGTTGAACATTTTAGCTAAAAATTAAATCCAATCAACTCAGCGGTTGGCCGCAACAAGATTTCTCAAGTTGCATACAAGAACCGAAAATTTCGGTATTAATCACTTTATGACTTTGCGCTTTGTGTTTTATTCACTAAAGTCCTTGTTACTCTTGCTATTTTTGTTGTTGTACAACAGGCAATCTGTTGTTTTGCATGTTTTTATGGTCGACTTGAAGCATTTTTTCTTTTAAATGTTGTTGCAGCGCAGGCATGACGCATTTTTGAAGCCAATCAGACTTCGAGCCGATTTATTATTCCTAAAGAAATTTCTATCGTCTATGGTCATTTACGACTTGCTAACGATCATTCGTTCTTGCTGAGAGAAATTGTATCGGTTGCAGCTCTCTGATAGGCACCATACGCGACTCCTTGTTTGGTGAATCGTGCATTCGAGGATGTTTAGAAGATTTACACTTCCGTGGCATGTATTTTTAAATAAATTAATTGTTTAGTAAGAAATTAACCATTTTCCTGCATGCACCTGACAACCTCATTGAATCAACCAGGTCAATAGAACGTGGAGCGTTATTAATAGGGGCTTTACAGTGGCTCGTATCACGAAGATTCGGTTTTGTGGTTTACAGTGCTATTTTAGTATCACGAACAACTGTTTTTTGTTTTGATTATGTGGCAAAAATGGAAGAAGAAGACACGTGACAATCACAAGAAACGAGAAAATTAACAAAATGCTGCCAACTTACATGGAAAAATTGTCCAAAACTGCTAAGAGTGACCTTTCGTAAAAACCGAATCTAAGCATATCAATTTGAGATTAGAATCTCTCAATCGAATCACATCTACAACAACAATCCCTCAATTTTGTCATTTTTCTTGTTGTTGTTGTCAAATGGAACTCGAATCAATAGTCGCATCTACATAGATTCGAATCTTAGCATACTGTAAAACCACTATAAGTCGCGTTTTACATTATCCAACTCTGTGTTCGAACTTATCGTCGATTCTTCTTTGTTGTCTGATGGTTGTGTCTGGCCTTCTTATACATTGTCAGACTTTCGTAACAAACAAACTTTTTCTCATTTCTCTTCACTTTTATTTTCGTATGCTGGAGTATGTTTCATCGCAAAAGACTTTGTTTACAATTTTGTTTGTATATGCATTCTGTTTAGATTTAAAATGAGTTTTGACGAGGCAAATGAAATTATAGATTGTGTGAAATTAATTCTGAACATGGATGAGAGTGATGACGATGAATTTATGCTTAAATTGAAGGAGTGCTAAAGAAAGGAGTTAATTTTCTAAAACAAAAATTGTTTTCTTAGTTACACTGGATCATTTAATTATTTTTTATAAATTAGAACTATATAATATATAATAATCTATAATCTTATTATATTTATAAATTAAAACCTAGTTGTATTTATAAGCAATAACGACAGAGCAAAGCAAATTTCTTCACATTCCGTGCTATATTTTTCATTTCTCATGCATTTGCATGCATCCGCACTCTACGACTGCAAAAAGAAATGAACAAACATACAAAAAAGGTGAAAAGAAAACAAGGAAAAAAAAGTCAGCGAAATTTTTGTCCGTGGAACATCAGACACGGCTGCATAGCTAACCCCCGCACGCGCTTGCCAACAAGCAAAAGTCCGATGAGTGCATTCTACCGCAAAGTTCGATAATGTAAAAGCGGACTAAGGAGGGGAGGAGTTATAAACAGTTTGCTGGGTGTGAGGCAGATAACTTGCAACACTGAATTGACGTCCCCAAGTAACGTATCAAATCAAATAATTACCATAATGCAAATATTAATAATTTTGTTTCCATTCTTCTTTCTAACTTGAAGTTTCACACAAACAGATATAAAATTGCACAATTCTTAAAGTTTATTTGTCTGGCAACACTATTTGCATACATGAAATTACTCACAACTAATTACGACGACTACTCACGACTACTCACGACTACTGAGTATCCGTCAAATGTTATTTCTGTTTATTCTTGCACCCACGAGTTAGTTTCATCTAGTCCAGCTGTGAAATGGCTGTAGTGGTTTGCTAGTGTTTGTTTAAGAAGTGCAAAAGCATAAGTTTAAAATTTATAGAAGTTCAATAGAAGTTTAGCACAAAGGTATTAAGTGAAAAGTGTAATTACCAACCAACACACAAAAATGCCAACTAAGGGCAGCAAATGAGTAGCTCTTTTCCGGCGTTTTGTTGTAGAATATGATCAGTTCTTTATTGATATTTGATTACTTGTTGTTTTAGAAGACATCGAATTTGTTGGCAAAATGAGCGCTCAGCCAAGTCCAATGATCAATGCTCAACAGCTAAACGAACAAGATAAGGTAAGAAAATAATAACATTTGAAACAAAAGATGTATGTAGGCACATGAAATCTGAACTGCTGAACAGTAATTGGTATTAGTTTGGCCATTACGTTATATATGTGTCATGTTGCCACACACAACCACAAGAGTAAATATGTTTATACTGACACACACTGAGTAACAGTGAATCATAATGGATTGTTAAAAAACACAACATGATCAGTGAGTGAAACATTGAATGGGCGAATGGGTTAAGTGGACAGGATATTATTAATGTTAATGGTGTAAGGGTTAAAAGGTGGCGAAGGTTTTTAATTATGAAAATATAAATTCTTCTAAAAAGAATTTTTATTGAAAACAAGTTAGAATTTGAATAATGAATAAACCATCTTATCGTCATCCATTTTGGTACAGGTTTATCAATGGATCAATGAACTATCTCATCCAGAAACTCGAGAGGCAGCCTTACTTGAGTTGAGCAAGAAACGAGAAACCGATTTGGCCCCGATGTTGTGGCACAGTTTCGGAACTACATGTGCCCTCTTGCAAGAGATTATCAACATCTATCCGGCAATATCACCGCCTACATTGACTGCACACCAATCGAATCGTGTATGCAATGCACTTGCCTTACTTCAATGCGTCGCTTCGCATCCAGAGACACGCACAGCCTTTTTGCAGGCTCAAATACCATTGTATCTTTATCCTTTCTTGTCGACTACATCGAAGACACGTCCATTCGAATACTTACGCCTAACCAGTCTTGGTGTCATTGGTGCATTAGTTAAGGTAATAAGAATAAAATTGCATAAAACAAATAATAATAATAATTATAAATTTATTTAGACGGATGAGCAAGAAGTCATAACATTTTTGTTGACCACTGAAATTATACCTTTATGCTTGCGTATTATGGAAAGTGGTTCCGAATTAAGTAAAACCGTTGCAACTTTTATTTTGCAAAAAATTCTACTTGATGAATCTGGTCTCTCGTATATATGTCAAACATACGAACGTTTTTCGCATGTTGCTATTATCTTGGTAATTTAAATATTATTATTTTTTATCTCAAAGCTAATTTTTTCTATTATGCTGTATACTTATCTTCTTAATTTATCCTCTGTTTTTAAACTCAATGAAGGGTAAAATGGTCATACAATTGGGTAAAGAACCATGCGCACGTTTGCTTAAACATGTTGTACGTTGCTACCTACGTTTGTCGGATAATCCAAGGTAATTTTCAAGTTAAATCAAAATTCTTCACCTGTTATTGAATATTTGATTTCTACTTTAGGGCACGCGAAGCCTTACGTCAATGTTTGCCAGACCAACTGCGAGATAACACTTTCTCTCTTTGTTTACAAGATGATAAATCGACTAAACAATGGCTGCAAATGCTTATTAAAAATCTTGATTTGGGTATAGGCGTCAATGTTGTTGGTGGAAACGGTGTTGCTCCTGGTATTGGCCCTGTTGGTGGCATGGGTGTTGGTTTTCTACCACAGCAGCAACCACAGCCACAATCTGGTGATCCTCGCCAGATTGGTATGTCGCCTCTTGCCTCCTAAGGCATGTTTACCTTGGGGTTCCAGTGGTGGCCTCAATGATACACAATGCAATTTCACCACTAGTTAATCGACTTTTTATCGATTAATGTAAATTTAAATTTGTTTGCTATTGGATAATTTTAAGGAAATTGTCTTTTGATCAATTATAATGTTCTTTTACAATTTGCTTACACAACTTACGATTAATTCTCTTTTCTGTATGTGAATGAAATTTCAAGGTTAATTTTATTATTTAATTTTTAATTGACTATTAAGCTTCTTTTTATCCTCATTTCTAACTAACCGCAATGAAAATGAAGCGTCATTGATTTGCATCTCATTTCATTGCGGTTAACTTGCACATTGAACGATCGGATGAAGACATGTCTTATATATCTTACTGTACTTAAATATATAGACATAATTTCCTTATAAAAATGAAACTTAAGAAGATGAAAATAGTAAAAATTTAATACAATAAATTAGATATCAGGTAATTCAGATAAGGTATTATAATTAGTATTAATTTGTAATTAGAGAGAGACAGAGAAAGATGGAAAGAGATGAGACATGGGTTCTCTGATTTTAAAATTGTAATATGGAATATGATATGTAATATCGTAACAACAATGCAATACAAGTCGAAAAAAATCATATAAATAAAAAGGCCAGGTATTTAATAAAATGTAAAAATTAATACACCAACGCCTCTTATGTTTACATTATAAATTAAGTACATATTAATATTTAGATATTAAGGTAATGTAATGTAGTAAGGGTGTGGTAGTCGTGAGCAAGCAATTGCTGTCCTTAGAGAAGAATCACAACAATTTAGAAAGCATAAAATGGCGGCGGGTAGACAAAAATCTGTAAATATGAAGTCTCACTTACGTCTCCATTTTTACAATTAGGTGTCTTTTAGTAATAACTAGATAAAGAAATAGGTCATAGCTTCAATTATATCCATTAGGAGTAGAGCTCTCATTGTACTAATGGTCTCTCATTTTAGTTGATAAGAAAGTACACGGTAAAATTGCGTAGGCATTATCTAAATTACTTAATACACATAATTTTTAAGTTTTACTAAGTCGATTTAAGAGTAGCGAAGTAAAGGAAGGGATTCAATATGAATGAGTATGAATCAGACATGGGACAAAATTCAGATCATTGGCTTTTAAGCTATCTAAAGTTTGTTATTAAAAATTGTCGTGGACTTTGTAAATATAAAATTGTATCACGACAATGCAAACTTATAAGTTATCATTAAGATTAATCATAATATAAATCATAAATGTATATTATATATTAATTTATAAATAGTAAATTAATTTTATAATATGAAATTCAATTCAAATGGAAATTTAAATTGGTTAATTAAAAAAGAACAACAAATTACATTAAATAAAAACAAAACCGTAGAATATACCTCAATAGGAGTAATTTCTGATGAAATGAAATTTAAACAAAATGTTTAAATGTATTAAGATATAATAAATTAAAGTAAAAAATATATATTATTTAAATTTCCGATTAGAAAATATTCCAAAATTAATTCATTCATTTAAAAATAATTGGAGACTGCTTAATTTAAAAATAGAAAGACAAAAAGAACTATTCAAATTAAATTTGATTGAGATTTATTCGAAGAAATTTTGAAGAAAAAGTTTTGAATTATTTCATTTCATTTAATGGTAATAGGTAAAAGAAAAAAGATAAGAGAAGAATATTATATTATATATAAGTAGCGAAGTAAAGGAAGGGATTCAATATGAATGAGTATGAATCAGACATGGGACAAAATTCAGATCATTGGCTTTTAAGCTATCTAAAGTTTGTTATTAAAAATTGTCGTGGACTTTGTAAATATAAAATTGTATCACGACAATGCAAACTTATAAGTTATCATTAAGATTAATCATAATAATATAAGAAATGTATATTATATATTAATTTATAAATTGTAAATTAATTTTATAATATGAAATTCAATTCAAATGGAAATTTAAATTGGTTAATTAAAAAAGCACAACAAATTACGTTAAATAAAAACAAAACCGTAGAATATACCTTTCAATAGGAGTAATTTCTGATGAAATGAAATTTAAACAAAATGTTTAAATGTATTAAGATATAATAAATTAAAGTAAAAAATATATATTATTTAAATTTCCGATTAGAAAATCTTCCAAAATTAATTCATTCATTTAAAAATAATTGGAGACTGCTTAATTTAAAAATAGAAAGACAAAAAGAACTATTCAAATTAAATTTGATTGAGATTTTTTCGAAGAAATTTTGAAGAAAAAGTTTTGAATTATTTCATTTCATTTAATGGTAATAGGTAAAAGAAAAAAGATAAGAGAAGAATATTATAACATTAAAATTTAAAACGAAATGCAAAATGAAGAAATTCATTTATTTAAAATTTATGCAATTACATATAATGACAGTAAGTTCCTTAAGAGTAATTTACAATAAAACAGAAGAAAAATTCAATTTAAAAGATTTAATTATATATAGAATTAAACGAGAAGAAAGGACAAAACAATGTACAATGTGTATATATGCATACATAAAACAATTGTAAACATTAGTACTTATATCTTCTATAAGATTAAGATATTGAATATTTGAAGAAACATAATTTATTCTTCCATTAAGTAAAAAGCAATATATTTAACAAAGAGATGAAATTACATAAACATACATATGTACACGTATGTATGATATTTAATATTCTTAAGGTGAAAGTAAGACAACTTTCAATGACAATAAATTTTAAATAACAGCAGAAGCAGAATAAGAATATGAATAAATAATTTTTTAATAGATTAGCATCCAATTAGAAGAAAGTATAGGAAGTATTATAGTAGCAAACACACATCGTCCAGCCGTCCATGTCCATGTTAAATTTTCAGTCTGTCAGACTTATAGAGGCTAAATAAATTAAAAAGAAAATTGAATTTTGTTTTTATAAAATAATGTTAATGATGAGGAAATGGCATATGGCATAAATATATAATTACATACTCTGATTACTGATCACAAACGACCATCATAAAATTCTAAGATTTGCTTTCTTCATTTGTTGTCTGCCCCCAGAAAACCGAGGGTTGTCTTCTTATATTAGCAGTAAGCTGCAATACTAATTGTTACTACTAGGTATATACTCTGAAAAAGTTTATTACTTATGGTTAAAACTAATATCCCACTAATTACTTACTTAAGTAAAGTAAAGTACTAATTAATTTCACAACTTATATGATATACAATAATAATAAATGCATAATGTATAAGAATCTTTTATTTGTATACAAATGTATAACATATTAATAATAATAATAATTATTATTATTAAACCAATATAAACATGTTACAAACATAAATTATTATAAACTAATATTTAAAAAGATGAATTGGTTCACGATACTAATTATTAGATAATTTAATTTATAATGGAATAAACATTGATGTGAATAATAAAGTTAACGTCAAGAAAATACAATACATAATTTGGTTTAAGTTTTTTGGGATGGCTTAGGTATGCTATGTTTGGTGGCTGCCAATAAATTTGCACTCTTTGGTATCTTATTGCTGTAACAGCAAGGGGTTACAAGTAGGGGAACGCATGCAATAAATAATGATTAGGAAAGGCAAGGGGAATCGGAGATTTGTGTGCAGCCGGATGAAAGAACAAAAAGAAAATAAATGAATTAAATATATAAAGAGTAGAGTAGAGTTTTTATACAGGCATCAAGCCATCTTTATCGGTCAAAGCCATAAGTCAATGGGAAACAACTGGGTCGGTTTATTAGGACGGTTGGGAAGGTGAACAGTATTATGAGGACAGCGATTGTTGTCGGAGAGACCTATAGCACTGGAGGATAAGAGATCAGCCTAAACTAAGCTGAGCTAAGGTGGCCCGAGTAATACGAGGAACTATCTTTCGTAATCATCAACAGGTGGAGGACGCCATCCTAAAACAACACTGTTTTGGTGTGACCATAATGCATTTTTAACTGCCCTCCCATGTAATTCATCATGCCTAACATAAAGGCTATGCCATCCTTGTATAAGTGAAGAATTAATAATTAACCATCATCATCCCTGGAATAATTTTCATATTCTACCTTGTCTGTTGTTCCTTCATCACTTAATAAAGTAATATTACTTATCAGTCTCAAGTGAAATGAGGAGCACTAATTTTATTAAATAGAGTGAGAAACAAATTATAAAGTGGGTAAAAAGAAACTGAAGTGTGAAAGAGTGATGAACAATACAAAAACAAAAACATTCTAAAAATACTATCTTTTCAACTTAAACGAAAATTTATTTGCCATCACCCTCAAAACCACTGCTGCCGGCGACATAATCAAGAAGTTATAGCTTTCATCGATACGCAATATTTGGCATTCATTCTTTTTCTCTATCAACCAACAACATCATCATTAACACCATTAACATTATAATCGTCATTTGAAAAAGTTTTGATTCGTTTCTGTCGGTTGTTGTCAATTTTTACTAAATCTCTTTCATGACCTTAAAAAAAAAATTTTGCTGAAATTTGTGAACAACAAAACTGCAAACTCATTTGCAATTTCATAGAAAGCATAGAAACTTCTTCCTTCGTCTGCTTTTGCCACTGAGCACAACCAGAATAGGGGATATCAAAAGTATTCGGAGTCAGCATATCAACATCTACAATAATCATCATCACCATCTACAATAATCATCATCTCCAGCAGCAGCATCAACCACAACAACATTGGAGGTAACATTCACTCAAGGCGAACCCAGGGGAGAATTAAATAAGTGTAAGTTACATTATAAAACAGTTCCAATTAATTATAATTTTTTTTTTTGATAATTAGAAGCACAATTAATATAATTTTTAAACCTAAGTTAAATAAGAATACAAACGATATCTTTATAATTAGAAATAAAGTATTATTAATAAATGAGTACTGAAAATATCTTGATAGCAGCACTTGAAGAAATGAGTTTTGAAAATAGACCAGTACCCTTTTCAACCTTCAACACTAACCAAAAAAAGGAGCTTGCATTTTAAACCCTACTATTGAAGAAACAGAAGAACAGGCAATTGATTTCACTTAAAATATTGAGGCATCCGAAAAAGTACCAGTTGTGGTTAAGTGCCTTAGCCAATTTTCAGGGAAATCGGGTGAATTCAGTTCTTGCAGAAAATCAGTAGATAGCATATTTGGCATAAAATCATCGGAGAAGCCGATGCAGCACTCGAATCCTATCGAACTTTACTAAGTTGTAACAAGATAAAAAATGTCTCATGTTACATTATTCGGACAATAGAGATGTCAGCACCCTCTAATATCAAATGACAACACTTGTGCAAAGGGGTAGAAGTGTCGAAGAATTCTATTAACAGGTATATCAATATCTCTCCTTAATTTTAGACAAAATCGACTGCTTAGAATTGGCTGAAGAATCTTTGATGGCCATGACCAATACCTACAGGGAAAAAGCTCTAGACACATTTATAAGAGGTTTAAATGGTGCATTGCCAAGTATTTTAAGTGTTAGAGAACCGACCAGTTTACCACAAGCTTTGCAATTGTGTTTGAAATTAGATAACATAACTTATACAACCAATCACGCCCACAACGTAGGCCGAAACCAAACAAACATAGTTATTCGGTCGAAAAGAGCGAATTTACCTACAGGAATGTGCGTCTTTGCGTGCCTGAAAGCTTTTTGTCCCAATGTATTGTAGTATAATCGGGAAAAGCGAAGTGACTCTATCGACGCCTCAAACTCAGTCCAATCCGCTTTTTCATGATTGATATATAACCCGATTGTCACAAGTGACGAAATCATCAAGCTTTGATACATATATCAGTCAGAATCGGTACATGGTCAGAACTTAAAGTAATATCGACAGACCACCCGCAATATCTCAAAAGTGGTGTACTGAAGATAGAATGCCAAGAGAAATGGCACAGATCAAATTCAGATTCATCAAAGAACACACAACAGATTTTGAACACATTATAGGAATAGTGTGCGTGAGGAAGTAATTCGAACTTTGACTCGTTAATCTTAGATATCGTGATAACAGATGTGTGAACTGTCAGTCCACGATCAGTCAATACAGTTTTTTTGAAATTCCTTCACCATTTCTGTTGGGGTCACTTACTTTTGTCGGCCATTGCGATGTTCGTCTTGGCAGCTCATACAGCCTCGTTTAAAGTCTACCACCCAATATTTTAGGCAACGCACACAGAAGCTGATTGCTGATGATGATGAACAGCTGACGAAATTAACTCACTGCAACCAATAAAAGTGCGCAAACAGAAGCTGACTGTTGATTTTTCAGCACGCTTATCAGCTCAGCTCTGTTTAATTGATCATATTGTACATGTTTGATTTTTTCAGCTGCTGCTGAACTGAAAAGTCACCGGTCTGCCATCTTAGGGGTATAATAAATGCTTGCATCCGTACTGCTTTCCGCATTCAAAACCTGCGTTCTGCGTTTTTTACCAAAATACTGCGTTAGTACTGCGTTTTCAGGATTCCTAAAATGTTCAAAGCAGCTGGATAATGCAATTTTCAATGTTTCCTAAGTTTCAGAAATCTATAAGTCTAAGAACACACTGAATCAGACAAAACTTCTTTGACTAATAAAGCAAGAAAACGTGTTCCATTCTCTCTCAATTTGCGTTTATTGGGAAGGAAAGTAGGCGGGTCACACAATCGCTGAGGTAATTGTAAGAAAAACAGCAATTAACGTAATGTCGATGACGTAGCAACGCGCGCAGGCAATGCTAGTATAAAATAAAAAACCTTGAAAAGTGTCTTTATCGAGATCCCTGATGATTCAGATGATTAGGTTGATTAGATCGAAAATTTGATTCAGTCGCTTATTTTACATGATGTTAATTCTTGAATCAATGGATTTGAAATTACAGTGAGCTAAGATTCGAATCTATGAACGACTATTGATACGAGTGGCATTTGACAACAACAGGGAAAATGACAAAATTGAGAGTTTGTTGTTGTTGTAGATGTGATTCAATTGAATGATTTGATTCTCAAATTGATATGCTTAGATTCGGTTTTTTCGAAAGATCACTCTTAGCAGTTTTGGACAAATTTCCCAAGTAAGTTGGCAACATTTTGATAATATCGTCATTTTTGTGAAAAAAAAAACGGCCGTTCATGATGCTAAAATAGCACTGTAAAGCACAAAACCGAATCTTCGTGATATAAGCCACTGTAAAGCCGAAGCTTGTTTGTTTTACATCGCGCTTATCAGGATCAGAAATAAGCATCACACTCAGTTTTATGTGCGCGTATCCTAATGAAATGCTGATTACTGATCTGATTGATAATGATGAGGAACAGCTGACGAAACAAACTCAGTCACAAAACTTTGATTCATTCGTTTTTTTACATAATATTGATTCTTGAATCGTTGTGGTATTGATATTGAATCATGATGCAAGGTGAAATCAATATTGATTCATGAGTTAATGTGATATTGATATTGATTCATGATTCAATGAATTTTTTTACATTATCTTCACTTACTTTTTCATTTAATAAAATCGACATAAGTATATAAGAGAACACTGCGCATATTGAAAAATATCAGTTTCGTTGTTTTTCATTGCGCTTATCATGATCATAAATCGGCATCAGCAATCAGCTCAGTAATCAGCGTGCACTTAGGATACGCGCACATAAAGCTGATTGCTGATGATGACGAACAGCCGACGAAACAAACTCACTCACAAAACTTTGATTCATTTGTTTTTATACTCTTCAGGGAGTGAATAGTATTATAAGTTACTTATGAAGGTTGTAACACACAGAAGAAGACATCGCAGACCACATAAAGTATATAAGTTCTTGATCAGCTCGATGAGACGAGTCGATTTAGCCATGTCCGTCTGTCCGTTTGTATGTATGCAAACTACTTCCTCAGTTTTTGAGCCAGAAAAGAAGAAAATTTCTTTTTACCAGACACCGTTCAGCCGATCAGCCGAATCGGTCCACTAGGAGGGGTACCTCCTATACAGAACCAAATTTATATTAATGTTCTTATTAAAAAAAGTTTTTTGTTTTTTGACTTATCGAACTGAATTTGGACACTATAAGTTTCTGTTCCGTATCCATCAGCCATGTAAATTTCATGAACCTACGGTTACCAGGAGGGGTACCTCCCATACAAACTCACATTAAATGACAAACTTATAAAGAGTATACATACAATAAGAATACAATGCAATTCAAACTGTGTTCTTTGTTGATACTCAAACTGTGTTCTTTGATGATACTCAAACTGTGACAGAGAGAATATAGTGTTGATAAGAAAGGCAGCATATCTGAAATCTGGGATTTGTCACCGTTCAGTTGGATGCAACCCGAAGGAGCGAGAAGAGTATTACATCTTTGGCATAGCCAATGACATTGCTGCAAATGCCAACATTCCTTAAACAAAGGAAAATAAGTGGCATCAAGAAGAGCAATCCCTTTTGATCCTCGGACTTGAAACATGAAGAAACTTCTTTTTTATAGGATGTTGGAATACGTCCCGTAGTGAACTCCAATATGTTTGGTCTGTTGGGCAATGAATCGGATATAAAATCTGACATTCCACCTATTCCACCATCAGATATGGAAATAGAATCTGTCAGTAATACACCAATTCCATCAGCAAATTCGGAAACGGACATCAAACAAGGAACAGCTGCAATCGCTAAAGATGTACCCTCAACAAACAAGGCACTATTGCTGATGTTGTGCAACAACATCATCGCCCAGCAAAATAACGACTACACCAACAACAGGAACGCAAGCAACAGCAACAAGCTAGTCAACAACCTGAGGCAACCGTTACAAATGCGGAAGAATCAGCTGCTTGTATAGCAGCTAGCAGCAACTCAGCAAACCAAACAATTGTCACAACCGTCACAACAACATCGTTCTTGGCCCAGATACCGAGAAGATCACCATCCAATCACAGATCAAACATCCACGACTAATATTAGTGAAACACGTTTCGGTCAGTTGCTAATTTCGAAAAGTTAATGGAAATGCAAATGATGATCTTAAGCGTGATCCTCGCCATAATCAATGACGTGCAAACAACTGAAGATAGCGATCTGGAATGCTGATGGCCTACTGCAGCGGACAAATGAGTTAAAGATTTTCTAGGCGTCTAACAACATAGACATCATGCTAATCTCTGAAACACACTTTTGCCAACGGACTTAACTGAAACTCTATGGACATGAGATTCATGCAGCCAATCACTCGCATAATAATCGAATGCGTGGAAGGGCTGCGGTCATCATTAAAACCGCTTTAAGACACTTTTCACTGGACCGAATACGCACTCGCTCCATTCTGTCTGCTTTAGTGAAAATCTTCACTGACCAAGGCGAATTAGTCATTGCCTCTATATACTGCACTCCAAAATGTATACTCAAATAAAAGCAGTTCCATGACTACTTTGTCATACTTGGAGCAAAGTAACTTGTCGGTGGAGACTGGAATGCTAAAAATCGCCTCTGGGGATCATACCGAGTCACCCTTAAAGATAAAGAGCTGTATAATTCAATAATTATCAGTAGAATGGAGGTTCTAGCAACTGAATCCCCAAACTTATATCCGTATGCCAGTAGCAACCGTCCAGACCCGATTAACTTTGTAGTTTATGCTTGCATCCAATCCAGCGCGCTATCGGTTGGTGAAAATCTAGATCTCAGCTCGGATCATCAGGTGACACATACTTGACACCACAGCGACTTCTGCCTGCGCAGTATTGAGTGCTTCCAATCTTGGTAAAACACTCACGTCAGCCTCAACATTGAGCTTACCTCTGCGGAAGATATTGATGATGCTGTAGAACATTCATGCATTCGCAACTATAACCTCGGCCCTCTTAAAACCAGAGGTCCAGGAGATAATAAGATACAAGCTTAGCTTGCGCCGGCACTACATGAGGAGTCGAAACATTCGCGACAAAGCTGCCTGAAGGAGAGCCTCAATTGAACTGAGAGATCTACTGATCAAAATGCAAGCTGAAAAATTTGACAAAAAAAAATTGGTTTCAACCTATGGAGACCCACTAAATATAATAAGGTGCAGCCACATAGACATGCCCCAATTAAAGATGCTAATAATACAGGAGTGATGCTGCAAGGGCTGAGGTGTTTGCAGAAGAGAACATATTCTCGCCCCTGCTACTTGCTGACGTTTCAGAGTTCAAGAAAACGATCGAAGCCCTTTCAAAGAATGACGACGATTCATTCCCGATAAAACACATCACTCTCTGTGAGTTTAAACTGAAATCTAAGAAATGTCATTAACATGACAAAATTGATGCCGAAGCGCTCCCCTGTATGGGAGTTTTATTTCTGGTATTGTTGTTCAATGCGATAATGCTTATCTTTCACTCCTACCTAGTAGAAGTACGCATCGACTTGGTTGTACAACGTCACTTCACGTCGAGCTCACGCTCTACCCGTATTTGGGTACACCCACAGCCACCACGATACTCCCATAAAGCGGCCGTCTCCGCTGACCAGGACGGAACAAGTTCCGTGGGCACCTGATCACCCGTGGTACCATAAAAAAGACTCTGACACTCGTTCATCCCCGAGATACTTCCAATTTGAACCCCAAATAATTCGTGGGCTGGTGACCCAAAAACCAAAATAAAGCTCTCTGGGATAGAATGCGCCAGTCTTCCAAACAGAAAGTCACCAGCAACTTAAGTATTCACTGCAATATAATCGCCACAAAGTCATTATTCTGTACAACCATACAAATGTTTAATGATATTTTTGCGACAATATTAAATTTATAGATTTCAACAAGAAAAAAAAATTTGTTTTCTTCAAATAAAAACGACATATAAGAGAATACAGCTCATATTGAAAAATATCAGCTTCTTTGTTTTTCATCGCGCTTATCAAGATTAGAAATCAGCATAAGTAATCAGCTTCATGTGCGCGTATCTGATGATGATGAACAGCTGACGAAACTGATGGTTTTTTTTTTTTGTTATGCGAAACAAGGAGGTAAAAATCTTCCAAAGATACCTGCCACAAGTTATGTCGGATTCATTAGCCTACCGACTAAAAAACCCCCTATCGCCTGAAGCCCCTTTCAATCCCTACGGCACCTCCGAAGCATTCCTTCGCAGGGAGGGATAGTAAGCTTAAAATTAAGTAGGCGCCATTGTTCGGTCGTACATTCGAGCACCCATCATAATGTTGGCAATTTCAGAAGAGAAGTATGCCCAGTCATCCACCGATGTTTCCATGCGCCTTACAATCTCATGTGAGCTGCAAGGATATCCAAGGCGCGCATACACTCTTCGTCGAACCGCTTCGAAACGGGGGCACTCATGAAGAAGATGCTCCGGATCCTCCACGACATCTCTGCACAGACCACAGAACGGATCCGCAGCGAGCCCAAACCTGTGGGATACTGCCTGAAAAAGCCATGGCCAGTTGCGAATTGAGTAAATTCGAACTCTACATCACCAAAACGACGCTCAAGACAATTCATAATATTTGGGATAAGCTGGTGTAACCTCCGCGACTCTGCCCTACTCCACCTGTGCTGCCAAATGTTCAGGTATCTGGACTTAATCTCCTCCATGTCTGCTACCTGAGAGGATGCACGTGCGATTTACTTGTCCCTGGCAGCCAGGGCTTCCAGATCGATTGGCAGTCTGCCTGCAAGGACACCCGCCGCATCGTCTGCCACTGTGCGATACGCCCTACAAATCCTGAGGTTAGCAACCCTGTGAGCACTCCTTATACCACGAATGTATGACTTGGTTGTAAATGCCCCGGCCCAGATTGGATCCGCATAAAGCACTATGGATTGACTCACCGAACCTAGCAGAACCCGAGATTGTTGTCTGGGTCCCCCTAGGTTTGGGAGAGTCCTGGCCAGTTTTTGTGTGATGGCAGCTGCGTTTTTGACTGACTAGTTTAAGTGCCACTTGAAACATAGTCGATGGTCCAAGAGTACACCCAGGTATTTGATGCAAGGCCTCGACTCAATAGAATGGCTCCCAATTCTAACCGAGAGTGTTTCCACCTTTTTTTTGGAGTTCATAAGAACCAACTCGGTCTTATGCTCCGCCAGACCAAGGTGATTCTGTGTTAGCCATCTCCTCGACGCTGTTACTGTCCTCTCTATTTTGGATGTGACCTCGCTCAGAGTCTTTGTTACCACGACAATAGCAATGTCATCCGCATATCCGACGATCTCCATCAGGTTTACAAATCCGCAGGATGCCATCATACATGACATTCCACAGAATTGGACCTAGTACCGAACCTTGTGGGACACCGCCAGTAATGTCAAATGTCCTAGTGCCTTCTTCCGTGTCACAAAGTGGTACTCAGGAGAC
Organism: Amiota communis; assembly: GCA_037043315.1. NCBI lineage: Eukaryota > Metazoa > Arthropoda > Insecta > Diptera > Drosophilidae > Amiota > Amiota communis. The sequence goes on from JBAMAV010001061.1 coordinate 940,769, forward strand.
ACAGGGGCCTATACGAAGATGGTAGCTCTGGGGGCAGGTATCCTTTCGGGATGAGAACCAGCCGTTGCTTCTTCCAGCATTTGGGGAAGAGTCCTTCTCTCATGCACCTTGAGAAAACCTCGCAGAAGACGTGAGGTTTCGCTGCAATGGCTCTCTTAAGGATGACATTTGGGATGCCATCCATCCCAGGCGATTTGTTTACCTTCACCCTACTCAAAGCCGCTTCTAGCTCAAGAGTGGTGATAGTGGGCACATTCTCATCTGCAACCTCAAATGGTTGAAGTACCACTGACGCCTTGAGGCCATTGAACTTGCACGTTACAATTTTGTAAGCGCTGCCCCAAGGATTCTGATCCACTTCACCTATCAGTCTGCAAAAGGCATTTCGCTTGCTCCTGCAGATCTCCTTGCTTAGTAGGAACTTTTTGTGCCTAAATTCATCGAGGAAGAGAAGAGTATCCTGAGAAGCAGGATTCCTCCTTCTGCTGCGCTGGAATCTTCTCCGTAGTTGATGGCACTGCGAGCGAAGTTCCGCTATTTCATCAGTCCACCAGTAATTAGGCTTCCTGCCATTGCTTCTAGTCTTCCTAGAGCCATCGCACATTCTTGTGTGGCCCTGCATAAGTTGCCCGGATTGCTGACACGCATTACCAGGCGCTACTTCAAACTCGGAGATAAACAAATCCAGTGTTTCCTTATCCAGCTTCCAAGTTTTCCAAGTGATACCCAGGGCCCGCTTCCTCAATCTCAATCTTGATATAGTGAACCTTCTCTGAGGGGAAATACAAATTTGTATCGCAAGGTGCTCACTATGGGTGTAGACATCTGCAACCTCCCATTTTATAGCACTGGCACTCGATGTGCTACAGATGGTGAGATCTATTGCCGAACTACCTCTCCCGCTGTCAAACGTGATTGAGTTGTCCAGCGATGCAAATGCTTCCAAAACAGCCCGTCCGCGCCTATTTGTGCTAGTATAACCCCATTCCACCGCCCATGCGTTAAAGTCACCGGCGATTATGAGTAAGGATCTATGCAAAGGTGAAACCATCATACGAGCAGGGCTTTCTACGCTCAAAGGAAGCATTGCCTTGTAGCCAGATAGCCGCTTTGCCACTAACATCCTGCGTCCACACATTGAAGTCTTCCTTCGGCCTATGGAACTCACTAACCAGTAGTACATCAGCTTTCCTGTCTATGGCTGTTTGCGAGAGTAAGTCCTGCGCTGCACTGCACCTATTTATATTAAGCTGCAGACACTTAATCATGCCTAGCTTTCAGATCACGCATGGTCTTCTTAAAGGCTTCACACTTGTAACTCCCAGAAGCATGTGCATTCTAACCTTCCGGGCAAATAAGACATGTGGGGTTTTCCCAACATTTTCCCTATTTTGAGCGGTCCGCACTATTCTTGCATCCTCTCGCAATGTGGCCTTACTACAAGCACTTGAAGCACCTTGTGGGACTTATATGTTGTCTCAGACGGCAACGAGCCCAACCCACCTTCAACGATCCCGCCTTAAGCAGAGATTCTGCCTGCTGAACCGGTAAGGTTATATTGGCTGTCTTCGTACCATCTCTAGCAAATCTCATTGCTTTAATGGCAATGCTGCTGAGCTTGATTGCAGAAAATTGCCTGGTCTGGTAATGGCTGCTCTCAATTCTTCTGCCTCTGTTACTTCATCCTGATCACGACATTCTATAACTTCTAGCTGGGACAGCGATTTCACCGTTGCACAGCTCTGCAAGGCTTCCTTAATCTCATCCTTTAGGGCTTCCGTCTGTGCACTACCTTTCTTAGAAAGTTGGAAAAGAATTTCTCCCTTGGCCGTTCTGCGTATCCTGCTAACGTTATCGCCAACTTTCTGGAGCTCAGGTTTCCCTTTTATCTTCCTTAGGATGTCTGCATAGGATAACTCCGACGCTTTAGTAATGACTAGAGCATCGGGGCGTGTTCGGCGAGACCTTACTTCACTTTTTTAGGTGGTGGCTTGGAAGGTGCCACACCCTTATTTTCAGGGGATGGTCGCTGCGTTTCCGTCTTCTTTTTCCGCTTCTTCCGATGCTCAGCTACTTGCCATTTATTCTTCTTTGGCTTAGGGTTTTCATCTGCAACCCTCAATGTAGACGAGCCGCTATCAGGATTATTATTTACACCTGATATCTTTACAGAGGGTGGATCCTCCTTCGCTACAATTACGCTAACCGCACGCTTCACCTGTGCTCTCCCAACTGTCTGTACACCGACCGTGGCGACGCTCACTGCTAGCCAGACAGGATGCAACTAGCAGAAACTGAAATAGGGTCACCTAATGCAACACCCACCTCTTTCTCCTTTACTTCTGCATTCTCATTTGTTTGTGCCGACGGCGTATTCTCCACTGCAGCATTTGTTATTACCACCTCTGGCACAGTTTCTGATTACTTTGAAAGGAGAGGGCACTTCATTTGCGCAAGCTACCTCCCACGGGATCGTTTGTGGAGCTTCGACTTATCTTGGAGGCGAGCGACACATCTTGCTGCTCCGCCTGAAGTCCAAATCTCTAGATGAACTTGTAGTTTAGTGCGCTACGGCAATGGCCAATTCTTCCCGGAAAAATTTAACATTTCTTTTTTTAGTTTGCCAGCGCATCGTGTGCAGGGGAGCGGGCCGTAATAGTCAGGAACGGGTATACCCTTGGGACAGAGTCCCTACCCCAGTTCCCTGAGGCCTGACCTACACTTTACCAGTCCCGGAATACGCGGACGGACTGGAGCTCGCCCGGGGCAACGCAGCTTACTGAACTGCGTCCAATGTACACTCCCTGACCAGGGTCCAAAGTGGCTAGTTTCTGACCACGTCACGCCTGCCGCTTCGGCAGAGCAGGCTCGCATCACCCATTCACCATCATTAGCGGAAAAATTAACAACGATTCGGAGACTCCCAGCGCGACGTGATCGGTCATCTCCGCGTTTTAGGGCTACCGCCAGGCTTATATTACTGCCGACCTATCAGGTTCAGACGCAGACCATGAAGCCGCCCAATATGGGAACAGACGCTCTTGGACTTGGGAAAGCTTATTTCGAAGGGCGGCTTCCACTCGCCCCGTCACGAGAACTTCACAAAGGTGTGTAGACTTTTAAGCTACCCCTTCCATTCTCGCCGCTCATTGGTCGGGGACTGCTTATTCATTATTCGCAGCTAACCTACATATCTGCAGGCCGTCCACTATTCGCCACCTGTGACCCCCACTCTAGCTTGAGCAACGCCGGATGATGGTTTGGAATAGCACACCTGTCGCCCAATACTAACAGCAATTTACCAAGAAGTATTCTTTCAAACACTTTAGAGAATACCGGTAGCAAGCTGATCAGTCTATATGAATTTAAACTACTTTCCGGCTTACCAGGTTTAGGTACCATACCTATAACTGCCCATTTCGAAGGAAAGTGGTGAAAAAAAAAGTGGGATGATTGCGTAGAATAGCAGAACAAGAAAGAGAACACCTTGATTAGGCAGGGCTTTAGCAACCTTACCGTTCATACCGCCATATCCGGGGACAAGGTTTCTGGGTAAACAAGCCAGGAGCTTAGTGGTCAAGACCGTCCATACGTGGTGAGGGGCCACATCCTACTAGAGGTTTTCCTGCAGTTACTGAATATGCCGGATCTAGAGAAGTAAACTCGATAAAATCCGCAATCCCGGGTGTATAACAACCGTGCCCATGGGATGAATGGCACTGCGTGAGTGTGTCTGATAACGGTGGACTCCGGATACCTGGCGACCTCCGGTTTAAATTTTAGCCATGCCGAGGTACAGGGAGCTATGATCCTACACTGGTGGACCAAAATATGAATAACAATAAACAAAATAACATACAAAACAACAACAAAACAGAGGAGAACGAAATGGAGCTCGAGATGAGCTCCGAGGACGAGTTACTTGCCTCAAGCCAAGAACTAGTTGCCGCTGACAGCGGGCAAGCTGTTGCGTCAACAGCAGCAGCAACAACTACGTCGGTGGCTATTGGATATAGCGGCAAACCGACAACATCAGAAAAATTGGCCAGCCATAGCGCAAGTCGGAAGCGCTGGTCAGGAAGAACCTGTACCAAAGAGGCCTCTTCATCTTAGGCAAGATTGCCAAAAATGTGGAGAGTGGGACGGTACATGAGTTCGACTACGCCGACAAAATCAAATACCAGACCGTGGTGGACGAGTACGAGGAGTACATGACCACTCACGTGAAACCTGTAAAGGCGACTTAGCGTTATCGATCTCAGGATAAGACCATTACAAATGAAAATACTAGGAAAAGTAAAGTTGCCAATAAGTGCCAAAAGGCTTTTCAGGGACGTCGCTCGAGATGAGCTGACTGTGGCACTCGTTGATGAAGCCACCAACGGCGGTAAGTAGGTGTTGGAGAAATGGGGGAGATTGAGCCCAGATTAACAGATCTCTGATCTGTCTTCGTCTCCACAAGGATTCGACTCTTCTGTGGTTCTCCGTGGCTGCAGGGTGATCAAATGTGACGATCTTTGGAGTTCCTGGGTAAATTCATTGCCAAGATAAGCAATACTTGGGAGGGCTTAAGGCTTAAGCTTATCCCAGCTCGGGACATCCCAAGGCGGCCGAGCACGCCAAGGTGCTACAGCTTCTGCATCGGCAGAAACATACCAAACTGAAAATTTTCTGGTCATCGGACGAAGAATCGGATAATTTGCAGGCTGCAGACAAGCTGATAGATGACCAAATGCTTCAGGACGAAGCAACAAGCATGCCAGAAAAAATCAACTACCGATTCTGAAGGTCGTGCAGATTAACCTTAAGCATTCTAAGAAATCCTCGGATAATCATTCCGTTCTCCTAGGTGAGGAGGACGTTGACATCTGCATCGTCCAAGAGCCTTGAGTCAGAGGTACTGACATTCATTATTAGTAGTTCCAATTTGTTAGTTTGTAATAGAGGCAATACATCCACATTTACATTCCCTAGTACAGCAGGCTTCCCGGGATGGGAAGAGGTACAAGACATAACTCTTCTGTCCGAGAATTCAGCGGTTCAGGTTGAGAACTGGAGGGTATCCAACAAAAGATATTTCTCGGATCACAGTTGGATACTCTACAATCTGAGTTGGGGATGTTCTTACAAGAGTATGTAAATCGAAACTGAAAACTTTTACACACTCGAATATTGACTCCGAGGACGAAATTGAAAGGAGGGTTCAATATCTTGAGGAAGCTTTCGGCAAAGCGTATAAGATATCCTGTCCAATTAGAAGGAACCATAAAACTTTCCCACAGTGGTGGAACGAAGAGCTCTCGAAGCTCAGAGAGAAAAGAGAAAGCTTTTCAATCAGTGTTACAGGGATAAGAACTGGCAAGTATACAAAGACTGTCTCAAGACTTAGATAAAAGCCATCATAAAAATGGCCTGGAAGGAATTTTGTGAGTCGATCGAGTCTACTTCTGTCTCAGCAATACTGGGAAAGGTTCTGTCCAAGGAACGTGTAAGCCCCTCTTTCCTGAAAAAGGATGATGGAACATGGACAGAGTCATCTGCTGACCTCCTTCTTAAAACACACTTCCCTGACTGTAAAGGCGTGACAACAGATTCTAAAGTACCCATACGGTTACGGCAATGTTCACAAGACGTTGATTCGATCTTTACAGAGCACAAGATCACGCACTCAATCAATACGTTTTCGCCCTATAATATGCAATTTACAACAAAGTACATCATGTTGATGGGGTTTTTCGTTCACACCGGATATTTTGCATCACGAACAGCTGTTTTTTGTTTTGGTTTTACACACACGTGGAACTTGCGAGCACGTTGGTTAAATAAAAACTAAAAGTTTGTGAAAAATACGTGATTTATAACATTTTGCAACATAAGCAAATAGTTCTTGCAATTCCCTTTTTCTTTCCTGATACTTATTTTATTTAATTTTTTTAAAAAAATTGACAATTTATGGTTTACTTAACAATGTTTTGTGCCATTAACTGCTGTTTTTGATGCCACTGGCGGAAAAACACAAAACCAACTTGGAAGCACTAGGTAAAACTTGGCGACACTGTTAGAAAATGTCTAGAGTGACCATTATTAATTTTCATACCAAGGCACATCAGTTCTTGATGCGACTATTGATCCCAATCACATTATACAACAACAACTCCTGAATGACATCATTTTCCTTGTGGTTCTTGTCGAATCTGATACGTATCAGTAGGCACATCAATATTGATGTTGATGTGCTTTGGTGTAAATTGCATATAAATCACCTGGCATTGATGGAATTCTTCCGATAATGCTACAAAATCTACGGGACAAGGTTGATTTTAGGGCATGCATCCATCTAACAATAACAATTCCCAAGAAAGGGGACCTGAGTATCTGCAAAAACTGGCGAGGTATCACGTTGCTAAACACAATTCAGAAGATTCTAGCCTTTATAATTCTCGATCGTATTTCCCCGGCCCTAAACACCGTTTTAAGACCAGAGCAGAATGGCTTTAGACCACGCAGATCCTGCGTTGACCACATCAACACCCTAAGGATCATCATCGAACAATCGGCCGAATGGCACTCCCCGCTTTTCCTTCTCTTTGTTGATTTCGAGCGCGCTTTTGACACCATAAACAGGAACGCCATCTGGGATGCGTTGCGTAAAAACGGCGTACCTGATAAGATAACTAGTCTTATCAGAGAGCTCTACACCGATGCAGAATGCTGCGTCCGTTTCAAAGGCAAGAACAGCGAGAAATTTGAAATAACGAAGGGAGTGCGCCAAGGCTGCGTGTTGTCACCCTTGCTATTCATTCTAGTGCTCGACGGTGTATTAAGGAAAACAAATCAAGAAGTTCCTGACGGCATCCAATGGAATCCCTTTCAAAAATTATGCGACCTCGACTACGCGGACGACATTTGTTTTCTCTCCCACTCACTAAATGGCATAAAGAAAAAACTTGAGAGACTTGTTGAAAACGCGCGGCTAGTAGGCCTGAAGGTGAACATGGCCAAGACAAAACTGATGCGGATGGAGACCCCGGTAACAGAACCCTTGACTTTTCATATGGATGGGGTAACCGGCTCAATTGACGACGTTGACCAGTTCACCTACCTGGGTGGCGTGATCACAAAGGACGGAGGAGCAGACGTTGATGTCGATGCGCGCATTTGCAAGGCTCGTGCAGCATTTTTCAAGCTCAAAAAGATATGGGACTCAAATGTTTTATCTCGCAATACCAAACTGAAAATTTTCAATACAAGTATTAAGCCAGTCCTCCTGTTTGGCTCGGAAACCTGGAAGGTGACTGAGGTGATCTGTAATAAATTGCAGACTTTTATAAACAAATGCCTACGCATTATCTGTCGCTTTTTCTGGCCAAATACAATATCAAATGAAGACCTACTCACCCTTACCCGCAGCGCTCCCATAAACTTGGAAATTAGAAAAAGAAAATGGGGCTGGATCGGTCACACACTGCGGAAGGAAAATGACTTGGCGAAAACGGCGTTTGAATGGAACCCGCAAGGGAAAAGGAGTCGTGGTCGCCCGAGGATGACATGGATCAGAACGGTGCGCAGTGAGAGCGAAAAATTCGGTTCCTGGAATCAGATCAAAAACTATGCACAAGACAGAAGTCGCTGGAGGAGTCTAGTTTCCGCCCTATGCACTAACTAAAGTGCGGCACTATATTATAAATTTAATTGTAATGTAGTGTCAAGGAATGTATATATATATATATCCATCTAAACCATGTACCAATGAGCTGGAGAAGAGACAAGGCAGTCTTCATACCAAAGGCAGGGAAAATTGGTCATGAGTCCGCAAAAGATTTCAGGCCAATCAGCCTAACATCGTTCCTCTTGAAGACGATGGAAAGGGTATTGGAGCTTCATTTTCGAATCATTATTGGTAAATTTCACATCTCGACTTGCCAACACGCGTACCTCAAGGGTAGATCCACGGAAACGGCTCTACATGACGTAGTCTGTACGGCAGAGAGGGCGATTTACTATAAAGAATATTCTCTTGCAGCCTTCTTAGATGTAGAGGGTGCTATCAATAATGTTAGCACACGTGCTATCCAGGATTCTCTAGCTACGATTGGCGTAGAAGAAGACATTGGGATATAGATAGTAAACATGCTAAAAACAAGAACAGTACAGTCACAGTTAGGTAACTTGACTTTAACTAGATATGTCAGTAGAGGGACACCACAGGGCGGAGTAATCGCTCCACTGCTGTGGCTGTTAGTCATAGACAATATACTCAATGTATTAGAGGAGACGGGGGAAAGGGTAGTCACGTATGCGCACGACGTTGTGATCATGGTATCAGGGATGTTTCCTGTGTGATAAGCAACATCATGCAGGAAGCTCTGGGGAAAGTGTTAAGGTGGGCCGCAGGATGTGGTCTAAACGTTAACTCAAGCATGACAGAACTGATGCTTTTCACAACGAAGATAAAAATACCGGCTTTCCCCCTTCCTCTTCTGAATGGACAACAGCTTTATCTTTCTAATAAGGCCAAGTACCTGAGAGTTATGCTGGACGCTAAACTCAATTGGAAATTCAATATAGAGTTACGGGCTAGGAAAACCTCTGTGGCCTTTCACTCTTGCAAGAGATTGCTTGGGCAAGAGATGGGGCCTACGCCCTAATATAGCAGGATGGATGTACATAGCGATAGTACGTTCGATACTTACATACGGTACAATTGTTTGGTGGCCAGATCTAAAAAAGAGCTATATAGTGCACAATCTAAGCGGTGTGCAGAGGTCGGCTTGTGTAGGAATCACAGGAGCCATGCGCACGTGCCCCTCGGCAACACTGAACGTACTGCTATATCTTCTCCCAATTGACCTCCACATCAAAAACATTGTCTGCAACAGCGCGGTACGGTTAAAAGAAACCATATGGACATAGTAAAATAGTAGAAGTGGTTAAAAATCCTATGTTCAAAAGTATATAGCGTTGAGAGCGACTTCAAGTTAAAATTTCCTACCAGGATGGAATGGAAAGAAAACAGTTTTCAGAGTGACTATGACATTTCAATCTTTACGGATGGGTCAATTATGGAATGTGGTGTAGGTGCAGAGGTGCACTCACCATATATAAACTTCCAACTCTCTTTCCGGCTACCTGATGAGGCCACAGTCTATCAGGCAGAGAGAGGCATGTCGGCTGGCAGGAAATAACGTACAAGAAGGTCGTAATAAAGCTATCTTCGTTGATAGTCAAGCGGCACTCAAAGCACTGCAATCCACCACTATGTCCAAGCTCGTTAAGGTATGCACGTTGGCAATAAGTGAGCTAAAACGTCAAACTGAGAAGGTTGACGAACTAGCTCGTTTTGGTGCTTCCCTGGATATATCGTTAGCGGAACAGATCTCTATTCCACTGGCGGTCGTCAAAAGGAGTAACTGGCAAACAGACGGTGGAAAGATCTTGAATCTTGCAGAGTGGCACGTGCTACCTGGCCTAGTTACAACGAAAATAGGTCACTTAGACTCATCAATAGAAGACGCTCGAATACCGCAAGGACCACAGCGGTTTTTACTGGTCACTGGTGTGTAGGGAATCAACCGGAGAGACTGGGTACTCCGTTCAGAAGCCATTGTAGAAGCTGCGGAAACGTAGAGGAAGAGGAGTCACTCACCCACTTTCTATGTCAATGCCCAGCCCTGGCAAAGGCTAGAAATAAGTTTCTGGGCAAACACATCACTGACTACCTCTCGGACTGTTAAGTCACATGTCCAGACGATCTACTAAAATACCTAAATTCGACAGGTTGGATTTAGTAATACTGATTGCGTTCGGCGAGGAAGTGTATTCAAAACGTCACTCTAGTGCTAATTGTGGCTCGTAGTGGACTATACGAGTCAGACACGGAAACTAACTAACCAACCAACCGTCATATCCAGGCGCTTTGTTAGTTTTGAGATTTTTTAACTGCTCGCGAGTCTCAGACGGAGTAATGTGCAATATGGGTGTTGAGCTTTGACAGGGGACGCACAAGAAGGCACTTGTACAGTCTTCGTCCTATGGAGAACGGCGTGAAGCGGTCCTCTAATTCGTCTGCGAAATAATCTGCCTTTTCTTTGTTAGAAAAGCACCATGAACCATCTGCACGCTGTATACGCACTTGCTTCAACGGCTGTCTCTTAAAGTTACGTGTCGCCTTCCATAACTTAAAGCCGGATTTATTGTTTGGATCAGCATTGCGAAGCAGATTAGAAATTAGCATCAGCAATCAGCTTCTGTGTGCGCGTATAATTGGGGCACGCTGATTACTGAGCTGGTTGGTAATGATGATGAACAGCTGACGAAACAAAATGAAACACAAGACATTGAATCATTCGTTTTATGTTACATGATATTGATTCTGGAATAAATGTGATATTGATCAACCTTTTTTTTAAGGTTTTATTGAATTTGTTTCTTTTTAATAACAATATGCACAAAGTAAACAAGATACTATAACATTTCATCGCGCTTATCAGGATCAGAAATCAGATTCAGCAATCGGCTTCACGTTCGCGTATCCAAAGAGCACGCTGATTACTGACCTGATTGCTGATATTGATGTTGATGAACAGCTGACGAAACAAACTCACTCACAAAAGTTTGATCCACTAGTTTTTTTACATGATATTGATTCTTATATCAATGTGATATTGATATTGATTCATGATGCAAAGTGAAATCAATATTAATTCATAAGTTATTGTGATATTAATATTGATTCATGATTCAATGTATTTTTTTTTCGTTATTTTCACTTGTTTTTTCAGTAAATAAAATCGACATTTAATATTGGTTTCACATTGAGCATCCAATGCAGCATTCATATTGCATTTTGCATTTTCGGAACAGCTGATTTTTGTTTTCGTTACACACACACGTGCAACTTTGGCTTAATTAAAACTAAAAATTTGTGAAAAATACGTGATTTAGAACATTTTGCAATGGATGCAAATAGTTCTTGCAGCTCCCTTTTTCATTTCTGCTACTTATTTTATTAATCGGTGTAATAGACTGCTTAAAATTGCATAATTTTTAATCTGGTGTTTACACTGATTTTTTTTCCTTTTTTTTTTGTTGTAGATTTTTTCAAATATTTTACAATTGCCATCGGAACAGCTGTTTTTTATTTTGGTTATACATACACGTGGAATTTTGCGAGCACGTTGGCTATATTTAAACTAAAAATTTGTAAAAAAATACGTGATTTAGAACATTTTGAAATATATGTAAATAGTTCTTGCAGCCCCTCTTTCATTCCTGATACTTATTTTATTAAAATGTTTTAAAAAAATTAACAATTTATATTTTACTTAAAATGTTGTCAGCTGATTTATGTTTGGAGGGGAAAGAAAAATTAGAAAAAGAGCCAAAATGAGCTAAAAAAAAGGCAAAAGTTTTCCAACACTACTAAAGCGACCAGTCGACAGTTGATTACAAACCTGATTTTTTTTCAATCTAATTATAATCAACCTTGATTACCAAAGCAACAACCTTCAGTGACGTCACTTTACCCTGTGGTTGTTGTAAAAATAATCAGATTTTTTTACCTGATTATGGAAAAATCTGATTTTTCCTTCAGTCTAAACCGACTATAAGAGAACATTGCGCATATTGAAAAATATCAGCCTCATCGTTTTTCATTGCGCTTATCAGGATCAGAAATCAGCTTCATGTGCGCGCATACTGAAACACGCTGAATACTCACCTGATTGCTGATGTTGATGTGGATGAACAGCTGACGAAACAAACTCATTCACAAAACTTTGATTCATTCGTTTTTTTTTTTACATGATATTGATTCTGAATAAATGTGATATTTTTGTCCCAAAAAAGATACGAGTATTAGGTATAGTCAAAAGTCTGATTCAGATGAAAATTAAACAATCACAATCAATGGGAAAACCTCCTAAAAAAATAATTTACGTTTTGTAATATTCTTTTTTTATGTTATTGAATATTTCACATACATATAATTTCGTCAGGTTGGTTACTTTTGAGACTATCCTCGTATATATTGTCTATGATTTTTTTTTGTAAATTATTTTTATGTATTGATTAATATTTATGCACATATGCACGTGTACATATACAATTGAATCAATGCGTATCAACCATGTGCGCTGAGGTATAAGCAAAAGCAACGGAATACGTATTTGAGAACATACCTTTTTTCGTTTATAATTTAGTGTATTAATGTGCTGACCCTTTTTTATATTATCATACTAGCTGTTCAGACTTATCGTCGATTCTTCTTTGTTGTCTGATGGTTGTGTCTTACTTGCTTATTCATTGTGCGACTGTCGTAAACATACCTACATACATACTTTTTCTCATATCTCTTATTGTATGCTGGTGTGAGTTTCATCGCAAAGCACACTGTTTACATTTCTTTTTGGAATGAATGTATCACCAATGAATGTATACCCAAGAAGAAGAGTATTTTAGATTTTAGACTCCTACTACATTTAAGGAAATCCCAATTCAGCATTTAAGAGTTTCTAGAAGAGAGTATTTTGTGTGTTATATTTGTTGGTCATGTTTAAATTTTTTACCACGCCTCTATTCATGCCATATCTAAAGATCAACATTGTACGAAAGTATAATTTATATTTTTTAGATTATTATTTTCCATCATTTCTTTACTTTATTGCATATTATAATAATATATAATTGATTTACGTTTGCCAATATTTTTAAATCAATTCAAACGCGAACCATTAAATATCTCGACACATGAAAAAGTGAACTTATACCACTTTCAAAAATAACAGATCATAACACACGAAATAGGCGAAAGAAAACAACGAAAAAAAAGGCAGCGAAATTTTTGTCTGTGGTGCATCGAACACGGCTGCCGATAAGTCGGATGAGAGAATTCTGCCGCAAAGTAAGATAATGTAAAAGGGGTCTAATCAGATTTTTCAACAGATGTGATGAGTGAGACACGTGCATAGACTACTTAATGTGAGTTTTGCCAAGTTTAGGCGTCCAAGTGAATTGGGTTTTTCGTCTTACCATTCTTTCTTCTGCAATTCTTTGGTGAAGTGATAAGTAGATGCTGAAAAAGTAAATTAACGAAAATTGTAAAGAAGATCAGAAGATTTGATTTAGTGCTAATGGATCAGTTTTCGCATGATTTGACATTAGCGCTGGAGGAAACGTCGCTTATGGTCAGAGCGTGCGGTGTCAGTAGATGGGGGACGCGTCGAAGAACTCGATCGACTGGCAATTTGCGTAAGTAAAAAGTTTTTTTACAATTCAGTTTAAATTGAAGAAGAATCCAAAAGTTACGATATATGATGGTTATTATATGAATATAGCATGTGCACCACAACCGACAGAGGATTCATCTAGCAGCCCAACTGACATTATTGCAAACGCACATAACCATCAAAATCATATAGCTGGCGCAGGTGGTGGTGCAGGTGGTCATCCATCATCATCATCACTAACATCATCACATGCCAACAAATCCAACCTTGATGGACTGGCAATGCATATTAATTCAACGCTGCCGGCCAGCGATGACTCTGATGAGAAACACCAAAGTGCTCTTCCTTTGCGCCTGCCCTGTAAATCATCACTGAATGCAGCAGTTCGTTTAGGCACCCTTGAATCTGATTCACTTAATGAGACCAATTTCAGTCCAACAAGGTGAGATTCAGATTAAGCTTATTGCTATGTCATATCATATGGTATGATTATGAATTTGTTTTAGGTTTTATAAACCAAGCTCACGAAGAAAGCGTAAAATGAAACGCATGTCGATGGAATTCGATTTGATAACAAACTCTTCAAATGTGCCTAATTCTTATACAGAATCACAATCAGCAGCAGCATTGCAGCCATCAGTGTTAAGTTCAAATTTAAGAAACAGCATGGTGTTGCCAGATGGCAGACACATGACAGCCGACGCAATGCTGCCTTCATCAACCGGAACAGTGCGTAAACGTTTACTCAAAAATGACGTCAATGCAAATGCAAATGCAAATACAAGAGACATAAATTGTGTTGGTGGGGGCGGCATTCGTTCGCATCATAATATATTTTTTTGTGGTAAACGCAAACGTTCAAATCGAGATCGCTATCAAGAGCAACATGGTGGCATGATGGCAGCTGCAAGGCAGGCAGCACATTATCAAGTATCATTGAGTATGCCAAGGCATCATCATCATCATCTTAATCATCATGTAAATATTGATGAATATCGAAGTATGCGTCCACGTAGCTTTTCGTCTACATCTAAACCGCACAGTGATCGCTTGCTGCCGCTAAATAAGGGTTTGGTCTCGAAGATTGAACGCATTTCATCACAATTGCAAAAGACTGACAATCCTAATAAAAGTTCCATTAAACCTGATATTATAACGACAACAAACAACATGCAAGAAGCAACAACAACTGATAGTGGAATAGATGCCTTAAATGCAGTGGAAGCTTTAGTGCCTACTATTGCCGATGATGAATCTGCCTTATTATTAAATAAAGAGACAAAAACATCTGGACAACAACAACAACAGCCTATCATGCTTCAACTTCTTAAGGAACAAGAACTGCAGCAACCTTTTCTAGGTTATTATCGTAAAAAACCAACACATCACATGAAGGGTGGAATGGGAATGCAGGGTGCCCATACCCATCCACCATCATCTATAGTAACATCATCAGCCGGAGGCGGAGGAACAGGGGGAGGAGGAGGTTCAACAAAAACGATACGCAATCGCACAAGACGTGCTCAAAAACTTAAGTTTGGCTTTTTAGCTGAAGATCTGCAACAGGCAATGGATTGCAGTGATTTAAATGATTTCTTAAGTTCAAGTTCTATAAGTTCTTCATCGGATAGTGAGGATGACCATCATCATCATAGACCTAACGATACAGATCGTGAAGGTGATGATGAGCTCACAGATTGGCCAGGCAATTATGAATTTGGTGGTGGTGGCGGTGGAGTAAATTTTAAATTTGATCCCAAACGTAAATTAACTAAAAAATCAACATTACCACAAATACGATCAGATGATACACTTGGTGGCGAAGATGATACACTTATGTCTGGTCCAGAAATCGGTGGTCCAGTACCACTATCACTGGCTGCATCCTCCTGCATTGACGTTTTGCCAAATTTATCATCATCATTTGATATGGCGACAGTGGCAACATCTGAAACAACTACACCAACACCACGGTTCCAAGCATCTGAACCCATACGAATAGCAACCCAACGAAATACAGATTATCGTGTTGTTCCCAATAACAATGTCGATGATGATGATGACATGAGCTTTGATATGATATGTGGTGGTGCTGATGGTGAGCCTATTTTAAAGCAAATCGAAAGTGAAATGTCTGGTGAAACATCGAATCCATTCTTATCCTCATCACCGGTTCTATCAACAGAAGTTCGTGAGATACGCGCCGGTTGTCGACGCATTAAAGTCGAACGTCCTGGCTTTAGCATTAAATTAAGTGTCAATGAACGTTTAGCACGCTTCCTTCAAGATCCAAGACAAACACATATTCGTTTGCCAGATATTGAGATTTATGAACATGATAGTTTATTGAACTTGGCAACATTGTATTCATTGGAAATGACACTGGATAATGGTTGTGCTGTTTTAAATAAAACCAGGTAAGTGATTTGACTATGGCTCTGTAAATTCAGTTAGTATAATTAATGATGATCCTATCCCATTCTAGTAATACCACACAAACAGTCAGCATTGATCAACAGCAGCAGCAGCAGCAGCATAACTTTCATAATCATCGTCATAGTTTGTTCTTTAGTGATTTCAAACGTCGTTGCTATGATGATGGCAAAGGAAGTAATCTACTACCACGTAAATAGGACATATACATATATATATATATATATTCCATATACCATATACTTATGAGTATATAGCAGAGCAAAATGGAACGCAGTGCATGTTGATGCAAGTCTCTAATTTTAACATATAGAATATGTTTGATTGATTTCGATTTGATGGGCAAAAACGCAATTTATCATCATCATCATCATCATCATATTTTTAATTTATGTAAGACATTTTCATATTATTATTTTTTTAATTTTATTTTACTTTATTTTTAATTTTTAAATTCACAATTCCTTATAACAATTTTAAGTATCTCCAATCAGAAATCGTTACAAAAATCATCCCATGTAACTTCGGTTTTTCCGAAGCTTATCATCACATACATTGCGCACATAAATGTATGCAATCACAAAAGTCTGCTGCATGGCGGGGGTCTTCAAATCAATCATATCATAATGATTTTTTATGCAGATTCGCATTAAATTGTATAATTTTACTTGATTAGAGCATAATATTCACCCACATCCTATATGACTGAGCGACTAGAATCAAAAGAAAATTTGCCTTCACTAATTACACAGATATAATAAGTAATAATTTTGTATATAGAAAACTAAACAAAATCAAAGCCTTATAGATATAGTCTTAGTTCAAGTCAAAGTTAATAGAAAAAATTACAAGAAATAATAGTTTTTTCGCACAAAAAATTTTTATTGCATAAATCATTCGGGTTACAACATGGTTTCTAGGTATATGAATGATATATAGAGTAGTTCGATTGGCTAAAGTGTTTGTCATCTGACAGAGTCATTGACTTTAATTGTTTATTGTTGGTCATTTATGCAGATGTCAGTGGGCTATACATATTAACTAAAATAGTTATATTGATAAGTATTGATGTTATTTGACATAAGTGGTGGGTGGAGGACATGAATGTATCTTTGTTTCTATTTATATATAGATTTAGTACAATACATCTTAATATAAATGCAGAAAATATGTCTTAGCAGCTGAATTGTTCTCTCGATTTATAAATATTAGATTCTGTTTATTTTTATATCTGTGGTAACAACTCAAAGTAGCTTAAGCCGAAAATTGAGTTTGAGCGCTATCATTATTTAACGCTTCAAAACACGTATTTCGACTAAAAAAATTGCAGAAAATACAGCTTAGAAACATAGTTCTATCTTTTTTACTTTAGTGTATTTAAGATTAAAAACATTGAAATAAAACCAAACATGAATCATTTTACACAAAATGGGCAATACCTCAAAAAAAAAGATTTTCGGCTTAAGCTACTTTTACTTATTACCATACATGTGTATATATATGTGCATTCAGTTTACAGACACTGTACCACAAATCCCTTCGAAACTTAAAGACAATGATGGGGAAATGATTAAGCAGTTATAGAAATTTTGGAAATATTGACCACAATTTATTAGAGCAAAACTAATCTTGATTTCAGAATCTCAAAACAAAGTATTGAGACATATCATCAATTAGGGATATTTGGATAAATCATATATAAATTTGTGTTCATCTTGGAATAGCATATAATGCAAAAATCAAGTGGACATTTCCAAAATTTTAGAAGTATTAGATGGTTTTTTTTATTATACTGACTGACTGACTGCCTGACTGCTTCTGGGGGATGGGAATACAATGGACAGTATTGAAAAAAGAACAAGAAGTTGTGTTGAACCCCATTCGAGATACAATTATCTGGATTATTTTTAAAAAAATACAGTAAGAAGGCTATCATTGGCTATGCCAAACATATAATACTCTTCACGCTCCTCCGAGTTGCATCCAACCTTCCTTTCTTAGCATCACATCAGTTAGAGTAGCAATTTTATTGTACTTTTATTCTTTATGAGTTTCTCATTTCATTTGGGTTTGTATGGGAGGTACCCCTCCTGGTAACCCTTGGATCATGAAATTTACATGGTTGATGAATATGGATCAGAAACTTATAGTGTCCAAATTTCAGTTCGATATGTTTAATGTACATTAATTTAATGGGGGGTTCGTATGGGAGGTACTCCCCCTAGTGGTCCGATTCTGCTGATTCCGACAAATGTGCAGCGTATGGTAAAGAGAAACTTCAGCTCTCTAGCTCAAAAACTGAGGGACTAGTTTGCATACAGACAGATGGACAGACGAACATGGCTAAATCAACTCGTCTCATCGAGCTGATCACAAATATATATACTTTATGTTGTCTGCGATGTCTCCTTCTGTGTGTCATGACAAACTTATAATACTATTCACTCCCGTGAAGAGTATAAAAATATTCTTAGTTATATGATGATGATTAATTTATCGAAATGGGGAAACTTCAAATGTTTTTTTTTTCTCTTTTTACAATTTACAACTTGAAAATTATTTAATTTTAACTTGTTGTTGCGGTAATTCAGTTTTATCTGCAGCCTCTATGGCAAATGTGCCCTATGTCAAGATAGTACAGTTTTAACAAAATTTAGTATTATGTAAGGAATCCCCTTCAAACAACTTAAACATCAAATTCAATGTTTCTTGCAAAGTCGAATGCAGGCTAGAAAGTTTCCCTCTTATAGGAACCCAAAATAAAGCTGTAGATATCATCCATCTTTAACCCAAATATTCAAATTTTTATTTATTATTTAATAGTTGGTAGTTTATGATGATGATGTTGTATTGATCTTATCCATTAACCATTCCGACAAATGTTTATTGTAGTGATTAAGATGGAAAATCCTATCCGGTGAATCCAGATTATCAAATCATCCATATAAACTCAATATATCATTTTTAAATTCGTTAGGGATATGTGATGGCATGTGCTTCATGTATGACTTCATCCGAATAATTTCAGTGTAAATAAAAAAGAACACGATGCATTTGTTATTTTCTAAATAAGAGCAAGTTGTTGTTGTGTGCAATGTATATGTATATATGTATGTATGTGCATCTGTTATATAGAAAACAATATACTTGCGTGTATACTACATGTACGTACATATATGTACAATACATCACAAAAGTATTTGTTAGTTTTCTTATTATTATTGTTGTTAACTTTAAACTTGAAACATTTAATTTAAATTGCTTCATTCAGATACATAAAGGGTATATTTTATAAATACGATATACATTGATATTTTTAATAATTTATTTTTGATATTCTCGCAAAAGCATAAAATTCCACCAAAGCCCAAACCCTTTTTGGAATTGATTCTACAAGTTTTGTTTCATTTCTCTCCATTTACAGACTTTTAAAGGATACCCGTCAGCATAATAAGTTGTTTATTGCTTCTTTGATTTGCCAAATGTTACTTAACCTGATCTTTTTTTATGTTGGGATAATATTTTATTAGGAGATTACGAAATAAAAAAAAATCCAAATAATTTTTGCAATGCCTCCTCATTGTAAAGTGGAAACATAAATTCCTTTGCTTTAGAAGATCTAGTCAATCATCTATTCACTTACGCCTAGGTTCATCGCATTTGTCGGCATGTAACGCGACTTGGGGAAGTGGAGTCGTAAGGCCCGTGACTCTTGCCGGGAGTCTCCTCTTCTAAATAATAGGTAGATAGATAATTGATCAATGTTTTTTAACGCCTGTACAATATGGTGAGCAATGTTTTCACCAGTGAATTTAACAATATCGACAAACATGAGAAAGTCTTGTATTTTATTCGTATCTACATCAAAATAGCAAATTCAAACGGCCAGTTGTTCACAAACAGAAACATCAGTAGTCTCATCTGCTATAATAGTAAAATATATTTTTTTTTTTGTTTGTAGGAACGGCTTTATGTATTACTTCAGAGTAGGTATCCCATTAAGATTAAGAGCACTCTTACATTGCCCTTAGAGGTCAATCATCTATTCACCTACGTCTAGGTTCATCGCATTTGTCGGCTTGTAACACCACTTGGAGAAGTGGAGTCGTAAGGCCCGTGACTCTTGCCGAGAGTCTCCTCTTCTAAATAATAGGTAGATAGATAATTGATCAATCTTTTTTAACGTCTGTACAATATGGTGAGCAATGTTTTCACCAGTGAATTTAACAATATCGACAAACATGAGAAAGTCTTGTATTTTATTCGTATCTGCATCAAAATAGCTAATTCAAAAGGCCAGTTGTTCACAAACAGAAACATCAGTAGTCTCCTCTGCTATAATAGTAAAATATATATTTTTTTTTTGTTTATAGGAACGGCTTTATGTATTACTTCAGAATGGTATCTCGTTAAGATTAAGAGCACTCTTCCATTGCCCTTAGAGGTCAATTATCTATTCACCTACGTCTAGGTTCATCGCATTTGTCGGCATGTAACACCACTTGGAGAAGTGGAGTCGTAAGGCCCGTGACTCTTGCCGAGAGTCTCCTCTTCTAAATAATAGGTAGATAGATAATTGATCAATCTTTTTTTACGCCTGTACAATATGGTGAGAAATGTTTTCACCAGTGAATTTAACAATATCGACAAACATGAGAAAGTCTTGTATTTTATTCGTATCTGCATCAAAATAGCTAATTCAAAAGGCCAGTTGTTCACAAACAGAAACATCTGTAGTCTCCTCTGCTATAATAGTAAAATATATATTTTTTTTTTGTTTATAGGAACGGCTTTATGTATTACTTCAGTGTAGGTATCCCATTAAGATTAAGAGCACTCTTCCATTGCCCTTAGAGGTCAATCATCTATTCACCTACGTCTAGGTTCATCGCATTTGTCGGCATGTAACACGACTTGGAGAAGTGGAGTCGTAAGGCCCGTGACTCTTGCTGGGAGTCTCCTCTTCTAAATAATAGGTAGATAGATAATTGATCAATCTTTTTTAACGCCTGTACAATATGGTGAGAAATGTTTTCACCAGTGAATTTAACAATATCGACAAACATGAGAAAGTCTTGTATTTTATTCGTATCTGCATCAAAATAGCTAATTCAAAAGGCCAGTTGTTCACAAACAGAAACATCTGTAGTCTCCTCTGCTATAATAGTAAAATATATATTTTTTTTTTGTTTATAGGAACGGCTTTATGTATTACTTCAGTGTAGGTATCCCATTAAGATTAAGAGCACTCTTCCATTGCCCTTAGAGGTCAATCATCTATTCACCTACGTCTAGGTTCATCGCATTTGTCGGCATGTAACACGACTTGGAGAAGTGGAGTCGTAAGGCCCGTGACTCTTGCTGGGAGTCTCCTCTTCTAAATAATAGGTAGATAGATAATTGATCAATCTTTTTTAACGCCTGTACAATATGGTGAGAAATGTTTTCACCAGTGAATTTAACAATATCGACAAACATGAGAAAGTCTTGTATTTTATTCGTATCTGCATCAAAATAGCTAATTCAAAAGGCCAGTTGTTCACAAACAGAAACATCTGTAGTCTCCTCTGCTATAATAGTAAAATATATATTTTTTGCTTGTTTATAGGAACGGCTTTATGTATTACTTCAGAGTAGGTATCCCATTAAGATTAAGAGCACTCTTCCATTGCCCTTAGAGGTCAATCATCTATTCACCTACGTCTAGGTTCATCGCATTTGTCGGCATGTAACACGACTTGGAGAAGTGGAGTCGTAAGGCCCGTGACTCTTGCTGGGAGTCTCCTCTTCTAAATAATAGGTAGATAGATAACTGATCAATCTTTTTTAACGCCTGTACAATATGGTGAGAAATGTTTTCACCAGTGAATTTAACAATATCGACAAACATGAGAAAGTCTTGTATTTTATTCGTATCTGCATCAAAATAGCTAATTCAAAAGGCCAGTTGTTCACAAACAGAAACATCAGTAGTCTCCTCTGCTATAATAGTAAAATATATATTTTTTTTTTGTTTATAGGAACGGCTTTATGTATTACTTC
The DNA here is from genome assembly GCA_037043315.1 of Amiota communis. Classification (NCBI taxonomy): domain Eukaryota; kingdom Metazoa; phylum Arthropoda; class Insecta; order Diptera; family Drosophilidae; genus Amiota; species Amiota communis. Next base: position 962,470 of record JBAMAV010001061.1, read on the forward strand.
AGAATGGTATCTCATTAAGATTAAGAGCACTCTTCCATTGCCCTTAGAGGTCAATTATCTATTCACCTACGTCTAGGTTCATCGCATTTGTCGGCATGTAACACCACTTGGAGAAGTGGAGTCGTAAGGCCCGTGACTCTTGCCGAGAGTCTCCTCTTCTAAATAATAGGTAGATAGATAATTGATCAATGTTTTTTAACGTCTGTACAATATGGTGAGCAATGTTTTCACCAGTGAATTTAACAATATCGACAAACATGAGAAAGTCTTGTATTTTATTCGTATCTGCATCAAAATAGCTAATTCAAAAGGCCAGTGTTTCACAAACAGAAACATCAGTAGTCTCCTCTGCTATAATAGTAAAATATATATTTTTTTTTTTGTTTATAGGAACGGCTTTATGTAATACTTCAGAATGGTATCTCATTAAGATTAAGAGCACTCTTCCATTGCCCTTAGAGGTCAATTATCTATTCACCTACGTCTAGGTTCATCGCATTTGTCGGCATGTAACACCACTTGGAGAAGTGGAGTCGTAAGGCCCGTGACTCTTGCCGAGAGTCTCCTCTTCTAAATAATAGGTAGATAGATAATTGATCAATGTTTTTTAACGCCTGTACAATATGGTGAGCAATGTTTTCACCAGTGAATTTAACAATATCGACAAACATGAGAAAGTCTTGTATTTTATTCGTATCTGCATCAAAATAGCTAATTCAAAAGGCCAGTTGTTCACAAACAGAAACATCTGTAGTCTCCTCTGCTATAATAGTAAAATATATATATTTTTTTTTGTTTATAGGAACGGCTTTATGTATTACTTCAGTGTAGGTATCCCATTAAGATTAAGAGCACTCTTCCATTGCCCTTAGAGGTCAAGGAACGGCTTTATGTATTACTTCAGAGTAGGTATCCCATTAAGATTAAGAGCACTCTTCCATTGCCCTTAGAGGTCAATCATCTATTCACCTACGTCTAGGTTCATCGCATTTGTCGGCATGTAACACGACTTGGAGAAGTGGAGTCGTAAGGCCCGTGACTCTTGCTGGGAGTCTCCTCTTCTAAATAATAGGTAGATAGATAACTGATCAATCTTTTTTAACGCCTGTACAATATGGTGAGAAATGTTTTCACCAGTGAATTTAACAATATCGACAAACATGAGAAAGTCTTGTATTTTATTCGTATCTGCATCAAAATAGCTAATTCAAAAGGCCAGTTGTTCACAAACAGAAACATCAGTAGTCTCCTCTGCTATAATAGTAAAATATATATTTTTTTTTTGTTTATAGGAACGGCTTTATGTATTACTTCAGAATGGTATCTCATTAAGATTAAGAGCACTCTTCCATTGCCCTTAGAGGTCAATTATCTATTCACCTACGTCTAGGTTCATCGCATTTGTCGGCATGTAACACCACTTGGAGAAGTGGAGTCGTAAGGCCCGTGACTCTTGCCGAGAGTCTCCTCTTCTAAATAATAGGTAGATAGATAATTGATCAATGTTTTTTAACGCCTGTACAATATGGTGAGCAATGTTTTCACCAGTGAATTTAACAATATCGACAAACATGAGAAAGTCTTGTATTTTATTCGTATCTGCATCAAAATAGCTAATTCAAAAGGCCAGTTGTTCACAAACAGAAACATCAGTAGTCTCCTCTGCTATAATAGTAAAATATATATATTTTTTTTTGTTTATAGGAACGGCTTTATGTATTACTTCAGAATGGTATCTCATTAAGATTAAGAGCACTCTTCCATTGCCCTTAGAGGTCAATCATCTATTCACCTACGTCTAGGTTCATCGCATTTGTCGGCATGTAACACCACTTGGAGAAGTGGAGTCGTAAGGCCCGTGACTCTTGCCGAGAGTCTCCTCTTCTAAATAATAGGTAGATAGATAATTGATCAATGTTTTTTAACGCCTGTACAATATGGTGAGCAATGTTTTCACCAGTGAATTTAACAATATCGACAAACATGAGAAAGTCTTGTATTTTATTCGTATCTGCATCAAAATAGCTAATTCAAAAGGCCAGTTGTTCACAAACAGAAACATCAGTTGTCTCCTCTGCTATAATAGTAAAATATATATTTTTTTTTTGTTTATAGGAACGGCTTTATGTATTACTTCAGAGTAGGTATCCCATTAAGATTAAGAGCACTCTTCCATTGCCCTTAGAGGTCAATTATCTATTCACCTACGTCTAGGTTCATCGCATTTGTCGGCATGTAACACGACTTGGAGAAGTGGAGTCGTAAGGCCCGTGACTCTTGCTGGGAGTCTCCTCTTCTAAATAATAGGTAGATAGATAATTGGTCAATCTTTTTTAATGCCTGTACAATATGGTGAGAAATGTTTTCACCAGTGAATTTAACAATATCGACAAACATGAGAAAGTCTTGTATTTTATTCGTATCTGCATCAAAATAGCTAATTCAAAAGGCCAGTTGTTCACAAACAGAAACATCAGTAGTCTCCTCTGCTATAATAGTAAAATATATATTTTTTTTTTGTTTATAGGAACGGCTTTATGTATTACTTCAGAGTAGGTATCCCATTAAGATTAAGAGCACTCTTCCATTGCCCTTAGAGGTCAATCATCTATTCACCTACGTCTAGGTTCATCGCATTTGTCGGCATGTAACACGACTTGGAGAAGTGGAGTCGTAAGGCCCGTGACTCTTGCTGGGAGTCTCCTCTTCTAAATAATAGGTAGATGGATAATTGATCAATCTTTTTTAACGCCTGTACAATATGGTGAGAAATGTTTTCACCAGTGAATTTAACAATATCGACAAACATGAGAAAGTCTTGTATTTTATTCGTATCTGCATCAAAATAGCTAATTCAAAAGGCCAGTTGTTCACAAACAGAAACATCAGTAGTCTCCTCTGCTATAATAGTAAAATATATATTTTTTTTTTGTTTATAGGAACGGCTTTATGTATTACTTCAGAATGGTATCTCGTTAAGATTAAGAGCACTCTTCCATTGCCCTTAGAGGTCAATTATCTATTCACCTACGTCTAGGTTCATCGCATTTGTCGGCATGTAACACCACTTGGAGAAGTGGAGTCGTAAGGCCCGTGACTCTTGCCGAGAGTCTCCTCTTCTAAATAATAGGTAGATAGATAATTGATCAATGTTTTTTAACGTCTGTACAATATGGTGAGCAATGTTTTTACCAGTGAATTTAACAATATCGACAAACATGAGAAAGTCTTGTATTTTATTCGTATCTGCATCAAAATAGCTAATTCAAAAGGCCAGTGTTTCACAAACAGAAACATCAGTAGTCTCCTCTGCTATAATAGTAAAATATATATTTTTTTTTTTGTTTATAGGAACGGCTTTATGTAATACTTCAGAATGGTATCTCATTAAGATTAAGAGCACTCTTCCATTGCCCTTAGAGGTCAATTATCTATTCACCTACGTCTAGGTTCATCGCATTTGTCGGCATGTAACACCACTTGGAGAAGTGGAGTCGTAAGGCCCGTGACTCTTGCCGAGAGTCTCCTCTTCTAAATAATAGGTAGATAGATAATTGATCAATGTTTTTTAACGTCTGTACAATATGGTGAGCAATGTTTTCACCAGTGAATTTAACAATATCGACAAACATGAGAAAGTCTTGTATTTTATTCGTATCTGCATCAAAATAGCTAATTCAAAAGGCCAGTTGTTCACAAACAGAAACATCAGTTGTCTCCTCTGCTATAATAGTAAAATATATATTTTTTTTTTGTTTATAGGAACGGCTTTATGTATTACTTCAGAGTAGGTATCCCATTAAGATTAAGAGCACTCTTCCATTGCCCTTAGAGGTCAATTATCTATTCACCTACGTCTAGGTTCATCGCATTTGTCGGCATGTAACACGACTTGGAGAAGTGGAGTCGTAAGGCCCGTGACTCTTGCTGGGAGTCTCCTCTTCTAAATAATAGGTAGATAGATAATTGGTCAATCTTTTTTAATGCCTGTACAATATGGTGAGAAATGTTTTCACCAGTGAATTTAACAATATCGACAAACATGAGAAAGTCTTGTATTTTATTCGTATCTGCATCAAAATAGCTAATTCAAAAGGCCAGTTGTTCACAAACAGAAACATCAGTAGTCTCCTCTGCTATAATAGTAAAATATATATTTTTTTTTTGTTTATAGGAACGGCTTTATGTATTACTTCAGAATGGTATCTCATTAAGATTAAGAGCACTCTTCCATTGCCCTTAGAGGTCAATTATCTATTCACCTACGTCTAGGTTCATCGCATTTGTCGGCATGTAACACCACTTGGAGAAGTGGAGTCGTAAGGCCCGTGACTCTTGCCGAGAGTCTCCTCTTCTAAATAATAGGTAGATAGATAATTGATCAATGTTTTTTAACGCCTGTACAATATGGTGAGCAATGTTTTCACCAGTGAATTTAACAATATCGACAAACATGAGAAAGTCTTGTATTTTATTCGTATCTGCATCAAAATAGCTAATTCAAAAGGCCAGTTGTTCACAAACAGAAACATCAGTAGTCTCCTCTGCTATAATAGTAAAATATATATTTTTTTTTTGTTTATAGGAACGGCTTTATGTATTACTTCAGAATGGTATCTCATTAAGATTAAGAGCACTCTTCCATTGCCCTTAGAGGTCAATTATCTATTCACCTACGTCTAGGTTCATCGCATTTGTCGGCATGTAACACCACTTGGAGAAGTGGAGTCGTAAGGCCCGTGACTCTTGCCGAGAGTCTCCTCTTCTAAATAATAGGTAGATAGATAATTGATCAATGTTTTTTAACGTCTGTACAATATGGTGAGCAATGTTTTCACCAGTGAATTTAACAATATCGACAAACATGAGAAAGTCTTGTATTTTATTCGTATCTGCATCAAAATAGCTAATTCAAAAGGCCAGTTGTTCACAAACAGAAACATCAGTAGTCTCCTCTGCTATAATAGTAAAATATATATATTTTTTTTTTGTTTATAGGAACGGCTTTATGTATTACTTCAGAGTAGGTATCCCATTAAGATTAAGAGCACTCTTCCATTGCCCTTAGAGGTCAATCATCTATTCACCTACGTCTAGGTTCATCGCATTTGTCGGCATGTAACACGACTTGGAGAAGTGGAGTCGTAAGGCCCGTGACTCTTGCTGGGAGTCTCCTCTTCTAAATAATAGGTAGATAGATAATTGATCAATGTTTTTTAACGCCTGTACAATATGGTGAGCAATGTTTTCACCAGTGAATTTAACAATATCGACAAACATGAGAAAGTCTTGTATTTTATTCGTATCTACATCAAAATAGCGAATACAAACGGTCAGTTGTTCACAAACAGAAACATCTGTAGTCTCATCGGCTATAATAGTAAAATATATATTTTTTTTTGTTTATAGGAACGGCTTTATGTATTACTTCAGAATGGTATCCCATTAAGATTAAGAGCACTCTTCCATTGCCCTTAGAGGTCAATTATCTATTCACCTACGTCTAGGTTCATCGCATTTGTCGGCATGTAACGCGACTTGGAGAAGTGGAGTCGTAAGGCCCGTGACTCTTGCCGGGAGTCTCCTTTTCTAAATAATAGGTAGATAGATAATTGATCAATGTTTTTTAACGCCTGTACAATATGGTGAGCAATGTTTTCACCAGTGAATTTAACAATATCGACAAACATGAGAAAGTCTTGTATTTTATTCGTATCTACATCAAAATAGCGAATACAAACGGCCAGTTGTTCACAAACAGAAACATCAGTAGTCTCATCGGCTATAATAGGAAAATATATATTTTTTTTTTGTTTATAGGAACGGCTTTATGTATTACTTCAGAGTAGGTATCCCATTAAGATTAAGAGCACTTTTCCATTGCCCTTAGAGGTTAATCATCTATTCCCTTACGTCTATGTTCATCGCATTTGTCGGCATGTGTCGCGACTTGGGAAAGGCGGGCTCGTCAGGCCCGTGATTAAGCTAAAGGCTGAATGTTGAATATGTACGCATGAACTCCTTTTATTTAACACCTCATATTGGCAGAATGTAATGTCTAGATCAATGTTTTTTAACACCTCTAAAATATGGTGACGAAATTTATCACCAGTAGTCTCATCGGCTATAATAGTAAAATATATGTTTTTTTGTATATATGAACGGCTTTATGTATTACTTCAGAGTAGGTAGCCCATTAAAATTAAGAGCATTTTCCATTGCCCTTAGAGGTCAATCATCTATTCACCTACGTCTATGTTGTTCGCATCTCGTTTTCGTATAAAAAATGAAAATGAATACATATGTATGTTAATTGATATGTACTTACTCTGCGCCATTCATCAACAAGGAAGGATTGAGACTTCGCCTTCTTTTTGGGTTTTCTTCGGTGTAAATCGACTATAAGTTTACGGCATCGTATTGTCATACACAAACTCAAGTACGAAGCTCCCCTTTTATACCATTTCGTAACCCAATGAACTACTGTTCATAACAGATCATAAATATGTTGTCTTAGTTGTTTTTTTTTTTCACTTCATCATCTGAGTCCCATGGCTCGAGTTTTGTTTCTTGAGTTTGATATTTAGTAAATGAAAAAGAAAGAGCTAGAAAAATGTGTTTTTTAAAAAAAAAAATGCACAAGAATACTTAAGATCGTTCTTAAGCTGTTTAGTAGCTATCTTTGGTGAGGTTGGAGGGATATTTCCTTTAAGCAAGACAGACGAGGTTGGTTTCTGAGCAGTAAATTGCTCAGTAGTAACTGAAGCTCCGCTTGAGGGCAATATGCGAGACAATCGCCTATTATAGGCCACTTTAGCTTCAGTTGTGGACCACCAGTGGTCCTCGTCATCACATACATCACTCATGCCATAAGGTTAATAGCGGACATGATTTAATTCCACAGTAGTTTAACTTGATTGCACTAACAATTGATTGAATCGATTTGAGAGAGCAAGTTATCTAGCTATTAGAACAGATGCAAAGCCAGCTTTTATTAAAAATCTATAAAACTAAACTACCAACGATGATAATGAAATCAAATTGACTAACACACAATGCTGTAGCTTCTGTTGTCACTACTGCTATTCCTCAGGAATCTTTGTAGATGTAAAAAAAAAATCATACCAATTGCATAAAAAAATCTAGCTGGTTACAATTTGATTTACTTTACTTAAGTTGAGTTTACACCATTTATATGATCTTATATGTTGTCTTATTTGGTTTTTTTTTTCTCTTCTTCATCTGAGTCCAATGGTTCGAGTTTTGTTTCTTGAGTTGAATATTTAGTAAACGAAAAAGGAAGATCTAGAAAAATGTGGCTAGCAACTCTCGTTTGTGGCAAAATTCTCTTCTCTTTTTTCCAGAGTTCGAGAAATCATGGTTATAGGGCGACCTTTTTGGGATAGTACCGCTCCTAACGCATGCGAGGAAGCAACCGTTGTGAGGTCAAATGGCTTCCGGAAATTAGGGTAAGCCAGCTTGACATCTTCAGACATTAAAATTCGCTACAATTCTTCAAACGCATTAACTGGTTCTGGCCTAGGGATATTTGGATTTTTTTTGACTGCGCTGCAGATACCCTGCCGTATTTGCCTCTGAGAATGCTAGTTAAAGGTTTCGCAATCCTAGCATAATCTCGAATGAAACACCTATAGTACCCAGTCATTCCAAGGAACGAACTCCAGCCCTTGTAATGTTGTGGGTTGATGGAAACCTTGCTGCCACTTCACTGTTGTTAATATTGTCGATGTTGATTTCAATATTGTTTTTAATTTTTTAATGGTCTGTTGGTTTTAATTCCTTGTTAATGCCACTTCATAGTGTCCTTGTTTTCGTACTATTTTTGTGTCACTTCACTATTGCTTATATTGCTGTTGTTTCTGATATTGATACTTTTTATTTTTTTGCTGAATACATACGTTAATTGATATGTACTTACTCTGCGCCATTCATCAACAAGGAAGGATTGAGACTTAGCCTTCTTTTTGGGTTTTCTTCGGTGTAAATCGACTATAAGTTTACGGCATCGTATTGTCATACACAAACTCAAGTACGAAGCTCCCCTTCTATACCATTTCGTAACCCAATGAACTACTGTTCATAACAGATCATAAATATGTTGTCTTAGTTGTTTTTTTTTCACTTCATCATCTGAGTCCCATGGCTCGAGTTTTGTTTCTTGAGTTTGATATTTAGTAAATGAAAAAGAAAAAGCTAGAAAAATGTGTTTTTAAAAAAAAAAAATTCACAACAATACTTACATTGCAAATGATGTCATTTCAGTTGCGAACTCTTCATGCTGCGATAGTAATTGCACTATTCCATAGCTTCCGCAATTTTGCGCCATGCATCGGCTTTCAGTTCATCAGACGCTCCAACTTCCGTATGGACATCGCTGTCGTAGGTGTCCATTTCTAATTCTGGAAGATCGAAGGGGTTCCACATGTGATATGTCATACCATGGTATGATAACTTCCATGTCTTCTTCTTATATTCATTTTCCAGTCTTTCCATACACCTGCGCACATCGTTTTTGTATAAAAAATGAAAATGAAAAATGAATACATATGTATGTTAATTGATATGTACTTACTCTGCGCCATTCATCAACAAGGAAGGATTGAGACTTAGCCTTCTTTTTGGGTTTTCTTCGGTGTAAATCGACTATAAGTTTACGGCATCGTATTGTCATACACAAACTCAAGTACGAAGCTCCCCTTCTATACCATTTCGTAACCCAATGAACTACTGTTCATAACAGATCAAAAATACTTAATTCAAGAATACATAATTTTATTATTGTTGGCTACGTCATACCATGGTATGATAACTCCCATGTCTTCTTCTTATATTCATTTTCCAGTCTTTCCATACACCTGCGCACATCGATTTTGTATAAAAAATGAAAATGAATGAAAAATGAATACATATGTTAATTGATATGTACTTACTCTGCGCCATTCATCAACAAGGAAGGATTGAGACTTCGCCTTCTTTTTGGGTTTTCTTCGGTGTAAATCGACTATAAGTTTACGGCATCGTATTGTCATAAACAAACTCAAGTACGAAGCTCCCCTTCAATACCATTTCGTAACCCAATGAACTACTGTTCATAGCAGATCATAAATATGTTGTCTTAGTTGTTTTTTTTTTTTCACTTCATCATCTGAGTCCCATGGCTCGAGTTTTGTTTCTTGAGTTTGATATTTAGTAAATGAAAAAGAAAGAGCTAGAAAAATGTGTTTTTTAAAAAAAAAAATGCACAAGAATACTTACTTTGCAAATGATGCCATGAAAACCAATCGGCTTCATTTATTTCTGTTATTGCAGTGAGCAGACAGCATTGACAATATGTGTTGATTGTTGTTTGCAAACTCTAATTACACCTCACTTTTTTAATTGAATGGATTTATATTGAAATTCATTCTTTAACATAATTAATTATTATTCTTAATTTTATTATAAAATTTTATATGTATTTTTTTTTTGTTTTTTGGTAAATGTTTTTTTTTTTTTTAAGTGTATTCTTTAAGAGATTGAATATTTCTATTGTTATTTAATTTAATGTCCAGAATAAAACTATTTATTTAAATGAAAGACTTTTAGTTTTTTTTTGTTTTATATTCACTTTTATATTTAAATGATCTAATCACAAGCACAACTTGTCTGTTCTATGTTACTTGAGTAAGGAATGAGCACAAGAAAGACAAGCAGATCTAAGCCACATTCCACAAACTCATAAAGTCCCGTTACATTTCTGCTCTGTGCACTCTCTTCTTTACACTCTCATTCTAAAATCAATGCAACTTTCTCACTTGATGCGTATACAAAATCTCAACAAATCATTATAATTTTTTTTTTTTTTTAATTTTTATATTAAGAAATATTTATTTATTAATTTTTTATTCTGTCCATATGTACAGTCCATTGTTGTAACTCCAAGCCGTGTTGAAATAAAACGTCTGTAACAACAAATGTGTGTAGTGTGTTGCGTACTGATAAGTAGTGGACTGTATTTTGTGAATGACCCTTTTATATTTCCTCGCGTGCGTGAAAGATTTCACAATTCCATTGCAACTGATTTAAATTATGAAACTGATTTGTTATTTTTTTCTTATTTTAATTTAATTTTATTGACTGTTTGTTGCAAGGAGAATATTAAATTAGGACAAAAAACGATCAAAAACCGGAAAATATTAATTAAATTATATACAAATAAATTAGGGACGGAATTTAAAAATATGTCTATTATTTATATTCCGAGAACGGAACTATTAGACAAGGAAGCAAGAGCATGTTGTGCTTCCTCCTTCATCATTGATTGCAGACTATTTTGTGTCACAGTAAAAAATGCTGTTGGTGCTTTTTTTTTTTTTTTTTTTTGATATTATTTAATTTAATGTCAAACAACCAGATGGGTTTTCATACATTTGTTTCATCATCAGGATATTTACAGGAGCTTAGATTAAGATGACATCTAATTAATATTAAGATCTCCTATTAAGAAGATCGTTGGGGTGAAGCCTTTTCAAACGACGGCGGATTGTGTTGCGTGTAAGACAGCTGTTGATCTGCAGGTTCAGTGACCTAACAGTTTAAGTGCATAAAGTATATGCAATTTATATTCTTAGGAATACCTGGTATTTTCGCATAATTTACTATTAAGCGTTTGCCTCCCACAAACCAAACTGATTAAAAGACTAATAAAATAAATAGACTTGACAACAACAAATTGTATATTATCTTGAGGAAACATACCATACATACAATTTGTTGTTGGATATGAAATAAAAAAATAAATAATAATAAATAAAGAAAATAAATTGAGCGATTGTATACTCATTGGTAAAAGCCACAATAATAATAAGTGCTTGCTTTGACGTCTGCAAACAGGGTGTTTGAAGTCTTCAGCCGCTCCTGCAACTCCAGTTTGTCCTCCGGCTTCAAAGTATGTATTCTGCTTCAATCGATCAATGATGATTGCGCGTTGTCTTTTGCGTTGATCACGTATGCCTCCCCTCCCGTACGTTTAGGAGGCTTTGATGTCTTCGGTATTTCTGTCAACCGTTCGTCCCGTTCCTGGGCTTCATTGTTTCTCCGCTGCTACACTCTTTTTCTGGGCCTTATATTGTGCGATTGTCTTTGCCCTTCGTTGACCTTCTCTAGGATTTATTGCATGCACATTTTTTCCCTTTTACGAATTTAATTTTGTGCATAGAATTTTATGATGTTCATGTAATTGTTTGTTTGAGACAGTTATTTCACTTATGTTTTTTTCATTAGATTTATATTTATAATTTTATACTGTTTTTTTGTGATGTAATTTTTTTTTTTTTTTCTTACTTATTCATTTGGAAATGTTCTTTTCCGTTAGGCTGGCCAATACTGAACCTCCTTTTTATTGGGGTTTTGCCAATTACTAAGGGCCTCACGAAATTTAGTTGAACCCGCGGTGTATGTTTTATTTATTATTAACAATTTATTTATATTTTTCTTCTTTTGAATTTGTCTTTACTAAGGTTTTGCATGTACTTGTGTGTTTTGCGTATTTTAGAATTATCATTAATGTAAAGATGATGTTCTTTAATTTAATAGTTTTAATATAACTGTATTATATTCGATATAATAAGTGTCTGGTATAATAAAAGTAATAATTCAATGCAGTAATAAAACACAAAATAAGGTAATAATAACACTCGAAACAGCTTCTTTGATACAACTTCAAACGGACACACAGTGGTTCAGAATGAGCATTTAACGCGAATAAATTCCTTAGCATAAAAAAACTTCATTAACCAATATAATTTCATAACTTTTAGTAATTTTTATTTAACTAAAGCTTTGTTTAACGTTTTAAAAATAATATTTATAACAAATGTGGACAATTTGTTGATATTATTCTTCGCTTACATTTAAATCGACATGTGGCGCTTTAAGCAGATTAATTGCCTCTGGTTCTAGTTTTTGCTTTTTATTAGAAATTCTCTGTAGACTTAATGAAGATATTATCGGATCTGATGATAGTAAAAAGTAATAAAAAAGATCCATGTTAGTATGTTCTACTTTATCTTTTCTACTTCTGTGTTCTCTTATAAACTTAACGTTTTGCAAATTGTTCATTTCTGTAGGCTTAGCAGAGCAAATGTAACAGCTTTGTGTAGATTTTGTTTCCGTCAATGTGTGACAAACTTTTCCATCAATCATTGTTAGCACAAGATGAAAGTCGATACTTTTATTCTGATATTGAAAACTTTTTAACTCAGCTATTTGTTGATTTACATTATTGACCTCTGATATAGTGAGCTCCGGAGTTTCTTTCGCAAAAATAAATTTAATGGCTCTGCAAAACCGTGTGGAAGATGGTACTCGATTTTGCCATATGATGTGAGTGTCATCTTGTCTGCTACGCAGTTGTAAAGGCACTAGTGATATAATTAATACAGAAGAGTCTTGTCCTTCTGAAATACTATGTTGTCTATAGTTACTTTGGCCAGAGCTACCGTCTATGCCCCATTTACAAATCAAAGTAAATGCATTGCTAGTTGAGGCCATCAATACTTTTTCTTGAAGTTCGCAGAGCCGACTTATTGTCAAATTTAGCAAAGCTTGCAATTTTATCTCTACACTTATATTTGATACTTTAATGCTGCCTTCATCAGGGTAACAATTTTTTTTAGCTGACAATATCTTATGCCAAGACGGATATATATTAGCATTACAATTTTTTTTTTTGCTGCTAGTCTATACGATAAATAAGTGGATTTACTCGACTTAGTATTGATTATAAGCGCTAATGCTTCAGATGCAGACATTGGTAAGACAACGCCTTTCTCTGATTCTTTGCTAATTTTTTTATTTTTAACACATTCTGAACTTTGTTTTATAGAATCTCTTACTAAATGAGAGGCATTTCTCTTACCACTTTTCCATAAAGCAGACTGCGTGGCGCGTAAGAATTGTTCCAATGAATAATTGCCAACTAAGTCTTGGATTTGTTTTTGCTGACTTCTAGTACCAGATTCGTTGTAACTTATTAACGGCCTGCCAACTTTTGAGGATCCAGGTTGTGTATTTTCAGTGTCACTATCAGAAAGAATCATAGTTGTGTTGAGCCATGTCTTATTTGCTTGCACAAATCTCGTCCTGTAATTGTTTGGTTTTTTCCAGCGACATTCAATATTTTTCACAAATTTTTCTAATTGAATGTATGTATCTTCGATTATTATGTGTTCAGTGTTATAAATATGCAATCCCAGCGATTTAACACATTCATCTCTTGTTAAATGTTTTAATTTGAACCATTCTTCGAATAACTCCATGTACGTCACATTTGGCATCTTGTATGAAAAAATTAATTTAAAACACTAGGGGTACCGCGGGGATCTATTTTTTTTTTAATTTTTAATTATAAATATACCAGCTATTTATTACAGTAGTAAGTAAGGCATGCAGTTACCTGCGATTTTTTATACGTCTTGATATATTTATGATTTATGTGAAAAAAAGGTATACACTTAAAACGAAATTCTATATAATATAAATAACGCGTACTTACCGTTTTCTCTCGTAAACGTGATATATATTGTGCATAGAAATCAGTTATAAATAATACATTTAAATGAACCCTAAGTAAATTAATAAAATCCTCCAAAGATTGTAGCTCTTTCTTTTGACTTATAAGCACGAGTTGGTAGTTCGATAACTTTAAAGTTGCAATACTACCACAATATCAGTCGAAACTGAAAATTTTAAGCGCTATAATAGAGATTGGATATCCCTGATTGCAAATAATATGTTTTTCTTTTTTCTAAGGATGTGAAATATCATAATTTATTCGCGTTAAATGCTTATTCTGAACCACTGTGGGACAGCTTCAACGTTCTTCAACGACTTTGCTCCTTTTATATCCTTCCCATCTGCCATCGACAAACCAACGGTAACACATCTTACATTAATATGCCACAATCATTTTTTGTGTCTGTGTGATTGATGTTATGTAATACTTCTTGCTATTACTATTAGTTATTGTTTTTCATTTATTTATTAACTATTTTCTGTTTATTAACTTGTTTAAATTTATAACTTTACTTTCACACTCGCGGGTCCCTGGTCGGGCGCCAATTAACAAAAAAAACTATTAATTTTTGTTTTTAAGCGTTTATTAAAGCAGCACTATGTGCTTTCTTGTTGCCGGTTACACTTCAACTCATTAACTTAATTCTAGCTTAACATACTTATACCTATTCTTACGCTAGGACAACCGTTTTAGGAAAGATCAGGTGATGCGATCAAAGACCCAGAATCAATAAGGAACCGGATATGATTCATACGATCATTCCGGAATGATGAAGGACTGAACGTTGAAATCGCTGATAATGGATGTGCCGTCGCTGATCAGCGCATCAAGCGACGGCTTTGTTAGTTTAACGACTGGGATCGGGTACAAGGTGGACGACACTTCTATACACGGTCGCCAAATTTGTGATGGTAAAAACAAAAGTAGTGTTGTTCCGCATTTTCTTCAACCACAAACATTTGCAATAAGATATATCCAACTAAATTTTCTTAGATGAATTGTTTTCGTATTGATTGCTTTGATTTAAATATTTTGCGATTCCTTTCTCCAAAGTTTCAGGCTTTGAAGTGAACATTGGGTGAATGCGTTTTAAATTGTCAATTAAATTTGTTGTGTTTCCACTAGTGTTTAAAATTTTACCACAATAGTCGCATGTGGCATCTTTGGAATTACGGCATTTCGTAAAGTGCACCCACGCTACTGATCATCCTTTCCTTTTTCGTTTAGCCGCTTTGTTAAGTATAAATTCAGTATAGTATAAGTTTAATTTTACTATTCACATGTGCTTCACAAATCTTTATTTAGTTTACTTTTCACATTTAAATTAATTTGGTTTACTTCTTATTTACTTTGACTTAATTACGATTTTTGTTTCCCTTTATGATTTAATAAGTTGGATAAGCCGCATACCAAAAGACAACAATAAGGCTTACAGCAAATTTTGTAAATATCGCAGACGAAGAGGATTATAACCTGATAGATCAGGCAATAAAACTCATCTACTACCACTATAACTTTTTAACTAAGAATGATTGTGTATATCAACATATGGGCATCGATTATCCGTGATTCAATTACCCGGAAGTATCAATTATCTGAGGTCGATACTGAAATACCAAAGCTAACATAATAGCTTGAGTTACACAAACGCTATTCTTGGAATGGTTTTTAAAAAAAAATTTTTACCTCAGGTGAGAAAGAATTTTAAGAGAATGGAATGGACGCTTTCGGTCCCGACCATCCCGGAAAATCAATGGTCATGTGTAGTTTAAACGTAGATTTTTAGTAAGGCAACAAATTTTGTCCTGATTTCTGTCCTTTTTTAATATCTTTTGTCCCTTTTGTCCCCGCTTTTTTGGGGTCGATCTGTCCTGTTTTTGTGATAGGTAGCTGGCATCACTGCTTGCCATATTATTGTTCTCTCCAAGCAGTCAGGTTCAGTCTGAACGACTATTATCAATGGACAGCATCACTATTTCGGCTCGTTGTTTCGTTGTGAAGCTTTTCACGGCTAAAATTTTACTGAATTGGCTTACACATATGTATATTACAATCGATTTTTATATGTGAGGTAATTTTATTCAATTTGGTCCTTTGCAATTTATTTCGACTAGTTTTTGAATATAACATCAGCATCAATATCGACTGGGGCGGTATGACGATGGTGTCGGCACGAATGTTTGCCTTGTGCTCGTCAATGGTCTGAGGCTTGTTGGCGTACACTTTGCATTTCAAATAACCCCACAAAAAGAAGTTCGGAGGTATTATTTCTGGAGAATTCAGATGGCTTCATCCAACGTGGATGGCTTGTCGGCAATATTATTTGTATTAATGACTCTTTCATCCTTTAGAATGCGCTACAAAGTGGTTCCACTGACACCAAAATGTTGAGCGCGGTGACGATACGACACTTTTGGGTTCTGGGCAACGATCACTCTGTCCACTTCAACCAGTTCATTGGAACGTCTTGTCAAGTATTTGAAAGCAATTTTATAAAGCTTAGAAAACTGAACTCTTAGATCACTCCAGATTTCCAAAGGATTTACATTGAGTCATCCTATTGGACTACGCAAATAAATTGATAATTCATCAAAAATTTCGTCCTCAGATTGTATTGATTTCCAGCTCTTGTTTACTAATTCGGGGTAGTCTTCCCATAGAAAAACTATTTGTCAAAACATCGAATCAGTCCGATGTATCGACGCTAAATATCGAATGGATTTGTAAAATCGGTGTTTTTTCAATAACCCAACCTGCTTGCAACCATCAATCAAAGGTTTCAATTCAAATGAACCACATTGGAAAAGAGATGAGAACTTGTGTAGTTCTCCAATGCGCTTTTAGCAATATATGCTTCCTCCATCTGTAATAAATGAAATTTTAGATTGTTTATACCAAACTGTGAAAAAATGCTGAGCAATTTATTGTGAATGTTTGCTCCAGTTAATCTCCCATTATCCATAGACTTCACCTCTCCTCTCTCTTCTTTACTTTTCTGCAGCCTTTTCTTGTATGTTTCGCGAGATACTTATGCGATCAGGACGTTTATATTGCTAGCATACTTTGGTACAATATTAACCCTTCGTATGACTTTTTGTCCAACTTTGATGCGGTTGTTTGCTTTAGATAGACAAATTAAAATAAAAATAGACGTGTTTTAGCGTTTTTAGCAATTTATTGATTTGATTAGTGTGTTTCACAAAAATCGGTATGATGTATTTCTGCATCAAAGCTGATTAGGTGCAAAAAAAATCCTGTCTGACCATTTGGGTCGATATTTGCTGGGTAGATCCTCTTATATGTATTCTTGACGTTTATTTCGTACTGAAGAATGGAACTGCGCTTTCCTGTTTTGACTGTCACATCCATTTTGGTTAATACTTCAGTTATCTCGAGCTGAAAGTCAGCGGAATTCAACAGTTTGCTAGGAGTCCATTTTGCCTTCTAACAGTAAGGTTAATAAGATGGAAAAAAACTCTAACCTGCCATCTTTTGCTTCTTACTGAAATTTTGTAACTCCCACTTATGCTATCGATATTTTTTTTAATTTATATTTCTTGTCCAACATCTGATCTTTAATAACAACAACAAAAACAAAAACAATAAAGCAAGAATAACGGGTAAATTCATGAGATAAACAAAAATTGCATTTTTAACGAATAATCGATTTGATCAAATCGTGGACGTGTGGATGCCTACCTTAACACAGAAACCCACGACCAAACTGCACACGACACCAACTATTCAAACACTCTCACTCTCAGTAGCGCTGGCCGCTACGTGTAGTTTTCAGCTCTCTCTCACTCTCATTTCCTTCAGAAATAGCTGTTTATATTTACTTTATTTAAATAACCATGTTTTAATTTAATTTTTACTATAAGGGTCGAATTGAGAGTATAAGTTAAAAAATATTATGGGAAGGAATCAATTTTTATTTTAGGGAATGGGATATTTTTACAAGCGACACATGTGTTGTCACTTGGAGTCGAAATTTAAGACTAAACTTCAAATGCTCTAAGACATCAAATCTATCTAAGAACATCAACGACTGCGCTGCCAAGGTACCGTTTGCTTACAACGTTGCTGCAGTACCGCCTATTTTCCAACGTAGCTCAACCGTTAACTAATGGGCGAAGTCAATGCCCTATAGCATTGAACAAAATTATTCCCAATCCAACTACTTAACTTAACTTATATATGACTTGCGAGTCACAGTGAAAAAATCACCGTTTGCTCAAAATCGCTCTTTCATATTGGACAGTTAAAACAGTCGAAGCTTTGTAAAGTACCAATTTTACAACTTTTGCTACTTCGACAGAAGCAATTTAAACCAATATTTGGATTGTTTAGTTCCGTAGTGCGAATTTTTAAAAAAAATTTAAGAGGTTTAAAAAAATCACACGATATTTATAAGAAAATATTCAAATTCTTTGATTAGAAAGTTCGTTTTCAATGTTATTGTGATAAAATACCCGATATTTAAATATTTAGTTCCATTTCATTATCAGATCAGATTCTAAAAATAAAAAATTGTGAATTATTACATTATGATTGCATACATACATTTGTATATGATGGGGTGATGATATCTGATATTTGGAGATTTTAGAAAACATTTTATTATATATTATTTGTCATTACGTATAATTTTTATGTCTTAACACACTTTCCATTTGATATTATATCATATTATATTATTATCATATTATATTTTATTGTTCTATTATTATCATATTATATTATATACATATGCCTGGTAAATAAACTTATCTATATATTATATTTTCTATTATTATACTTATAAATTAAATATATAAAATATTTATGTAGACAATAAAAATGTACATAATATTACAAAAACATTGTTTTAACCTAAAAAGATAAAAAAATAAATTTTGTTAAAAAAAAAACAACAAGCATTTCTCTTTTAATTAAAACCTGTAATTATACAATATTTAGAAAAGGTAAAATATGATTATTTTCAGGTTATTTCAAGAGATACGTTTGTTTGCCACTCTCCGACGCTCCATAGCATACCATTTGTAGGATTGATCAGACACAATCTTTTTGTTTCGGTGGAACAAGGCACAGCCTGTTATCTAGGCTAATATTACCACTTTCTCCATCATTTGCTGATTGTTTTCAGATTTTGGGACTTTTGGTATGATTAATTTTGGAATCCATTAATGTTTTCTGTAATAGCCGTGCTGTGATGGATAGCATATGTGGTAGCCCAGAATACTTCCTGAGAGCTTTTGTACATATTTCCAAGTTGGATTACATGTAGTTCATAGATTCTTTGGAGTGAATGCTCATAGTGATTAGCATACTCAATTGTATCTCGAGATTGTACTCATTCGTATGATATGGACTGCCTGCAAGTATGAAGATGGTAACACTATATCGTACCTCTGGAGCTGCTTCTTGCAAAAGTAAGTATTCTTCAGAGCATAGATTGGTATTAATTGGAAAAACAATTGACAACGACGTTATTTCAAAATTTGATTTTTTCTCAGTATTATTACTTTTCAAGGCAATCATAAAACAACTTTGGACATATGGAATCCTACTTTTGGTAGAAGACAATATTGAAATCCAGCAAAGACTCGAATTCATACTCCTCTAAAGTCATGTCTTTAGAGCATAATAATTTATAGGCTTCATTAGCTAATAGAATAGATAGTGTTTAGGTCATTTTTGCCTAAACAGAAGCAAATGAGGGAATGATACTTGCTTGGATGAGCATATCTGTTTGCTTTTATTACCGGAAGTGATGACAAAACCGCTTTTTATGAAAATAAACCCATTGAGAGGTAGATCTCCAAAGCAACTGGTAAGGTGGCGACGAATAGCGAGGATCACTAACAAAATACTGGTCTGTGCACAAGGATTGTCAGAATAAAAAGGAACTGTTCGCTAGGTCTATGTTTCCTCTGTCTAAATCGGAATTAAATGTCCGTTTTCATTGTCAAAAAGGAAGCCACTGTCAATTACTGTTTGACTTTTATTGTACTACAATGCTGATAGAAGTGATGGAAGGTAAGTCAAAAAAGGAGTAAAAAATAGGTGATTCCGATACCGATTTATACAAATAGCTTATTAAATGCCCTTTTATTTAGACGGTCAGTTCAGTCACAGTCCATAATCGACTCGAAATCAGCACCGATAACCGAATCGATGACAGAAAAATGGGCTGATGGCCAAGCTTATTTGTCAGTCCATTTTGATTTTTGAAGCGATAGCATGGACTGGCACTGAACTGGCCGTCTAAAAGGCCTTATGTTGGCAAGCCTGACTGTTTCATATCGTTACATCCCTATAAAATATATACTCGTACATACATACACTGGCATGCACTTGAATAGGGACAAGAATTTTTAAATGTTCCATTTTATTTTGCCCGTAATCGTTTGTTGCTATTGTCATGTGCTTTGCTGTTTTGTAACATAGAGAGTATTAACGAACTTTGGACATAAGAGAGAGATTGCAATAATTTACTGTTTTTAATTGTTTTCAATATTGATTTGAACATAATGAGAATGTGGTACTTTTTTGCATGCACTAGAATAGGGACAAATGTGTTTTCTTCATTCTGAGTAAAAAGCCACGTGCTGAAGATTGTGTTTTGTAATTAAATATACTCTTTAAATACTGTCGAACTTCCCTTTAGTGAATTCGCACGGGACCACAAAACGACTTCATTATACAGAAATCCAGAGAAGTTCCACTTTACATCGGAAGAAAAAAGCAAAATAATTGCTTATAAGGAGTGTGATCTTACGTACAGAAAAATTGCTGGAAAAATTGGAAAAAGCAATAGTTTAGTATATTTATTTTATCGATATCGATCTACTTAATCAAAATATATCCATATTTTTTATTCTGTTGCCGACTTTTTGGCTGCTTTTCGAACGCTTTCCTCTTTTGCTGCTCTCCAAATCATCATCTCATCAAACATCTGATAATTAGGAAAAAGTTAACAAAATACGCGCTATTACAAACATATTTCGAATACCACACGTACGATGTCGTGGGTAGTAATTAATAAAAATACAATTAAAACCAAAGATTTACCAATTATAAGTTCTTGTCTCTATTCAAGTGCACGATAAAAAGTAAACAAAAAAATCGCGTTGATTTAGTGATTTTTTTACTTAATATACAATAATCCACTAAATAATGAAAAAACTATATCTTTTGAATCGTTTGTTTTTCTAAGTTAAATAGTTGTAAGTATATTGATTTCCAAATTCTTGTCCCTATTCAAGTGCATGCCAGTGTATATATTTTTGACCCTTTATTGTTCAACACCAATGTTTTTCTATAATTGATATTACTTAAAGGCCTTGTAAAGGGCCAGTTCAATCTCAGTCCATATTATCGCACCGATAACCGAAACGATGACAGGAAAATTGACTAATGGCCCAGCTCAGGTAAAAAATCTGATTATTTTTATAACAACCACAGGGAAAAGTGACTTCACTGAAGGTTGCTGCTCTGGTAACCAAGGTTGATTATAATCAGATTGGAAAAAAAAATCAGGTTTGCAATCAACTGTCGACTGGTATCCTTTTTTTTCAGCTCATTTTGGCTCTTATTCTCTTTTTTCTTTCCTCTCCAAACATAAATCAGCTGACAACATTTTAAGTAAAATATAAATTGTTAATTTTTTTAAAACATTTTAATAAAATAAGTATCATGAATGAAAAAGGGGACTGCAAGAACTATTTGCATATATTTCAAAATGTTCTAAATCATGTATTTTTCACAAATTTTCAGTTTTAATATAGCAAACGTGCTCGCAAAGTACCACGTGTATGTATAACCAAAATAAAAAACAGCTGTTCCGAAGAAAATTGTATAAGATTTGAAAAAATCTACAACAAAAAAAAAAAGGAAAAAAATCAGTGTAAACACCTGATTAAAAATCAGTCAATTTTAAGCAGTCTTAGCCGACTATAAAAATCAACACAACTAAACACTAAAACACTCCGCTTACATTTAATTTGTTGAATACCAAGTTATCCAAAAAGAGCAAATATAAATTTAATTAAATTATTCATTTTCAAAACGAATTGTTTTCCACTTGCCTAAATTCCCGCCGACCAACAAATAGTGTTGTGCAAGTTTTGGGATATGTCTTTCACAACCGATAGTATTGTTAGTGGTTGAAAACTTTCGATAGTGAGTACAAAATATAACTAACGATAGTATCGATATTGCCATCGAAAGTTTTATAGCCCTAGTGCATTGTAGAAAACGCAGGTGAGCGTGCTTTCAATTTGAATTAATATTATATTATCTTCTTTTGGTGCTGTGATTAAATTTAATTGAAAAATTTCAATAAAAAGCACAAGAATATCTAACGCTGGGACGACTGTGCCCACAGCCTCCATAAATGCAGCCAATGATAACATTGCCGCCGCAATGTTGTCGCTTAATAGTAATTTCACATGTATAAATTGCAATGCACGCTTTTCCAATGCGGATACGTGAACAGTACAAAACCGACTGGCATTGTTATAATCTGAAGCGGCGTGCGACACATAAAGACAACATAGTGCGTTTTGAGAAGGAACAAAAATCACAAGCTCAATTTGATAGCGAAGAAATTGACACGAAGGAATTAACAACAAAAAATGTTTTGCCAACGCAACCACATCCGGTATCCATCCATCCAGCGGCAGCAGGCTAAGGTCGTTTTGCATTTGCTGAACGTGAAGAGAAAATGGATCTTAAAAACGCTGTGAATAGTGACGATGATAACGATGATTACGAAAATATCGATGATGATAATGGCGAAGAAGTAGGAGAGTTTGATTCTGATGAATGGGATAAAATTGCTGGAAATCCTTTAACCGAACGAGATTATCTCTTCTGTAATCATAAAAGTGCGAATCTCGTTGAGAATCTTAAACACATGTCCATTGCTCATTCCTTCTTTATACCTGATACAGAATACTGTATAGATATTGAGGGCTTACTTTATTATTTGGGCGAGAAGGTTGCAAATTTCTTTATATGCTTATGGTGTAATGATCGTAGCAAAATTTTCTATTCCCTGGACGCTGAACGCAAGCATATGATTGACAAAGGACATTGTCAAATGTTGAACGAGGGCATGGCCCTAGCTGAATATGCTGATTATTATGATTATAGTCCCAGTTATCCCGATCATGTAAGACAATATATTCTTCTTAAACTCTAATTGGAATTCCAATATTAATTGCATATTTCTTTCTTATTTGTTATTTTGTTTTGTATTAAATAGGACGAAGGCATGGATATTGATGCTGAAGTTGTACCTGATCTACTTGTTGGCGATGAATATCAATTGGTTTGACCTTCAGGTGCAATAATTGGTCATCGATCGTTGATACGTTATTATAAACAACATTTGAATCCATCGCGTGCCCTTGTCACTACTGGTAAAAAATCCGATCGTCATTTACACAAAGTTATAAGTTAATATCGAGCATTGGGTTGGACCCAAATTCAACAACAGGTAGCTGCCCGTGAAGCACGCGATATACATCTAATGAAACGTGTTCAATTGAAATGGCAAATGAAATTGGATGTTAAAGCAAATAAATAAAAAACATTATCGTCGTCAAGTTATGGTATAAGAAAACGAAAAAAAGGAGAAACTGATTAGATTGGATTGGACTAGATTGGATTGAATCGAATCAGTTGTCTCTCACATTTGGCTTATTAAGGTATGATGATTCTAAGACAGTTGAAGAAAAAAGGCGAGTGTTGATCTAATGTAGTTTATTATAAAGAAAATTGTGTTGTTGTAAACTATGATAAGGCAATTGAAAAAATTACAAATTTTAAGAGAAATTATCCCGATTTTTTTGTTGCCTTTAAATATTAACAGAAAGATAAGATAAGAAATAGAATAGTCAGAAAGGTTGATATTAGGATAGGCTATGAAGACTGCTGTTTCCTACCCCTCTATTGAAAAACTACAAAAATTTACTAAATTGACTCGGTTTTTAACCTATGACATTGAATTAAATTGCACTATATGGCAACAGGTGTAATAATGGGTGCAATCACTTAAGTCACCTCATTGTTATACCTTTTTTGCTCAATATTCAGATCAGATTGCATATCAGAGCAACCCAATTTTCCGATTAAATTACATTCACTTCTTTATGAATATGAAATCAAGCACTGCTTGAACTGGTGGTGACATTACTGGTACATAATACGAATACGGAGGATTGATTTTGGCCATCGAAACTGCGCATGTGTGCACAAGTGCATTGTCTTGATGAAAGAGAATCTTATTCAAATGTGGACGTCTTTTCTGGATGTCTTCGCTCAACCGATGCAATAAGGAAGCATGGGATTTGATTCAGTCTCTGATTGTGGCTGTTTATCCTGTGACTCTGATACGCACTTGCACTCCATATGCAATTGTGCTGTTACTCATGATGAGAAACGGAAAGCCATATTTAAACCTATTAGCCATATAAATCTTCACAACACTGATATCCCCTGGGAACAAAACGTAAGATACCTAGGAGCTGTCCTAGATCCTAAAACCATTTTAAAGGACCACATCGCTTATATCATTAATAAAGTAAACGTCTCCATGAGAACTCTGTATACCTTCATAAAAAGAAACTCTCGCTTGAATATTGAGAACAAAATGTACGTCTTCAGATCAGTTTTCCAAGCTATGATATTCTATGGGGCCAAATTACAGGTTGTACAAAACAAATTGCTTAAAATGATCTTCGACTTACCATGGCACCACTCTATCCCCGACTTACATATGCAAGCCAATGTTGAAAAAGTAAATGATAGGCTAGTCCAGCTCAGATCCGGATCTTTAACGATAAATGTAGATACTCTACTTATCCACATATCAATGATATTATTAGATTTAAGTTTTAGTTTTCAAAAACAGTCTATGTGGGTTTTTGATAAATTTTTCCCCTCAGTAGTTCGATATTATAAACTAATTATTATAAAATCTAAGCTTATATAACCCGTTTATATATAATTTAGTTGTGAAAGTAGCGAAAGCGTAAACTCTTTATTTTAAGATATCATAAGCATAAGAAAATGTACATATTATTAGTAACATGCAATAAATTGAATTGAATTGAAACTTCTACTTGAGCAGGTGTTAAAATAATGATGCTTTCTTATTCTAAAATATCATCCTTTTGTCCTCAAGTGGTGTTGGCCTGAGAATGATCTGGCGCACATCGAAAAATGGTAACTTTTTAAGATATTTAATCATTATACATTGGCCTTGTGTACTGACAGGGCTGAATAACATATTGATCATTTTCACATTGAATTATAGAGATCAGTGTACTACTGAGCAGTGTTCCCAATCGTACAATAGTTATCGTACATCTGTGATAAATTCAATGCCACGAACGATATACTATAGCACATTACGGATAATTTTTACCATTTTTATGCTTTTCCAAAATACAAATGCCAAAAACGTGGACATTGTACGAAAAAGTTCGAGTGGCACTTTATCTTCACTTTGCAAGTTACATGTAGTTTTTGCATCCTCCTCCATAATAGTTATAGCCTTGGAAATCTTACACACATTCACATGTGCTACAATAGCCCAAATAGTTTTGCCTTATTTTTGAAGCTTCAAAAATATTCTTCCTTTCACAATCACCGTTTTGCCCGTGGAAGATGTATTATACTTTATATTGCATATCAAACACTTATTATACATTATAGTTTGTTGCAGGATGCTTATTAACTTACGATACATATAAGCTTATAACTTAAGGTTTCCATCGTAAAGCTCACAAGCCCGAATTGATCGTTTGCAAAACGAGCGTGTATTATCTTTATTTGTTTCTCCGTTGCATGCTCATCAGTTTCGCTGATGGAACCTCTTTGACACTTGTCTTTATTTTCGGCTAGTGTAGCGTGAGTGCCAATCAAGTTTCTTGTTGTTCCCTCCAGCTTTATTTTTACTAGAGTTACCGCTAATCGTGTGCTCATTTTATGGAGTCTACCAATGAGAGTGCATTGAGGAACAACTGCAAGTTTTTCTTTCGTCAAATTCTGGTATTAAAATCTCGCTATTGGATTAGTTTGTTCGCTTTTGACAATCACTGATATTTGATATTTGACTGCTTAAATTATATAGAAATATGGTAGTAGTCCTCAATAATTTTGTGAAGATCACTAAATCCTCACCTATTTTAAAGTAAAATATTTACAGATGATTTTAAGCAACACAAATTTTGATTGATTAATTTTTAAATAAAAAATAAAAATTTTGATGCATAATTTGAATAATTCATATGGACACATGTTATAATGTATAAATATCAAATGTAATTTCTTGTAAATAATGTTAATAGCTAATGATATCAACACACACATATGATCTTTGATATTCAATCTGATGTATGATTCGATTAATAAATAAATAGTAATTTAAGTTAATGATGTAAATATGTATATGATCCTCAATGTATAATAAGCTCAACAAATAAATGTAATGATTTAATTAGTGATGTAGACGTATGACTGTGATGTACAATTAATTAGATGTTTAAATTATTAAATAAATAATTTGTTTTAAATAAATTGCATTTCATATTTTATCTGTCATGAAACACTTATTTCCAGCTAAATTTGCCTCCTCACTCAATACAACATTTTACTAAAATGAATGTAACTGATCTAGTTCAGCCTCTTTTTGCAGATTGCCATTGAAATTGGAGGAGGCTTGTTGAGAGGTGTCCGAGCGGATGAACACTGTAATGTAACTGTTTTACATTTTATCAAATCATATATCAAAGATATCAAGTGAACCACTGAATGAGTCACCAACGGCGATTATATTTGGGTTAAGAATACTTCGTCCCTTGTGTCAATCTCATAAGTACAATTTTATCAACAATTTCTACTAATTTCTCTTGAACTGTATGTTTTTCAATATTAGCAAAGAGAAATATCTTAATTTCGGCTGCCAATAAGAACATTTGAATCACGCGCCGCAAAATTTTATTGGCATAATCTCGATCTGCAATTACAGAAGTAATTCATTGTAATTCTCCGTTCATATTAATCTCCATACTAATTGCATCTGTTGTATTTGTTTTCTTCATCATCTTTCCTTATTTATAAGGCATAGCTTGAACTGTAATTGCCCAAAATGTTGACCGTGCCTCCGCATTCTTTTCTCAATCCTTGCTCACAGCCTAGTTTGCATTAACAGTGTGACATTAAGACATCACAAGGGAGGCTATGAAGACGCCATCACTGCAACCTTATATTTCCTATTTAAAGCCAATATGAACTGACGAGAAGTGTTTAAGGGCTGAGCACGTGGTTAGCAATTTTTTTTTATTAACTTCTTCATTCATTCTAACTGCCTCTTTTTGACCAATATATTGACTGCTTATTAAGTTTAGAATGTTTTCCTTGATACCATTACACAAATCTATTAGTATATGAGGTTATGAATTTTGAATTGAATTGAAGATGCAACCCAGCCGATGACAGAAGGTTTTCAATGAAAATGGCTCACAGATGGCACTTCGGCCTACTTTTAGTGTTCAACACCATTCTTTTTCTATATTTTATAACACTTAAATGTGCTTGCTAAAAATCAACACAACTCAACACTGAAACACTCTGGTTTCTGGAAAACGCCGGTAAGCGTGCTTTCCTGTTGGATTAACATTATTTCTTCTTTTTTTTTTGGTGCTGTGGGTAAGTTTATTGTGACATTTAATTAAAAAATTTAAACTTACAAAGAAAAAAAATATGTCTAACGCTAGGAAGCCCACTCAATGTTGTCGCTTAATAGTAATTTCACATGCATAAATTGCGATACACGCTTGCCAATGCGGGTTGGCATCAATATAATTTGAAGCGGCGTTTCACTCAAAAGCCACCGTTCAGCGCCGCGAAATTTACACAGCGCGTCCGTAAAATGTAATGCATGTTGCAAACAATTTGGCAATCGGAACGTTCATAATAATCATGTAAATAGAAAAAAAAGCAAACTCAATTTATTACGTTTTGGAACAAGGAACAAAGAAATTGTCAAGAAGGAATTAACAGCAAAAAGTGTTTTACCACCGCCACCGCTTGCGGCATTGCCTGCAGCAGCAGCAGAAGAAGAATTTGATTCTGATGCGATAAAATTGCTGAAAATGCTTTAATCAAGAACAAGATTGTCTCTTCTGTAAATATAAAAGTGCTGTTCTGGTTGAGAATCTTAAACACATATCCATTGCTCACTCCTTCTTTATACCTGATACTGAATACTGTACAGATATTGAGGATTTACTCTATTAATTGGGCAAAGCATGGCGCATGGCGCTGATAATTTGGTAATCAAAAGTCTCATGATATTAGTTTCTTTTTTGGTGACGTGATTAATTTTATTGTGAAATTTAATTGAAAAATAAAAATAAAAAAATGCTTGCTGCACATCGTGAATGTTATAATCTGAAGCGGCGTGCGCGGCAGTTGCCACCAGTCAGCGCCGAGAAGTTTACATAGCGTGTCAGTAAAATGTAATGCATGTCGCAAACAATTTGGCTATCGGAACGTTCATGATAATCATTAAAATAGAATAAAACAAAGACAATTTATATGCTTATGGTGTAATGATCGTGGCAAAACATTCTATTCGCTGGACGCTTTACGCAAGCATATGATTGACAAAGGACATCGTCAGAATATGCTGAATATTATGATTATAGTCCCAGTTATCCCGATCATGTAAGACAATATATTCTTCTTTAACTCCAACTGGAATTCCAATGTTAATTGCATATTTCTTACTTATTTGTTATTTTGTTTTGTGTTAAATAGGACGATGAAGTGGGTGTTGATGCTGAAGTTGTACCTGATCTACTAGATGGCGATACCTTCAGGCACGCATTGGGTTGGACTCAGACTCAACAACAGTCAGCTGTCGGAAAAGATTGGATTGAATCGAATAAGTCATAACAGACTTTTGGCTTATTGAGGTATGATAATTCTAAGACAGTTGAAGAAGAAAGTGTAGTATTATGGATATTTTATAAAAAAAAATTGTGTTGATCAGATCATTGAAAAATGACACATTTTATAAGTGAAAGTTTCTCCAATTTTATTTTTGTATCTTTAAATATTAACTCTCAAGTATTAGAAATAACAACTAAATCAATCAAAATTTGCATCAATTTCAATCTACATATTTGCCTAAATGTTAAATTAACAATAGAAAAACTTTACTTTATTGATCTGACAAAATCATAGGATGAATGAAATTTCGTGAACTTGCATCGAGTGTAAAAGGCTCGTGCGTTGTGAGTCAATAGATTTGATACCATAATTGTGGTTGTTGCTTTAGCGGATTACTTCTTTAATAACAAGTATATTTTTATTATGTTTCTTCAGCTGTAAACCATGAATCCAAACTGGCTTCAGTTTGAATTTATTTACAAGAAGTGTTTAAATTGGTGATTTCGAAAAAAACAACCGAACAGAAATTTTTGATAAAATAATTAGTTGACAAATGTTTACTTAACATTTGGTTATCAACCTAACAAAGCAAGAATCAAATGCGAAATATCGATGTACAATCATTTGGTTGTCCTATCTTAACATATGCTTTTTCCGTTTAACAAGTTTGCTTTACTCCCGTGATGAGTATAATTATTGAGCCTTTTAATATTTGTTTATTTTTATAAAATTTGATTAAAAAAAAGAACAAATCGCAGTCGAATATTTATCTATAAAATTAACATTTTCTCATAATTCCAATGCCAATTCAAACAATTTGTTGTTTTGCATGTTGTACTACACATACACATCACATCATTTATTGTCGTTGTTTTGTTGCGATCGTTTTAATTTATTTAATGTATTGCTTTGCCTCCGCTAAATTTTATCTTCTTCTCCTTCGAAATTTCAAACAAATTTGTTTTTTGAATATCACGTTTTGTATGGTGAATTATATAGCAGCAGAAGAAGAAGCCGTGTTGATTTTGTCATTTATTTTATTTTGTATATTGTTTTTTGCGGTCATTTAGTCGTGTTATAAATTTATTAACTTATCGTGAGGCTTTGATCTGCCGTTCGATTTGCTTTCCTACACAAATGGTTGTTGCTATTGTTGTTAGTATTTCCAATTGACAGCCAATAGAAATGATGACCTGCCAATGTGAAAAGAAACGCGTTAATCTCGTTGAGCTTACTTTTGAGTGTCATGTTTTAAAGCAGAGTCAAATAAGACACACATAAGGATCTTAATGTCTGGAAAATGATTGAGTCTTAACATCGAATTGTAAATGAACAGTAGTTAAGAATATTATGCATTTTCTACTTAATGCTTTTATGACAGTTACATCCCAGGGGATTTTGAACTTTTCAGCTTCCTTATTTCTTTGGCCATTTCCGCCATCGTAATATGTTTTAGCGGTAAATCCATTGGATATGGGCTGTCTAAAACCTGCAAGATTTCGTTTCTATCTGACATTGAAATAAAATAGAAAGGTTGAACAGTTGATCCAAGGTACATACCGAATACATACATACATACCTTGACTTTACTTTTGTCGCTTCTGCACCATTATTAGTATTATTATTGTTGGGGGGGATGTAGCACTGCGACCTATAAGATCTATTGTGCCCTCTTCATGGACTTAGAGTATTTCTCCTAGCCCAATATCCTCGATGAATTTTAGTATTGGTCCTACCTCACAGAGTCTGAATTCGTCCTCGGATAGGGTGAGTTCGCCAAGGTGTTTGCTTCTCCTGCGCATCAGGGCAGAGCAAGTTCCTATCACATGTAGTGCGGTCTCATCATCTTCCCCGTAGAACCTGTAAAGACCATTAGACAAGATTCCCAGTTTTGTTAGGTGACATTTCAACCTACAATGTCCAGTTAGTAATCCCGTAATGAAAGTTCATACAGTCCTTGTAGCGTTTTATGTTGTATGTCCCTAGCGCTAATTTGGAGTGTGATAGCCCCGGTAATTTTTCCCAGTGTAATCTCCTTTGTTTGTCCTATTCTTCCCAGATAATACGGGAGATGTTACCCGATCCTACTTCACAGAATGGTTCGGGCCCTACAAATGGAGATGATGCTCCTTTTCCTGGCAAGTTTATCAGCCATTTCGTTTCCATAAATCCCTACGTGTCCCGGAATCCATAGAATTCGCACCTGATTGAGTTGCCTTAGGACGTTCAGCTTATCAATGCACTCCATCACCAGTTTCGATGTGACTTGGTGAGATTTAAGTGCTTTGATAGCTACCTGGCTGTGTAGGTTACACTCCCTTGTAAGTAAATTGCGCTCGTTTTAACACTCTTCGCGGGAGTGAATAGTATTTTATAAGTTTGTCGTGAAGTTTGTAACACATGATTATTAAATTTCGTAAAGCAGCGTGTTTGTTGCTGTGTACATGTTATAATTGTGAATTTGACATCTCAAAATTAAATGCAGATTATATCGTGGTTGAGCAGCCTGACCTGAAGCGTTATCACCTATTCCTAAATCGATTGCAATTGTCAAATTAAAACAAAGTATAAACAACATCTTTACAAATGTATATTTTATATCTTTTATTCTTTAGGTGTAGATATAAATGTTGCGAATAGCCTCTTCAACTTGCTGATTACAGCTTGGACATTTAGGCTTTTGAATTACATCACTAATGCCATTTACATTATTATTTGATTCATTGTTGGAAACAATTTGATCCCAACAAGCATCACAAATGTTAACATGATTACATGGGCGCAATAAAACTGATTTTGGGTTCTCTAAACATACATTGCATGGATTCATTTGAACTAATTCCGTATCGGACATCTGACTTAAATTCGAGCCCTCCGAGGAAAGCGACGATGTTGAAGAAGTCATATTAGCCGACATTCCAGACAAATTTGAATTTTTATCCACACTATTGAATAAGTCCTGTTTTGAAAAGCGATCGTTTAGGGACACACTGCGCGTTTCTCTATATGGTTACTCTCTGAGCGCACTTTAAACGCGTGTCAATGCAATTATTGGATTGGTAGAAAAGTAACTTCAAAAAATGAGAATCATATTTCAACAATTTTTTTTTCTTATAACAAATCAACATTATTTCATCAAATATTTTCCATTGTTATTGATAACCTTTTGGAGATATGTCGTTTCTAAAGCGGCGGAGGTATGTCGTTTTTAAACGTCACATCTCCGCGCGGAGATATGTCGTTTCTAAAGCGGCGGAGGTATATCGTTTTAAAACGACATAACTCCGCCAGAAAAAAAGCCACATAACTCCGCCGGTAAAATGTACTGGGCGGAGATATGTCGTCGGAGATATGTCGCTATGCCTTGTCCAAGTTTTGCTCAATTTCCACAATTTGCAAATTGTCGCTAGCCTTTTCGAATTGTTGTTTATTGTCGATTCTGCAATCGGAAAACAACATGTGAATTCACACCAACACGCATCACATATCATTAAAATCTCTTAGGTACTTAAACGAAATCGTATACAAATATGTCAAATTGATCAAGTCACGTTTCTTTAGGCGCCAAAAAAAATGTAGAGTTGCCTAACATCGATGTCTGCAGCTTACAAAAAACATCGATGCTATCGATGTTGGCATCAATGTTTCTCCAGCTCTACTTCTATAGTATCTATAGAATATATACTTCAATACTACAGGGTTAGGCGATTGAACTGTTTTTTTGTGTTAAATTATTTTTTATTGATTCAAGCTACAAAAATGTGTGGAAATAATAAAAAATTTAGAATCCATTCACTTTAGCTCGATGTGGCCACCTTTTGCCTTGACTATGGCCTTGTAATGAAATAACTAGCATTATTTGTTTATAATAGTATATTGTTTATTTATTCATTCATGGAGCAAATGGCCACTAGGGCTTAGCTCCCAAAAGGCTGCTAGAATGGAGCAACGGACACGAAGGGTTTAGCTCACAATGTAGAAGTGATTTCATCTACGTTTAGCCTGTCTCATTTATACTGAGATCCAACTAGGATCCCGTTATGTCTAATATGCTCTGAGGTTAGTTGCTTCCCTATTATTGGTTGATAAGTGTTATACGAATATTAATCATAGAGAAATACAATGTTAACCCTAAGCTTACATATTACAATCTTAACCATAATCTTACATAGTACATGTTACAGCCTTCAAACTGTTAAAAAATGAGTTGCATGCCCGTACAATGGCTTTCTTCAGCGCATCAATACTGGCATATTTTTTAATCCTCACCTTGCTCTCCAAAATGGCATTGATGGAATAGTCCATCGGATTTGCATCTGGCTAATTCGAAAGCCATTGTGTGGACGACATGAAGTGTGGAACATGGTTTTTTAGCCATTCTTGTTTCACACGAACTTTATGAGACGGTGCCGAGTCTTGTTGGAATGTCCATGGTGTAGGACTGAAATGTTTCCGTGCCCACGGCTTTAAAGCAGCTTCCAAAACATTTTCCCTAAAATAAGACGCAATGACTTTGACATCAGGCTCGATGAAAACGATTTGACAGCGTCCATCGGCGGTCATAGCTGCCCATGCCATTACTTGATATCGAAAATTATTTCGGGTGGCCGTTCGTAGGCTCCAATTTTCGTAAGTGCGTTCAGTTAAGTAAACACGATTCTTTTGAGAGTTTATGAACTGCTCAATAGGGAAATTTTTTTCATCAGAGAACACAATGTTAGGAAAATCCCCACGTTCGTGCAAGCGTAACAACTCCTTTGCTCTTTCAAGTCTAACTTTTTTTTGCTTTGGTGTAAGATCATGTGCCTTTTGAAACTTGTAAGGCTTTACCTTGGGCTCATTTTGGAATATGCATCGGATGCTTCGCTAGGATATTTTCAGTTCTTTAGCCATTTGAATAAAAAAACATTAATCATCTCTCGATAGCGCAATTCATTCACCGTAACTGTTGTTCCAGCCTCATTTTGAAAAAGTAAGATCCATTGACCCCGCCGGACCATAAACCGCACCAAACAGGTTGAGGATGGAGAGGCTTTTCAACAATAACTCTTGGGTTTTCCGAGCCCCAGATGTGACAATTTTGCTTGTTCCTCATCAGCCTCATCAGTCAAGATGATTTTTCGATGGAATTCCGGATCATTTCTATGTATTTCAAGGACCCAATCAGCAAAGACACGACGTTGTTGATGATCGGCCGGCTTGAGTTCTTGTGTTAACCGAATTTTATAAGCCTTAAGACTCAAGTCTTTATGCAAAATACGGTGTAATGACGTTTGTGGAATGCCCAATTCCAAAAAACGATGAGGAATGGACAAAACTGTGTTTTCTTCAATACTTTGGGCTACAGCAGCAATATTCTCAGTTGTTCTTGAGCGACGTGCACGGATTTTATTCTTCACATCACTAACTTGTCCCAACAATGGTTTAGTTTTACGAACCGTCTCTGCCAAATTTTCACCATTTTTATAGTGAATTTTAATAATTTCATGCGTTGTTAAAACGTGAATCGTTTCATTTTAATTAATGGCGTAGTGTCTACTTGTCAAATGTCAAAAAATGACATCTACCGAAATAGTGGGCTATTCAAAATAACACCTCTTATTGGAAAACCCTTTAATTATTGTTCTGTTCATGTTTTGTATGAGAGATTCCCCTCCTAGTAGTTGGGGAATATGGGTCAGGCACTTATAGTGTCCAAATTTCAAGTCGGTAGTACAGAAAACAAAAAAGTTTATCTAATAAGAACATAAATTTTGGAGCAATATTCGCAGCCAACCGACATTGTACCTATTGAAACGACAGGATCATTCTTGTATTCAATAGAAGGATCGTAATTCATGGCAGAATTTAACTTATTTGACTACAAATTAGAAGTCCTCATCGACCTGCGCTCGAACAATTCTAGGGCTCTCTGAGATCTGCGTCTATTTCTGCCAAAACGAAGACGAATTTTACGTTCGACAGATGATTCTATATTTCTACGCAAAGAACTCATTGATCTTGCATAGGACAGACAGTCTGGTTTCCCTTTCTTCGTTAATTTAATTGTTCCGAAGTAAACGATATCTGTGTGCGTTTGGCGTGCTACGACCTATATTTGAACGACTTGGCATAATTGATGTTTTGATAAGAAAAGTGAAAATGATGCACAGCGTTGATTTTTTGTCATCCTATCAAGAGTGCTACAATGAAATTTTGATATCAACAAAACATCAACTGCCATTTTTGCATCTTTATTTGTTTCTCCGTTGCATGCTCATCAGTTTCGCTGATGGAACCTCTTTGACACTTGTCTTTATTTTCGGCTAGTGTAGCGTGAGTGCCAATCAAGTTTCTTGTTGTTCCCTCCAGCTTTATTTTTACTAGAGTTACCGCTAATCGTGTGCTCATTTTATGGAGTCTACCAATGAGAGTGCATTGAGGAACAACTGCAAGTTTTTCTTTCGTCAAATTCT
Organism: Amiota communis; assembly: GCA_037043315.1. Classification (NCBI taxonomy): domain Eukaryota; kingdom Metazoa; phylum Arthropoda; class Insecta; order Diptera; family Drosophilidae; genus Amiota; species Amiota communis. The sequence goes on from JBAMAV010001061.1 coordinate 997,471, forward strand.
GGTATTAAAATCTCGCTATTGGATTAGTTTGTTCGCTTTTGACAATCACTGATATTTGATATTTGACTGCTTAAATTATATAGAAATATGGTAGTAGTCCTCAATAATTTTGTACAGATCACTAAATCCTCACCTATTTTAAAGTAAAATATTTACAGATGATTTTAAGCAACACAAATTTTGATTGATTAATTTTTAAATAAAAAATATAAATTTTGATGCATAATTTGAATAATTCATATGGACACATGTTATAATGTATAAATATCAAATGTAATTTCTTGTAAATAATGTTAATAGCTAATGATATCAACACACACATATGATCTTTGATATTCAATCTGATGTATGATTCGATTAATAAATAAATAGTAATTTAAGTTAATGATGTAAATATGTATATGATCCTCAATGTATAATAAGCTCAACAAATAAATGTAATGATTTAATTAGTGATGTAGACGTATGACTGTGATGTACAATTAATTGATGTTTAAATTATTAAATAAATAATTTGTTTTAAATAAATTGCATTTCATATTTTATCTGTCATGAAACACTAATTTCCAGCTAAATTTGCCTCCTCACTCAATACAACATTTTACTAAAATGAATGTAACTGATCTAGTTCAGCCTCTTTTTGCAGATTGCCATTGAAATTGGAGGAGGCTTGTTGAGAGGTGTCCGAGCGGATGAACACTGTAATGTAACTGTTTTACATTTTATCAAATCATATATCAAAGATATCAAGTGAACCACTGAATGAGTCACCAACGGCGATTATATTTGGGTTAAGAATACTTCGTCCCTTGTGTCAATCTCATAAGTACAATTTTATCAACAATTTCTACTAATTTCTCTTGAACTGTATGTTTTTCAATATTAGCAAAGAGAAATATCTTAATTTCGGCTGCCAATAAGAACATTTGAATCACGCGCCGCAAAATTTTATTGGCATAATCTCGATCTGCAATTACAGAAGTAATTCATTGTAATTCTCCGTTCATATTAATCTCCATACTAATTGCATCTGTTGTATTTGTTTTCTTCATCATCTTTCCTTATTTATAAGGCATAGCTTGAACTGTAATTGCCCAAAATGTTGACCGTGCCTCCGCATTCTTTTCTCAATCCTTGCTCACAGCCTAGTTTGCATTAACAGTGTGACATTAAGACATCACAAGGGAGGCTATGAAGACGCCATCACTGCAACCTTATATTTCCTATTTAAAGCCAATATGAACTGACGAGAAGTGTTTAAGGGCTGAGCACGTGGTTAGCAATTTTTTTTTATTAACTTCTTCATTCATTCTAACTGCCTCTTTTTGACCAATATATTGACTGCTTATTAAGTTTAGAATGTTTTCCTTGATACCATTACACAAATCTATTAGTATATGAGGTTATGAATTTTGAATTGAATTGAAGATGCAACCCAGCCGATGACAGAAGGTTTTCAATGAAAATGGCTCACAGATGGCACTTCGGCCTACTTTTAGTGTTCAACACCATTCTTTTTCTATATTTTATAACACTTAAATGTGCTTGCTAAAAATCAACACAACTCAACACTGAAACACTCTGGTTTCTGGAAAACGCCGGTAAGCGTGCTTTCCTGTTGGATTAACATTATTTCTTCTTTTTTTTTTGGTGCTGTGGGTAAGTTTATTGTGACATTTAATTAAAAAATTTAAACTTACAAAGAAAAAAAATATGTCTAACGCTAGGAAGCCCACTCAATGTTGTCGCTTAATAGTAATTTCACATGCATAAATTGCGATACACGCTTGCCAATGCGGGTTGGCATCAATATAATTTGAAGCGGCGTTTCACTCAAAAGCCACCGTTCAGCGCCGCGAAATTTACACAGCGCGTCCGTAAAATGTAATGCATGTCGCAAACAATATGACAATCGGAACGTTCATGAAAATCATGTAAATAGAAAAAAAAAGCAAACTCAATTTATTACGTTTTGGAACAAGGAACAAAGAAATTGTCAAGAAGGAATTAACAGCAAAAAGTGTTTTACCACCGCCACCGCTTGCGGCATTGCCTGCAGCAGCAGCAGAAGAAGAATTTGATTCTGATGCGATAAAATTGCTGAAAATGCTTTAATCAAGAACAAGATTGTCTCTTCTGTAAATATAAAAGTGCTGTTCTGGTTGAGAATCTTAAACACATATCCATTGCTCACTCCTTCTTTATACCTGATACTGAATACTGTACAGATATTGAGGATTTACTCTATTAATTGGGCAAAGCATGGCGCATGGCGCTGATAATTTGGTAATCAAAAGTCTCATGATATTAGTTTCTTTTTTGGTGACGTGATTAATTTTATTGTGAAATTTAATTGAAAAATAAAAATAAAAAAATGCTTGCTGCACATCGTGAATGTTATAATCTGAAGCGGCGTGCGCGGCAGTTGCCACCAGTCAGCGCCGAGAAGTTTACATAGCGTGTCAGTAAAATGTAATGCATGTCGCAAACAATTTGGCTATCGGAACGTTCATGATAATCATTAAAATAGAATAAAACAAAGACAATTTATATGCTTATGGTGTAATGATCGTGGCAAAACATTCTATTCGCTGGACGCTTTACGCAAGCATATGATTGACAAAGGACATCGTCAGAATATGCTGAATATTATGATTATAGTCCCAGTTATCCCGATCATGTAAGACAATATATTCTTCTTTAACTCCAACTGGAATTCCAATGTTAATTGCATATTTCTTACTTATTTGTTATTTTGTTTTGTGTTAAATAGGACGATGAAGTGGGTGTTGATGCTGAAGTTGTACCTGATCTACTAGATGGCGATACCTTCAGGCACGCATTGGGTTGGACTCAGACTCAACAACAGTCAGCTGTCGGAAAAGATTGGATTGAATCGAATAAGTCATAACAGACTTTTGGCTTATTGAGGTATGATAATTCTAAGACAGTTGAAGAAGAAAGTGTAGTATTATGGATATTTTATGAAAAAATACTGTTGATCAGATCATTGAAAAATTACACATTTTATAAGTGAAAGTTTTTCCAATTTTATTTTTGTATCTTTAAATATTAACTCTCAAGTATTAGAAATAACAACTAAATCAATCAAAATTTGCATCAATTTCAATCTACATATTTGCCTAAATGTTAAATTAACAATAGAAAAACTTTACTTTATTGATCTGACAAAATCATAGGATGAATGAAATTTCGTGAACTTGCATCGAGTGTAAAAGGCTCGTGCGTTGTGAGTCAATAGATTTGATACCATAATTGTGGTTGTTGCTTTAGCGGAGTACTTCTTCAATAACAAGTATATTTTTATTATGTTTCTTCAGCTGTAAACCATGAATCCAAACTGGCTTCAGTTTGAATTTATTTACAAGAAGTGTTTAAATTGGTGATTTCGAAAAAAACAACCGAACAGAAATTTTTGATAAAATAATTAGTTGACAAATGTTTACTTAACATTTGGTTATCAACCTAACAAAGCAAGAATCAAATGCGAAATATCGATGTACAATCATTTGGTTGTCCTATCTTAACATATGCTTTTTCCGTTTAACAAGTTTGCTTTACTCCCGTGATGAGTATAATTATTGAGCCTTTTAATATTTGTTTATTTTTATAAAATTTGATTAAAAAAAAGAACAAATCGCAGTCGAATATTTATCTATAAAATTAACATTTTCTCATAATTCCAATGCCAATTCAAACAATTTGTTGTTTTGCATGTTGTACTACACATACACATCACATCATTTATTGTCGTTGTTTTGTTGCGATCGTTTTAATTTATTTAATGTATTGCTTTGCCTCTCCGCTAAATTTTATCTTCTTCTCCTTCGAAATTTCAAACAAATTTGTTTTTTGAATATCACGTTTTGTATGGTGAATTATATAGCAGCAGAAGAAGAAGCCGTGTTGATTTTGTCATTTATTTTATTTTGTATATTGTTTTTTGCGGTCATTTAGTCGTGTTATAAATTTATTAACTTATCGTGAGGCTTTGATCTGCCGTTCGATTTGCTTTCCTACACAAATGGTTGTTGCTATTGTTGTTAGTATTTCCAATTGACAGCCAATAGAAATGATGACCTGCCAATGTGAAAAGAAACGCGTTAATCTCGTTGAGCTTACTTTTGAGTGTCATGTTTTAAAGCAGAGTCAAATAAGACACACATAAGGATCTTAATGTCTGGAAAATGATTGAGTCTTAACATCGAATTGTAAATGAACAGTAGTTAAGAATATTATGCATTTTCTACTTAATGCTTTTATGACAGTTACATCCCAGGGGATTTTGAACTTTTCAGCTTCCTTATTTCTTTGGCCATTTCCGCCATCGTAATATGTTTTAGCGGTAAATCCATTGGATATGGGCTGTCTAAAACCTGCAAGATTTCGTTTCTATCTGACATTGAAATAAAATAGAAAGGTTGAACAGTTGATCCAAGGTACATATCGAATACATACATACATACCTTGACTTTACTTTTGTCGCTTCTGCACCATTATTAGTATTATTATTGTTGGGGGGGATGTAGCACTGCGACCTATAAGATCTATTGTGCCCTCTTCATGGACTTAGAGTATTTCTCCTAGCCCAATATCCTCGATGAATTTTAGTATTGGTCCTACCTCACAGAGTCTGAATTCGTCCTCGGATAGGGTGAGTTCGCCAAGGTGTTTGCTTCTCCTGCGCATCAGGGCAGAGCAAGTTCCTATCACATGTAGTGCGGTCTCATCATCTTCCCCGTAGAACCTGTAAAGACCATTAGACAAGATTCCCAGTTTTGTTAGGTGACATTTCAACCTACAATGTCCAGTTAGTAATCCCGTAATGAAAGTTCATACAGTCCTTGTAGCGTTTTATGTTGTATGTCCCTAGCGCTAATTTGGAGTGTGATAGCCCCGGTAATTTTTCCCAGTGTAATCTCCTTTGTTTGTCCTATTCTTCCCAGATAATACGGGAGATGTTACCCGATCCTACTTCACAGAATGGTTCGGGCCCTACAAATGGAGATGATGCTCCTTTTCCTGGCAAGTTTATCAGCCATTTCGTTTCCATAAATCCCTACGTGTCCCGGAATCCATAGAATTCGCACCTGATTGAGTTGCCTTAGGACGTTCAGCTTATCAATGCACTCCATCACCAGTTTCGATGTGACTTGGTGAGATTTAAGTGCTTTGATAGCTACCTGGCTGTGTAAGTAAATTGCGCTCGTTTTAACACTCTTCGCGGGAGTGAATAGTATTTTATAAGTTTGTCGTGAAGTTTGTAACACATGATTATTAAATTTCGTAAAGCAGCGTGTTTGTTGCTGTTTACATGTTATAATTGTGAATTTGACATCTCAAAATTAAATGCAGATTATATCGTGGTTGAGCAGCCTGACCTGAAGCGTTATCACCTATTCCTAAATCGATTGCAATTGTCAAATTAAAACAAAGTATAAACAACATCTTTACAAATGTATATTTTATATCTTTTATTCTTTAGGTGTAGATATAAATGTTGCGAATAGCCTCTTCAACTTGCTGATTACAGCTTGGACATTTAGGCTTTTGAATTACATCACTAATGCCATTTACATTATTATTTGATTCATTGTTGGAAACAATTTGATCCCAACAAGCATCACAAATGTTAACATGATTACATGGGCGCAATAAAACTGATTTTGGGTTCTCTAAACATACATTGCATGGATTCATTTGAACTAATTCCGTATCGGACATCTGACTTAAATTCGAGCCCTCCGAGGAAAGCGACGATGTTGAAGAAGTCATATTAGCCGACATTCCAGACAAATTTGAATTTTTATCCACACTATTGAATAAGTCCTGTTTTGAAAAGCGATCGTTTAGGGACACACTGCGCGTTTCTCTATATGGTTACTCTCTGAGCGCACTTTAAACGCGTGTCAATGCAATTATTGGATTGGTAGAAAAATAATAATGTAATGTCGGAGATATGTCGCTATGCCTTGTCCAAGTTTTGCTCAATTTCCACAATTTGCAAATTGTCGCTAGACTTTTCGAATTGTTGTTTATTGTCGATTCTGCAATCGGAAAACAACATGTGAATTCACACCAACACGCATCACATATCATTAAAATCTCTTAGGTACTTAAACGAAATCGTATACAAATATGTCAAATTGATCAAGTCACGTTTCTTTAGGCGCCAAAAAAATGTAGAGTTGCCTAACATCGATGTCTGCAGCTTACAAAAAACATCGATGCTATCGATGTTGGCATCAATGTTTCTCCAGCTCTACTTCTATAGTATCTATAGAATATATACTTCAATACTACAGGGTTAGGCGATTGAACTGTTTTTTTGTGTTAAATTATTTTTTATTGATTCAAGCTACAATAATGTGTGGAAATAATAAAAAATTTAGAATCCATTCACTTTAGCTCGATGTGGCCACCTTTTGCCTTGACTATGGCCTTGTAATGAAATAACTAGCATTATTTGTTTATAATAGTATATTGTTTATTTATTCATTCATGGAGCAAATGGCCACTAGGGCTTAGCTCCCAAAAGGCTGCTAGAATGGAGCAACGGACACGAAGGGTTTAGCTCACAATGTAGAAGTGATTTCATCTACGTTTAGCCTGTCTCATTTATACTGAGATCCAACTAGGATCCCGTTATGTCTAATATGCTCTGAGGTTAGTTGCTTCCCTATTATTGGTTGATAAGTGTTATACGAATATTAATCATAGAGAAATACAATGTTAACCCTAAGCTTACATATTACAATCTTAACCATAATCTTACATAGTACATGTTACAGCCTTCAAACTGTTAAAAAATGAGTTGCATGCCCGTACAATGGCTTTCTTCAGCGCATCAATACTGGCATATTTTTTAATCCTCACCTTGCTCTCCAAAATGGCATTGATGGAATAGTCCATCGGATTTGCATCTGGCTAATTCGAAAGCCATTGTGTGGACGACATGAAGTGTGGAACATGGTTTTTTAGCCATTCTTGTTTCACACGAACTTTATGAGACGGTGCCGAGTCTTGTTGGAATGTCCATGGTGTAGGACTGAAATGTTTCCGTGCCCACGGCTTTAAAGCAGCTTCCAAAACATTTTCCCTAAAATAAGACGCAATGACTTTGACATCAGGCTCGATGAAAACGATTTGACAGCGTCCATCGGCGGTCATAGCTGCCCATGCCATTACTTGATATCGAAAATTATTTCGGGTGGCCGTTCGTAGGCTCCAATTTTCGTAAGTGCGTTCAGTTAAGTAAACACGATTCTTTTGAGAGTTTATGAACTGCTCAATAGGGAAATTTTTTTCATCAGAGAACACAATGTTAGGAAAATCCCCACGTTCGTGCAAGCGTAACAACTCCTTTGCTCTTTCAAGTCTAACTTTTTTTTGCTTTGGTGTAAGATCATGTGCCTTTTGAAACTTGTAAGGCTTTACCTTGGGCTCATTTTGGAATATGCATCGGATGCTTCGCTAGGATATTTTCAGTTCTTTAGCCATTTGAATAAAAAAACATTAATCATCTCTCGATAGCGCAATTCATTCACCGTAACTGTTGTTCCAGCCTCATTTTGAAAAAGTAAGATCCATTGACCCCGCCGGACCATAAACCGCACCAAACAGGTTGAGGATGGAGAGGCTTTTCAACAATAACTCTTGGGTTTTCCGAGCCCCAGATGTGACAATTTTGCTTGTTCACGTAGCCACCGAGGTGGAAGAGGCCTCATCAGTCAAGATGATTTTTCGATGGAATTCCGGATCATTTCTATGTATTTCAAGGACCCAATCAGCAAAGACACGACGTTGTTGATGATCGGCCGGCTTGAGTTCTTGTGTTAACCGAATTTTATAAGCCTTAAGACTCAAGTCTTTATGCAAAATACGGTGTAATGACGTTTGTGGAATGCCCAATTCCAAAAAACGATGAGGAATGGACAAAACTGTGTTTTCTTCAATACTTTGGGCTACAGCAGCAATATTCTCAGTTGTTCTTGAGCGACGTGCACGGATTTTATTCTTCACATCACTAACTTGTCCCAACAATGGTTTAGTTTTACGAACCGTCTCTGCCAAATTTTCACCATTTTTATAGTGAATTTTAATAATTTCATGCGTTGTTAAAACGTGAATCGTTTCATTTTAATTAATGGCGTAGTGTCTACTTGTCAAATGTCAAAAAATGACATCTACCGAAATAGTGGGCTATTCAAAATAACACCTCTTATTGGAAAACCCTTTAATTATTGTTCTGTTCATGTTTTGTATGAGAGATTCCCCTCCTAGTAGTTGGGGAATATGGGTCAGGCACTTATAGTGTCCAAATTTCAAGTCGGTAGTACAGAAAACAAAAAAGTTTATCTAATAAGAACATAAATTTTGGAGCAATATTCGCAGCCAACCGACATTGTACCTATTGAAACGACAGGATCATTCTTGTATTCAATAGAAGGATCGTAATTCATGGCAGAATTTAACTTATTTGACTACAAATTAGAAGTCCTCATCGACCTGCGCTCGAACAATTCTAGGGCTCTCTGAGATCTGCGTCTATTTCTGCCAAAACGAAGACGAATTTTACGTTCGACAGATGATTCTATATTTCTACGCAAAGAACTCATTGATCTTGCATAGGACAGACAGTCTGGTTTCCCTTTCTTCGTTAATTTAATTGTTCCGAAGTAAACGATATCTGTGTGCGTTTGGCGTGCTACGACCTATATTTGAACGACTTGGCATAATTGATGTTTTGATAAGAAAAGTGAAAATGATGCACAGCGTTGATTTTTTGTCATCCTATCAAGAGTGCTACAATGAAATTTTGATATCAACAAAACATCAACTGCCATTTTTGCATCTTTATTTGTTTCTCCGTTGCATGCTCATCAGTTTCGCTGATGGAACCTCTTTGACACTTGTCTTTATTTTCGGCTAGTGTAGCGTGAGTGCCAATCAAGTTTCTTGTTGTTCCCTCCAGCTTTATTTTTACTAGAGTTACCGCTAATCGTGTGCTCATTTTATGGAGTCTACCAATGAGAGTGCATTGAGGAACAACTGCAAGTTTTTCTTTCGTCA